>CM050922.1:33557623-34051629 GCA_027742785.1 Vigna reflexopilosa
CCAACTGCGTGGACGTGTTTTTTTCTTTTCTCCAATGCTGGATGCTTCCTTGTTGTGTGCACCGCGTTACTGCTGGACCGTGGATGGAAACCAAACCAACTCTGGACCATTGCACTTCAATTTGCTGGATGCACCTTTTTATGAAGAATGAACGCGTGGTGGGCCTCGACCATGGATGTGGAGCTGCCTCATAGGCCGTGAGCTACTTCTCTATGTGCACCCCAAAAAAAAATAATCCACACCTCCTGTGAGAACCTGATAATTAATACACTAATCAACCCTCTGATCACACTCTGAATGCACCTGGACACGTCAAATTCCACTCACTTTCACTCTGCATGTGCCTGCCATGTGGCACGGTTGGAGCATTCTGAGAATGCTAGTGGAAGACAAGTGGCGTATGGAGGTTGGGGAGTTAATTCTGCATGGGAAGAGAGAAAAATAATTCTGAAAACTCTCCCTCTTCCTCTTGCATGTTTCAGCTTCTTCTCTGAAAATCCTAAATCTCAAATTCTCTGCAACCTCCCTAAACCGTTTTCATCTCCTCTCCGAAGTAACTCATCATCATCTTTTCTAATCTCATTTCAGACCCAGTAGAAACTTTCCCTGCGCCGTGAGCATCAATTGGATCCGAACAGAACTGAGAACTGAACTGGTAAGTTCTCGTTTCTGCATAATTGTCCATTTAGTTCATGCGAACCAAAATTCTGGTTGCATGCATGATTAGAAGTCTGATCTGTTAATGATTTTTGGTATCTTAGATTAAGTGGAAATTGTGGGGTGAAATTCTGGATAGAAGCTGTGAGAGAACGAGTGAAACTCTAGCATTTTGAAGTACACTGCAATAACAGGTAAGGGAAGCTTTAGTAATTTAATTTAATATATGTTTGATCTGTATGACAGTAATGAATTGTGCTGGATGTCTGAAATGTATGCAATATATGAATTTTGAATATGCGTGAATGAGCAGAATTGGAAATAGATGTATATCAGGAATGTTGTGTGAAATTATGCAGTGTATGAGATGTATGAGTTGTAATGTGATTGATTTCTGCATAATTTGGAATGATACTGATCTGAACTGTATGTTGATAATGATATGTTTGAAACTGGAAAATGGAAGATTCTGTATTTATGAGATGATAATATGAATTCTGTAATGTATGAGATTTATGTGGAAGATAAATTCTAAGTTATGAATCGTATGAAAATTTTGAAGTTAATGGAAATGAAAAATCTGGAAATCTGATCTTCTCTGATTGATGATGTACGCTCGTCATCGAACGGTCTTATACCGTTCGGTTTCACTGGAAAATAACTTAGAGTAAGAATTCTTTCATTTGGAGAGGATTCTGATCGAGAACGAGCGTCTTCTTGTGAAGAGTTAGGTTTGAGCGTTCGGCTCAGCTTAGCGTGTCCAACCATTTAAAAATAAATTGAAGAGTATTAGTACGCTCGGTTTTGTTTACCAGCGTTCGTCATAAGCAGCGCTTAGTATTATACTGAGCGTTCGTCCAAAATGAGCTCTCGGTCTCAGATTGAGCGTTCGTCCAAAATGAGCTCTCGGTCTCAGATCGAGCGTTCGTCCTAGTTAGCGTTCGGTCTGATACCGAACGTTCGTTCAAATGCACGTTCGTTCAAATGCGCGTTCGTCCTTATTTGGTGCTTGGTCATTGACCTGGCGTTCGTCCTAAGCAGTGTTCGGTTTTGTAACCGAACGCTCGTCTGATCATTGCTTCGTGAACGAACGTATATGGTGGTCGTCCAAACTGTTAATTAACGTTCGGTCTTTCAATTGCAGTGTTGTATCTGAATTTTTATCATATTCTGGGTATGTATTTAAACATATCTAAATTATATTTATCCTTTTTATTCAACCTCCAGTATTATACTTAGAATTATACTAAGTATTAATCAGATCTTTTTACTCAATCTCAATTAAATTCTTAAGTGTTCTTAACGTCCGTGAATGAATAAAGATTCGTTTCTTTTGTTCAGAAACGAGGCTTCAGTGCTATGTAATACAGTCACCTTGATCTATTAAAGAATAACTTGTATTTAAATTAAGAGAGTGGGACACAGAATGAAAATCTGAAATAAGAGAAATGGTTATTATGTGCGATTGGTAATTGGAATGAACTCTATTGAATTGGATTGTGAATGAGCGTTCCAAGGAGGAACGTCTCTATAATGTGAATATGAGAAGTAGTGTAGTATGATCATGGTAAAGCTGCTGATGGCTGTTCATCCTGATATTCCGTGAGTGCTCATCCTCATGTAGAGGGGAGTAGGTCATGCGTGGGAATGGCAGGAGGCCCTAGTCCTATTGAGTACTTTGGACTGATAGGGTTAACCTCGGGTGGCAGCTGATGGATGTTCCAGTTACTACATCACCCGGGTGCAGGAACGCCTGTAGATACATGGATCATACAGTCCGGACAGTCTTTAATTATGAGAATTTGGATGATTTACTGTATGCGTGGATATGTGGTTAATATTGTATGAACTGTATGACTGCTTTTATATGTTAAGTTATGTTGATTGTATTGAATTAAATTACCTAAGCTTACCCTTGCAATTTCCTTGTGTTGTCTATTGTTCTGTATGTCCGTCTTGTCAATGCAATGATCATCCGTTGTGGATGTGAGCAGATGGTGAGGCACCCCTGGAATCAATGCTGGAAGAAGAAAATTTGGAGGATGCCAACTTGGTAGAAGTTGAAGTTAAATCGGAGCAGTAGGGACTAGTTCCGTAGCAGTTTTAGATTTTCTGTACTGTATTTTGGGATTTCTGTATATAGTTTTGCAGAGTTGTAAATACTGAACTGGTTCTGTATTTTGTTGAATTCTGAACGCTGCACTGTAATGTTGGTTCAGTTTTAAATTTTTGAGCTGCTACTGTAAATTTTAAGACTGCACTGTTTAACTCTGTAAATGTGATCAATTCTGGTTAAGGGTAATTATCCTTTATTGGGATGTTACATTTATTGGTATCAGAGCAGTTTTGTTCTTTTAAGGACATGTAGGGTTATGAGTGCACTATACTTTCGTTGTGTGCTTATTGTGTGTTGATGAGTTATAAATTTTAACTCTTGAACATAACTAACGTGCGTTTTCTCTGAACCAGAAAACGAATGGCGCCTAGACTTCCTCCCCCACCTCAGCCAAACGAGGCTGACTCTTCTAATAATACCAGGATGATGGAGACAGTCATTGACAGGCTTCAACAACAGAACACAACTTTAATAGAACAGAATGCTGCTTTAATGAGGCAAAACCAGGAAGCACTGCAGAGTTTGGAGGCCTCACGTATCAGCTCTGAAGCAACTCAGAGGCAGTTGATGGACCTGCTGACCTCTACTAGAGGCACACCAGGAGCCTCTTCTTCTAATGCTGCACCTCATACCGAATGGAGTTTGGAAAGCTTCTTGCAGCACCACCCTGCAAAGTTCAATGGAAAAGGACTTCCTGATGAAGCGGATCAGTGGCTTAGAGATATGGAGCGGATCTATGATGCCAAAAGATGTCCAAATGAAAACCGTTTGGCATTTACAGAATATTTGTTGACGGGTGAAGCTAGCCATTGGTGGTCCAGTGTGAAGATGCTGTTGACAGAATCCCAAAGTCCAATTTCTTGGGAAGTTTTCAGAACAAAATTTTATGAAGAGTACTTTCCTGACAGTGTGCGGTTTGCCAAGGAAGTGGAGTTCCTTCAATTGGTGCAAGGCAGTGTGTCTGTCTCGGAATACACCAATAAATTCAAACACCTGGTCCGTTTTAATACCATGGCAACCAGTGAAGAATGGCAATGCAGGAAGTTTGAGAACGGGTTGAGGAGTGATCTGAAAGTATTAATATCCTGCTTGTGTATCAGATCCTTCCCTGCTATGGTTGAGAGAGCAAAGGTACTTGAGAAGAACATTGCTGAGGCCGAACAACATAAGAAACAACAAGTGAGTAGGGGTCCGGTTTTGTCCAGAGGTGCATCAAATTTGAGAAGGTCCCCATACGCTCGTACAACTCAATCCTCGGGTGGATCACAAGCTTTGGTCACTGTTGGCCAATCTGGACAGCCGAGAAGCTTAACCTGTTATCAGTGTGGAGGACCACACTATCGGTGGGCTTGTCCGCAGTTGCCAGGAGGAAAATATTGTACTCGTTGCAGACAGAATGGGCATTTGGAGAACGAGTGCAGTATGGGAGGACGGGCGGCAATGAGGCCGCCAAACGCTGGGAGAACCCAACAAGGGAGAGGTGGACGTGCGCAAGCCACAGGAAGGGTGTACGCAATCACTGGTGCTGAAGCTTCTCGTTCAGGTACACTCATCACCAGCACTTGCATGTTATATGGAAAGCCTTGCTGTGTACTGTATGACTCGGGGGCAACTCATTCCTTCATCTCGAAGGCGTGTGTTGAGAAACTGGGGATAGTGGAGAGTGAATTACAGTTTGACTTGGTGGTGTCAACCCCAGCAGCTGGTGGGATTAAGACATCTACAGTTTGTGTAAGATGTCCTATAGAAGTTGAGGGGCGTAGATATAAGGTCAATCTTATTTGCTTACCCCTGCAAGACTTAGAAGTAATTTTGGGGATGGATTGGTTGGCTACCAATCGGATCCTCATTGATTGTGGGAAGAAGGAGTTAGTTTTTCCCAATGAAGAAGAAGAAGAATTGTCTCTCACTCTCGGTCAGTTGAAGGAGGATATCATGGAAGGAGCAAGCTGCTTCCTTATCATGACGTATGAAGGCAATGAGATGGAACGTTCATCCAATGTTGATAACAGTGGAGGACGAACAGTAGTGGATGAATTTCCAGATGTTTTTCCGGATGAAGTACCTGGTCTACCTCCCATCCGTGAGGTAGAATTCACGATTGATCTGGTAACTACTGCTGCACCCATCTCGGTTCAACCTTACAGAATGGCACCCGCTGAATTAGTGGAACTCAAGAAGCAAATTGAAGAATTGATGGACAAGAGGTTCATCAGGCCGAGTGCTTCACCATGGGGAGCGCCTGTATTATTGGTAAAGAAGAAGGATGGCAGCTCACGGCTATGCATTGATTATAGACAACTTAATAAGCTGACCATCAAGAACAAGTATCCCCTACCAAGAATAGACGATCTGCTGGATCAATTGCATGGTGCGTGTGTATTTTCAAAGATTGACTTACGTTCGGGCTATCATCAAATTAGAGTGAAAGAGGAGGACATTCAGAAGACTGCATTTCGGTCTCGCTATGGCCATTATGAGTATGTGGTGATGCCCTTTGGAGTGACTAACGCACCTGCAATCTTCATGGATTATATGAACAGAATTTTTAGACCGTACCTAGATAAGTTTGTTGTGGTGTTTATTGATGACATCCTCATCTATTCCAAGAGCTTTGAAGAGCATGAAGATCACTTGAGGATTGTCTTGAGCGTGTTGAGGGAGAAAGAGCTGTATGCCAAGCGTTCCAAGTGTGAATTTTGGATGAAGGAGATCCAATTCTTGGGGCACGTTGTTTCTGCTGGTGGTATTGCAGTGGATCCAGCCAAGGTGAAGGCAGTGCTGGATTGGGAGAGTCCACGTTCTGTCACGGAGGTTAGGAGCTTTGTGGGACTCGCGGGCTACTACAGGCGGTTTATTGAAGGATTTTCTAAGATAGTAGCCCCTCTGACTTACCTCACCAGGAAGGATCAGCCGTTTGCTTGGACAGATAGATGTGAGGAGAGCTTCCAGGAATTGAAGAAGAAATTAACGAGTGCTCCTGTGTTGGTCATTCCAGACACGGCCAAGCCTTTTGAAGTGTATTGTGATGCATCATATCAAGGTTTGGGCTGTGTACTGATGCAGGAAAGGAGGGCAGTGGCTTATGCTTCCAGGCAGTTAAAAATTCATGAGAAGAATTACCCCACACATGACTTGGAGCTAGCAGCAGTCGTGTTTGCATTAAAAATCTGGAGGCATTATCTGTATGGTGCAACGTTTCAAGTGTTTAGTGATCACAAGAGTCTCAAGTATCTCTTTGATCAAAAGGAATTGAATATGAGGCAAAGGAGGTGGCTTGAATTCTTGAAGGATTATGAATTTGAACTGTTGTATCATCCTGGAAAAGCTAATGTGGTGGCTGATGCCTTGAGTAGGAAGGCCGTAAGAGTTTCTGCAATGATGGTGAAGGAGCTGAATTTGGTGGAAAGCTTTAGAGATCTAAGATTACAGTTTGATGTAGGAACGAACGTTATCAGATGCTGTAATCTTAGATTCTCCAGTAATTTGTTCGACCGGATCCGAGTGAAGCAACGAGAGGATGCAGAATTGGTGAAGATCTTGAGCGTGCTTGGCACAAATCAGGCTAAGGAATTCAATACTGGAACGGATGGTTTACTGCGCTATATGGGTAGAACGTGTATTCCAAATGACAGTGAGCTGAAGAGAATCATAATGGAGGAGGGACATCACAGCCGTCTTAGCATGCATCCTGGCATGACTAAGATGTATCAGGACCTTCGTTTGTCATTCTGGTGGCCTGGGATGAAGAGTGACATTGCACGTTTTGTGTCCTCTTGCTTAACTTGTCAAAGAGCCAAAGCTGAACATCAAAGACCTGGAGGATTGCTGCATCCATTGGAAATTCCAGAATGGAAGTGGGATAGCATCTCTATGGATTTCGTGACTCATCTGCCACGTACAGTCCGAAACCATGATTCAATTTGGGTGATTGTTGATAGATTAACTAAGAGTGCCCACTTCCTGGCCGTTAATTTGAAGATGTCCATGACAAATTTGGCCAAGCTGTACGTTAAAGAGATTGTTAGATTGCATGGAGTTCCTTCAAGCATTATATCAGATCGGGACACGAGATTCACATCTCGTTTTTGGCAGTCTTTGCAAGGAGAATTGGGAAGCAAACTGCAAATGAGTTCTGCTTATCACCCTCAGACGGATGGCCAATCTGAACGAACCATCCAGACTCTTGAAGACTTGTTGAGGACCTGCGTTATAGATCATATGGGAGTATGGGATGAAGTTCTGCCGCTTGTTGAATTCACGTATAATAACAGTTATCAAGCAAGCATAGGAATAGCACCGTTTGAAGCTCTTTATGGAAGAAAGTGTAGAACTCCCTTGTGTTGGTTCCAAGAAGGTGAAACTGCAGTAACTGGACCTGAATTAATCCAACAAACAACAGAGAAAGTAAAACTGATCCAAGAGCGTTTGAAGACTTCCCAAAGCAGGCAGAAATCGTATGCTGATAAGAGAAGAAGACCCTTAGAATTTGCTGCTGGAGATCACGTGTTCCTGAGGTTGAATCCAATCACTGGTGTGGGAAGAATCCTTCGTCCAAAGAAGCTTTCTCCCAAGTACGTTGGACCTTATCAAGTTCTGAAGAAGATTGGAGCAGTGGCGTATGAATTGGCTTTACCACCTCAACTGTCCAACCTTCATCCAGTCTTTCATGTTTCTCAGCTCCGGAAGTATATAGCTGATCCATCACACGTACTGGAGTTAGAAGACATCCAAATTCACCCAGACAGGACACTGGAGATGCAACCTGTATGTGTGGAAGACAGCCGCACCAGACTCTACAAAGGAAAGGATGTTCGTCTCGTGAAAGTGGTGTGGAATGCAAAGACTGGTGACTCAACATGGGAGGTTGAAGAGGCTGTGAGAGAATTGTATCCGCACCTATTCCCTGGTAAGCTTTAGAATTTTCGAGGACGAAAATTTTTGTAGTTAGGGGGAATGTGAGAACCTGATAATTAATACACTAATCAACCCTCTGATCACACTCTGAATGCACCTGGACACGTCAAATTCCACTCACTTTCACTCTGCATGTGCCTGCCATGTGGCACGGTTGGAGCATTCTGAGAATGCTAGTGGAAGACAAGTGGCGTATGGAGGTTGGGGAGTTAATTCTGCATGGGAAGAGAGAAAAATAATTCTGAAAACTCTCCCTCTTCCTCTTGCATGTTTCAGCTTCTTCTCTGAAAATCCTAAATCTCAAATTCTCTGCAACCTCCCTAAACCGTTTTCATCTCCTCTCCGAAGTAACTCATCATCATCTTTTCTAATCTCATTTCAGACCCAGTAGAAACTTTCCCTGCGCCGTGAGCATCAATTGGATCCGAACAGAACTGAGAACTGAACTGGTAAGTTCTCGTTTCTGCATAATTGTCCATTTAGTTCATGCGAACCAAAATTCTGGTTGCATGCATGATTAGAAGTCTGATCTGTTAATGATTTTTGGTATCTTAGATTAAGTGGAAATTGTGGGGTGAAATTCTGGATAGAAGCTGTGAGAGAACGAGTGAAACTCTAGCATTTTGAAGTACACTGCAATAACAGGTAAGGGAAGCTTTAGTAATTTAATTTAATATATGTTTGATCTGTATGACAGTAATGAATTGTGCTGGATGTCTGAAATGTATGCAATATATGAATTTTGAATATGCGTGAATGAGCAGAATTGGAAATAGATGTATATCAGGAATGTTGTGTGAAATTATGCAGTGTATGAGATGTATGAGTTGTAATGTGATTGATTTCTGCATAATTTGGAATGATACTGATCTGAACTGTATGTTGATAATGATATGTTTGAAACTGGAAAATGGAAGATTCTGTATTTATGAGATGATAATATGAATTCTGTAATGTATGAGATTTATGTGGAAGATAAATTCTAAGTTATGAATCGTATGAAAATTTTGAAGTTAATGGAAATGAAAAATCTGGAAATCTGATCTTCTCTGATTGATGATGTACGCTCGTCATCGAACGGTCTTATACCGTTCGGTTTCACTGGAAAATAACTTAGAGTAAGAATTCTTTCATTTGGAGAGGATTCTGATCGAGAACGAGCGTCTTCTTGTGAAGAGTTAGGTTTGAGCGTTCGGCTCAGCTTAGCGTGTCCAACCATTTAAAAATAAATTGAAGAGTATTAGTACGCTCGGTTTTGTTTACCAGCGTTCGTCATAAGCAGCGCTTAGTATTATACTGAGCGTTCGTCCAAAATGAGCTCTCGGTCTCAGATTGAGCGTTCGTCCAAAATGAGCTCTCGGTCTCAGATCGAGCGTTCGTCCTAGTTAGCGTTCGGTCTGATACCGAACGTTCGTTCAAATGCACGTTCGTTCAAATGCGCGTTCGTCCTTATTTGGTGCTTGGTCATTGACCTGGCGTTCGTCCTAAGCAGTGTTCGGTTTTGTAACCGAACGCTCGTCTGATCATTGCTTCGTGAACGAACGTATATGGTGGTCGTCCAAACTGTTAATTAACGTTCGGTCTTTCAATTGCAGTGTTGTATCTGAATTTTTATCATATTCTGGGTATGTATTTAAACATATCTAAATTATATTTATCCTTTTTATTCAACCTCCAGTATTATACTTAGAATTATACTAAGTATTAATCAGATCTTTTTACTCAATCTCAATTAAATTCTTAAGTGTTCTTAACGTCCGTGAATGAATAAAGATTCGTTTCTTTTGTTCAGAAACGAGGCTTCAGTGCTATGTAATACAGTCACCTTGATCTATTAAAGAATAACTTGTATTTAAATTAAGAGAGTGGGACACAGAATGAAAATCTGAAATAAGAGAAATGGTTATTATGTGCGATTGGTAATTGGAATGAACTCTATTGAATTGGATTGTGAATGAGCGTTCCAAGGAGGAACGTCTCTATAATGTGAATATGAGAAGTAGTGTAGTATGATCATGGTAAAGCTGCTGATGGCTGTTCATCCTGATATTCCGTGAGTGCTCATCCTCATGTAGAGGGGAGTAGGTCATGCGTGGGAATGGCAGGAGGCCCTAGTCCTATTGAGTACTTTGGACTGATAGGGTTAACCTCGGGTGGCAGCTGATGGATGTTCCAGTTACTACATCACCCGGGTGCAGGAACGCCTGTAGATACATGGATCATACAGTCCGGACAGTCTTTAATTATGAGAATTTGGATGATTTACTGTATGCGTGGATATGTGGTTAATATTGTATGAACTGTATGACTGCTTTTATATGTTAAGTTATGTTGATTGTATTGAATTAAATTACCTAAGCTTACCCTTGCAATTTCCTTGTGTTGTCTATTGTTCTGTATGTCCGTCTTGTCAATGCAATGATCATCCGTTGTGGATGTGAGCAGATGGTGAGGCACCCCTGGAATCAATGCTGGAAGAAGAAAATTTGGAGGATGCCAACTTGGTAGAAGTTGAAGTTAAATCGGAGCAGTAGGGACTAGTTCCGTAGCAGTTTTAGATTTTCTGTACTGTATTTTGGGATTTCTGTATATAGTTTTGCAGAGTTGTAAATACTGAACTGGTTCTGTATTTTGTTGAATTCTGAACGCTGCACTGTAATGTTGGTTCAGTTTTAAATTTTTGAGCTGCTACTGTAAATTTTAAGACTGCACTGTTTAACTCTGTAAATGTGATCAATTCTGGTTAAGGGTAATTATCCTTTATTGGGATGTTACACCTCCTCTCTCATTTCATTTTAAAACATAATTGATGTGGTATTTCTTTTCACCTCCAAATGTCCCAAATATTATCCAACAATTTCCCTACAATTAATAATGCAAATAATTAGCTCAAATAATTCAAATTAATTAAAATAAGAATTTTTGGTCAAATTAAGCACAATTATCAAAAACGGGAAAATACCGGACAATTAAGCACAATTCCCCGATTAAATTCGGTACAATAAACTAAGTGAAGTGAATAAAATATTGACTCATCAGCAACACACGGCCCTTGTGCAACACCACGGTCCAACAGAAGAAATGAGTGTCACGGCTGGAAGCATGTGGTGGCAGAGGGAGAAGCACACCCGACCCACACTTGGCTGCACGCGTCCAGGGGGCTTCATTCATGCATCTAGCAGCTGGTCCAGCAAGCAGGGGTGTGTCCAGCAGAGATTCACACGCAAGCACCGAGAGAGGAAGGAGGTGCACGAAGAAGCCTTCACGGTCCAGCCAGCAAAGGACGCATCCAAGAGAATTGGAGAAGGGCTTCACGCGAAGCTTCATTTTCCATCAGCTTCACCACGCGGTCCAGCGGATTGAGTAAAAGGAGGTGCATCAATTAGAAGAGGGGAGCCTCCTTGGAGAATTGCACGTCCACAAGAAGTGATCCAGCAGGTTGCACGTCCAACAGTTGATGCCACGTCCAGAAGCACTTGGCAGCACCCAGCAACAGCCACTTTGAGGAGAGATAATGGGCTTAAGGTGTGTGCTTGGAGAGAAAGCGGTGCACACAGCAAAAAGAGTAGCCATCCAGCTTGGGAAGTTCTCGGTCCAACTTGATGAGGTTTGGATGGAGAATACAGCTAAAGGGAGTTTGGGGGATAAAAAGCTCGAGCCACCACTTGTTTGGGGGGGAGTTCCAGTAGAGTAGTTTCCAGCAGTGTAGTGTAGTGAAGGGTAATATAGAGTAGAGAGGGGAAGAACTGGAGAAAGAAAAGACACAGAGATGGAGGGTTATGGTTAGTGGATTTTATATTTTGACTGGAGGGAATGTAGCAAAGAGAGCTGCCACGTCCGAGCTCCAAGTGTTACGGCATGGATGAAGAAGACCGTTTAGATTTTTCTTTGGCTGGGAATGTTTAGATTTTGAGGAAAAAGCTTACTTTATTTTTATGTTGCAGATTACACATGCCATTTTCAATATTTTTTGTTCAAGCATTTTGTTTTTATTAAAGTTTTCATTCTAGCATTTTACTGTGCACGTGGCTCTCGGTTTTATTTTTATTCAGAAGGTGATTTACTTGAAAGTGTGGACAGTGATTTCATTTGGTGCAGCACAAGGTGCATTTAATTTGGCTTTAATGGAATGAGTAGTAGATTAGGATAAAGTCTAGATGATGGGACATGTGGTAGCAGGAGGTGTAGCAGGAGGTGTAGCAATGTATTTCTTTTATGGCTTAATTACCTACTTAGTCTCCATATAAGGAGGTAATTTTCTGTTTAGTACCCGGATTAAAATGTAGGCATTTGGTACCTATGTTTTGAAATTTGTATAAATTCAATCCTATCCAGTTAACGGCGTTATAATTGATGCGAGAAATTAAGGACGTTAATGATAGCCTGGGTGGAATAGCTATCAAATGTTTGAATGCATCTTCATTAACGTCCTTAATTTCTCGCATCAATTATAACGCCGTTAACTGGATAGGATTGAATTGATACAAATTTCAAAACATAGGTACCAAATGCCTACATTTTTAAAACCGGGTACTAAACAGAAAATTACCTCCTAACATGGGGACTAAGTAGGTAATTAAGCCTTCTTTTATTTGTTTAAGAATGAAGAGGTAGATTAGGTGAAGCAAAGTAGTGCACGGTCATGGGAATTTATTCCCTTGTCACGTCAACTTTAGAAGGTAAAGAACACTTTGCAAATTTATTTTAGAAGTATTTGTAGGAAGTTGGCAACACGTGGTGTCACGGGAGTGTGTCACGTTCTGGAGGCAAAGAGGAGAAAATTCCATTTCATTTATTTTGCTAGAAGGAGGCACGGGTTCTAGTGGTAGAATAGGAACACTTTCTTGGAGAATGAAACACATGATGGATTGAGATGGTGACTCACGCGGATGGATTTTGGAAGCACACAGTTTAATTTGAATTATCTCCAAGCGTTTCTTCTTGTTATTTCTGTGATGAATTGTTTTTTTTTAATGTTTATGTTTAGCCTACAACATTGTGCATTTGATGTTTTAGCTTGAATGTTGCATTTCTGTAGTTTGAACTATGTTTGGATATTTATTTGTTGTTGTGTTCAGTTTCATGTTTTTATGCATTTGAATACCGTCAATTATATTCGGTTGTGTTCGATTTTCAAGTTTAGATTTAGTTCAATTGCATTCACAAACTTTTCACAAACCCCCCCCCCCCCCTACGTGTTTATATCTGAGATTGAACCCAAGTTGGTCCTTGAGAGACGACCTAGGAGTCACTTCCTAATACTATACTGCATTCTTTTATGCACAACTTTTGTGGGAGGTGCGACCCTCTCATCAGGAAGAAATGGACGAAGTGGAAGAAGTGCAAGAGGTGGAAGAAGTGGACGAATTGGACGAAGTGGGCGAAGGGGACAAAGTGGACGAACTGAACGAAGTGGATGAAGTAGATGAAGTGGAAGAAGTTGACGAAGTGGATGAAGAAGAACAAGGAGAAGAAGTTTAAGAAGTGGAAGAAGAGGACGAAGTGGATGAAGTGGGCAAAGTGTACAAAGTGGAAGAAATGGACGAAGTGGACTAAGTGGAGGAAGTGACGAAGTCGAGGAAGTGGATGAAGTGGACGAAGTCGAGGAAGTGGACGAAGTTGAAGAAATGGACGAAGTGAATTAAGGGGACGAAGTGGATGAAGCAAACAAAATAGACGAAGTTGACGAAGTGGACGAAGTGGACGCATTGGACGAAGTTGACGAAGGGGACGAAGCGAAGGAAGTGAACGAATCCGACGAAGTGGATTATGTGGACGAAGGTTACGAAGTGGACGAATTAGAAGAAGTCGACGACGTGGACGAAGTTGACGAAGTGCACGAAGTTGAAGAAGTGGAAGATGTGGACGAAGAGGATGAAGTGGAAGAAATGGACGAACTTAACGAAGTGGACAAAGTGGACGAAATGGACGAAGTTGACGAGGTGGACGATATGGATGAAATGGAAGAAGTGGAAAAAGTAGTGGAAGAAGTAGAAGATGTGGAATAAGGGGAAGTGATGGACAAATTTATGATCACCAAAATATGATGTCACAAATTTGTTTTACAATCGGCAAGTATGACCGAATCGTTCAAGTAATAAACTTGGTAAGACCAAGTATAGTTCTCCCAAAGGACTCACGGCCTAGTTTAGTTGTGTGGTTTGTTGATTAGCTAAGACTTAAGAACGAAATAATTGAGGTTTAATATGCAAAACAGAAAATAAACATGTATGCAAGAGGTTTTGATCAATGGCAAAAGCAAAAGACAAGCACTTTCAATGAAATATATATATGAATATGTTGTTGGGGGTCAATTTCATCTTATCTACTCTCATATATTTTAGGAATTCAACATTCAAATCATCATTGTTAATGCCACTCTCTAAATTACCTTGTCAAGAAGGCCTATTCCTAATTACGAGTTCATACGATTCCTAGCATTCCTAATAATTAGTTCTCCTAGCACAGGAGCTTAACGACAACCAATATAATATTGGGAGAGATTCCTCGGATCTAGAGTTCCCCGTACGTTCCCGTATCGACAAAATCAATAATCATGCATTGAATGAGTTAAACAAACCAAGCATTAAGCAAAGAGGAAAAACCCTAACTAATGATGACAGAAAGTATAAATCTTAGATTAAGATGCAAGCACAAATTCCATATATGAGAGCTTCAAAAGATTACATTGATTCCCCAACAAACATACAAGGTTTAGTTCACCATATTCATGGTGAACCTATATGAACAATAATGAAAGAATGAAGGATAAAACCCTAGAAAGGTGAAGAGGTAGCCTGAGCATCCAAGATCCTCCTTCAAAGGGGTGGAAGAGAGAGTGTTTGCTTCGTTTCTGCCAAAGATACCAACCCTAAGACATCTAGGTCTTTAAATAGGACATAAAAATAATAGAAAACGGGTCCAGGCCCAAACAGATCATAAAATCGAATAAAACTGGGCCAAAACTCGTCTGGTTGACTTTTTTCGTATTCTGGTTGACTGGTTGACTTTTTTGGTTGACTGGTTGAGTTTTCTGGTTTCTGGTTGACTTTTTAGCATTCCAATCATTTGGTACTTCAATTCTTCTTTCAAATCATTCAATTAGCCTACAAAATCAAGGGAATCTTGCACAAAACCATTAAATTCACTTTCAACTCTCTCCTTCTTCACTTCTTTCATTAAATTCACCTTAAAACCCGCACAAAAACACTGAAATCAAGCATAGACCTGTCCAGCTCTCTTATTTCTGAAAATATGGATAAAAGCATGATTTCAAGCTAGTTTCTAAGTGTAAAGGTTGCTTTTTGTGTCAATTTTAAGCATGAAAGTAACAGTTTTTCAATTGTTATCACAACCCCAAACTTAGAACTTTGTTTGTCCTCAAGCAAACAAGATGTAACTCAATCTTCAACCAATTCATATGATGGTTCACTCATTCAAAAATCCTCTTTTTCAAGATAAGTAACAACTTCACTCAAACTTATGACCAAGAGTTCAATCAAGATGTGCACATGCTTTAGTGTTCACAAAGTCATTTAAATTCCAATAAATGCTATTTTTCATGAATGATCAATCAATTAAGCATGGATGTTCATGTGCTTATGGAATATTTCCTCACTAGGTAAAGTGTTTCACTCAACACACAAGTGTATAAGAGGTAAAGTGTTTCACTCATTCACTCCACTATCACAATGTTACATGAATCAACTTTGCCTTTCATTTTACCACAATCAAAAAAACATTCACAAGCATGCATCATCACAAGGACTTTTCAATGGCTTATAATGTGGCTGGGCTAACAAGAAAATTGGTTTTTCTGGATCACAAAATCCTTGAGTTAAGAGAGTCATAACAACACAATTATTCTTATTCTTCCCAACTTGCCTTTGCATTTGCATTGAGCTTTGCTTCTTTTTCTTTTCTTTTCTTTTTCTTTTTCTTTGCATATTCTTACTTTTTTAGCTCTTAGCTCAATGCTTTTCCTTTTTCATGTTTTCCCAACAACCCCAAACTTGAACATTTAACAATACCACACAAGATCTTCTACTTAACTCAAGGTAAAGATTTTCAATCAAGGGTTTCAGTGTATGTTCAAGGCTAAAGGTTCAAAGGATAGAACACAAAGTGTTCTCTTTTAGTGGGCTAACTTTACGAATTTGGCCAATAAAAAGGGTTCCAACAAACGGCCTTGATCACATGATGCAAAACAAGCAATTGATTCAATCATAGAAAACCTAGGCAAAATCATTCATGTTTCCAAAGTAATAGCATTCAATCAATAACAACTCTGGAGCTCAAAACCTCACATATAAGCCCATTCACATTTGACATACACATCCTGCTTAATTTCACAATCACAATCATAATATCCTGTATTTGTTCACAAAGCTTGTGAATCACCTGTATAAGCATTTTATGTGCACATCTATATCAACATCAATGATGGAATCGTACTTGACGTAGTCCTCCTTTCGTATTTTTACTTTTTATAGTTTAGCTCTTAAGGAGCATGGGTTACTATAAATACCCAGCTCCTCTATTGTATTGTTACTTTTGAGATTAATGAGAGTTGAGTTTTCTGAATCAGAAACTATTCTCTCTTGAAAGTCATAGGCTAGAGAGTCCAAAGACTCCCTCTAGCCACCTTCCAAGCACACTCTCTCCCTTTCATTTTTCATTTTCACGGTGCTTTCTCTCTCATCCCACACTACCTCTCCTTCGCTGCCACCTCGCATGCGCGTTAGCGCTCTTTATTCAGTCCCGCATCAGCTCCCTCATTCATCAGACACGCACCACTTCATTTCGCACGCCTTATTCCACCACAAAACAGATCTTCATTTCTTCACATCTCAGAATCCACATCTTTCCCTCTCACGTTGCACATCACAGAGCATCTCACTCTCTCTCGAGAGCTCTCATCATCGTGAACCATTGCTTCCATCACGATAATCCTCTTTTTCCTCACAGATCCATCTTCTTCCATCATTTCTTTTGATTTTCTACCGTTTAATCCACTTTCCACTGAGCAATCTAGCTTTTCCACCATTCAATCATGAGTTTGAACCGATTAATAGGTTCATTTTGAGCTTTTCCCTTTTCTAGGGTTTCTATCGAATTTAACCCTCCGTTTCTTGTTTTTCTTCGAGTTTTCTATCATTTTCCGCTGCGTTCATCTCTGGAGGAAGCTTCGAAGGAGTCCGCGTCGCGTCGTCGGCCTCCCCTCCGACGTTCATCCATCAAGTGGTATTCAGAGCAAGGTCGAACACGCTTCGAAGGTAAGTATCTCGGTTCGTCTCTATTCTGAGTTGTTCAGTTTAATTCTGAGTTAAGTGTTTCGCGTCTCTGTTTCGATTCTACTGTTCTTGCGTTTGATTCGCGTCTCTGTCTTTGTTTCTAGTTATGTCTTGATTATGTCTTGATCTACTAAGTTTGTGATCCATAGTGTGCTTCACTGTTTTCACTTTGCTATCAATTCTGCAATTGAGAATACATTTTGGTCACTCAAGGAAGCCTAAACCAGTAGTATTTGAAACTATAATTGTGGTTGAGAGTGATTAGTCTCTTGTTTTCCTTTGGATATTTTCTTTGCGTTGAAAACTGATTAAGTGATCTGTTGTGAACTGTGACTGAAAATAGCAAGTTCTAAAGTGTTATCCAACTCAGATTTGGCTATCAAATTGTGATAAAAAAAAAGCAAGGAGAACTGGTGCAATTCACAATAGTGTTCACTGTTTCAGTAAACTATCTCTGCCAAAATCAGATATAACTTTCTTCAATCATAACTGGTTCAACTTAAGTCTTTTTTTTTTATTGTTTTTAAAATCTGTTCTAGTTCTATTCCTTAGGTTCTATTTGATGTGCTTACTTTGATCAAAAGCTTTGTTCTTGCTTGTCATTGTTGAATGTTCTGGTTTTGTCTCAATGCAAGTGTAAACTCTGATCTGCTGTTCATAATTGAGCTTTTGTTGCTTTCATAATTTGATCTAGAGTTGATCTTGAGTCAGTTCTCTGTTGTGCTGTTAGTTTCATTATCTGGTGCTTACATTGTTGGTGGCTGTCCTGTTTTGTCCATTACTTTGCCTTAGCATAGCCTTGTCTAAAATTGAGAAGTTTTTACACTTTGGTTTCTTGAGTTTGAAAGAGGTTTGTGTGCTTGGTAGCATCCTAGGTGGTGGTGGTCTGAAAGACTCTCTAGCTGTGTATTGCCAAGGGAGAATCTCCCTTCCAAACCTTTCCATTTTGAGTGCTTTAAGTTTTCAAAGTGAAGCCTGAGTGTAGTGAGTTTCGTGAGGCTAATTTGGCCTAATTCCTTGGCACTTTGAAATAGAGAATTCATTGTTAATCTAACTGTTCGTAATTGTTCATTGTGCAGGGAAAAGGAGTTGAGTGAGTAAACTAGAGCAATTGTGATTGTTTTAATTTGCTCTTGCATTCATTTTCGATTATAAACTGTTTATTGAATTCAGTGAGATATTAAATGTTTGAATGTGATTGCTGATATGTTGGTGATGCTAATTGTGCTTGTGAATGTTTAAACTGTCATTGCACTCACTTTAATTTCAAACATTGCCTGCTGAATTCATTGATATACTCATTGTTTGGACAGTGAATTGTTGATTTCATGGTTTAATTAGGCTTGTTGAATGCTGATTATGATTTGATAAGATCTATGGGAACTTGGTAGATACATAGAAATTGCAAATAATGTGCTGATTATTTTATGAGCATGTCTGGAATTGCAACAACACTGTTTTAAACCTGCCAATTTCTGATTTGTCTCACATTACTCTGTCCATTAATTTGATTAGCATGGTCCACCGATTTCTGAATTAGTTTAGGACATTGTTCTTGACTAGTTTGGTCCATTGTTTCTGCCCAGTGTAATTCACTGATTTGCTGCAAAGGCTGCTCTTGTCACAATCATTTGTGCATCCATATGTTTTAATTGCCAATGCATCATCTAGTTTTAAGAAGTGACTAAAGCACTTAATTTCCAATTCTGACTTCCTGGTTGAATTAAGCACATCATTCTTTTTTACTATTGGATTTATCAGATTTTAAATTAGAATTGAATGGTTGTTTAAATCAGTTTAGTTCAGCTTTGAATTACACCTATTGCATTTGGTTAATGTCCATTCCTATTTGTATTTGCTGGATTTGGGTTTGATTTTGTATGCAGAGATGAACCAGTGCAGGGTGTCCAATAGAAGTTCAGATTAGTTTAGAATGAGCATGAGTATAGCTTGAGCAACCAGTAGCAGCCTTCTGAACTGAAGGGAGTTTCTTTTATCTCAAATTGCTTTTGATATGCTTAAATTCTTTAGTATGGCCTGCAATCATTAGGATTAGAATTGTTTGATCTGCTGATTTAATTGGAATTGTGTGTGCAGTATAAGTTGAGACCATTAATTGAGCAGCAGCAGATTCTTAGTGGAAAGCTTGGAAAGCTTGTGCAGCCAAGAGAAAGGGAAGTTCTTATTGCCCTATATCTTCTTTTGCAATCTGTTTTAACTAAGTGAATACTCACAGCAGTTTTGTGCATTTGTGATTATAGGATAAACCAGAAGCTAGAAAAGGGGCCAAAGCTGGCCGAACCAGCAACAGGAGTGTACATCTTTTTGGCACAAGGACTTGGCATCAAAAGTGGATTGTAGCTGACCAGGACTAGGACTGTAGCATAGTTTACTTTCTTTGTATTTGATTTGTTCAAATTGTTTGTAATAAGTGGTGTTAGCCACTGTTAGCTTTAGCTTTTGGTTTGTAAAAGGGCCTTTTTATAAAGTCCAAGTTCTTTGGAAGAGTCCTTGGTGCTCTTTCAAACTCTTGGCAACTTTACTTGCTTTGATTTTTTTTAGCATAGCTAGACAGGTGAATGTGTAGCTAACAAGCTTCACCATAGGAGTAGACTTTAATATTGACTTTGTGTATCTCGTAGGGGTCATTAGAATCCGCTGGTTTCTTTAGTGTTTTTGTTTTTTTGATTTTGTGTTCACATTTAGGGTTGATTAGGCTAAAAGGGATTAAACTCTAAGCCTTTTCACACTAGAGTCCGAAGAGTCTAGTCTTTTAGTGTTTAATTGTTTGTGATTGTTTGAGTTGTATACTTTGTTTCTCAAAGTGATTTTAGTTTAAAGGGGTAATTAGTTAGTAGCCTAAGACATTTCTGGCAAGGCAAGACTTGGTACTTAAGCAACTCTTTAGCTCACCTCTCTTACCTGGGACTTGTCTAAGTGAAAGTTTTGAACCCTTTAGATTAAGAAAACTTTTAAAAACAAAGATGTCTTCTTATGGTTCATATAGGTCTTCTAGGTTAGATAATATTGATGAAATGTTTAAACAAGCTAGGAATCTTCCATCCTTTGGTGAAGACATAGGTGCATTAACATACCTAGCTTGGGAAAAAGAAATTGATAAAATAAATCCTTGGTTTTATGAAGAGAGTGAATATTATGTTCTTAGTATATATCTCTCTAAGTTAGAAGAGCATGCAAGAGAGTGGTGGAATGAAAGACAATATCATGTTAGGAAAGGTAGAAAGTCCTCCATACGTGATTGGCATGATTTAAAAGCTTGCACGAGAAGAAAGTTTGTGCCTTCAAGCATTAAAAGAAACCTAGAACTAATTAGGAGTTGCATTGATGATGGAAAATTATTTCTTGAGCGTTTAAATGATCATGGGTTTCTTTGTAGAGAATTAGAATTTGGGACAAGACTTAAAAAGATCAAGGATAAGAAAAGAGAAAGAGAGATTGAGAGAAAAGAAAAGGAAGAAAGGAAAGAAAAAGAGAAGAGAGAGAGAAGAAATAGAGAAAAGAGAAGAGAGAAGAAGAGAGGAATTAAGAAGAGAAGAAGAGAGAAGAAGAGAAGAAGAAAAGGAAGAAAGAGAAGAGAAGAAAATAAAAGAAAAGAAAAAGAGAGAAAAGAAAAAGAGAGAAAAGAAGAAGAAAAGAGAGAAAGGCAAGAAAGAGAGAAGAAAGAAAAGGATAAATTGTTACTGATGACAAATCCTATTCTTTCAAAGACCATGAAACTTAAAAGGGAAGGTTTCCAAACCTTTAATTCTTTTTCAATAATTGATTACTTTGCAATTTTTGACTTCTCTTTCAAACCAATTGTCATGAAAACATTTTCAAAATATGACAATTCAAATCTTGAGTTATTGTTATCTTTAAGAAAACAATTAACTCAAGATAAAATTGAATTTGGACTTCTAAAATTTTCAAAGATTACTAATCAAAGTATTAGAAGTTCTTATTCTCTTGTTTTTAAAGAAAAATTCTTTCTTGGATTGATATTAACTGAAGATATATTTGGTGTGTATTGCAGATTCGTGTTTGATCCAGGAGGAAGAAAACTAGATCTAAAAGAATAAGGCCACTCCAAGATGGCCATGCTCCCAAAGATTGTGTGGAGCTTCTTCATAAGGCGATTGCCAGATTTGAGGACAAATCTTTTTTTAAGAGGGAGGGTATGATGGAATCGTACTTGACGTAGTCCTCCTTTCATATTTTTACTTTTTATAGTTTAGCTCTTAAGGAGCATGGGTTACTATAAATACCCAGCTCCTCTATTGTATTGTTACTTTTGAGATTAATGAGAATTGAGTTTTCTGAATCAGAAACTATTCTCTCTTGAAAGTCATAGGCTAAAGAGTCCAAAGACTCCCTCTAGCCACCTTCCAAGCACACTCTCTCCCTTTCATTTTTCATTTTCACGGTGCTTTCTCTCTCATCCCACACTACCTCTCCTTCGCTGCCACCTCGCATGCGCGTCAGCGCTCTCCATTCAGTCCCGCATCAGCTCCCTCATTCATCAGACACGCACCACTTCATTTCGCACGTCTTATTCAGCCACAAAACAGATCTTCATTTCTTCACATCTCAAAATCCACATCTTTCCCTCTCACGTTGCACATCATAGAGCATCTCACTCTCTCGAGAGCTCTCATCATCGTGAACCATTGCTTCCATCACGGTAATCCTCTTTTTCCTCACAGATCCATCTTCTTCCATCATTTCTTATGATTTTCTACCGTTTAATCCACTTTCCACTGAGAAATCTAGCTTTTCCACCGTTCAATCATGAGTTTGAACCGATTAATCGGTTCATTTTGAGCTTTTCCCTTTTCTAGGGTTTCTATCGAATTTAACCCTCCGTTTCTTGTGTTTTCTTCGAGTTTTCTATCATTTTCCGCTGCGTTCATCTCTGGAGAAAGCTTCGAAGGAGTCCGCGTCGCGTCGTCGGCCTCCCCTCCGGCATTCGTCCATCAAGATCAATCACTAATCATCATCAAGCATTACTTATCACACAATCACAGTTAATAGCAAACCATCATAACAAACCAGGTTTCCAATAGAGTACATCAAACCCTAATCTAAAACAACAAATAAATAAGTTTAGAAAACTTAAACCAACAAAAGCATAAGCATATGATAGCATTCATTCGTAAATGCTATCTCAGCTCCTCATCAATCTGAGCTGTCCTTTGTATCTTCCTCTTCTTGGATCTTATAGTCTTGATTCTTTTTGCTCGATGAGGAGGCCATCCCTGCATCAAACATAATTCACAAAACCAAAAGATACATTGTTAAGTATTAGTAAACCACAATGAAGAAATCAGCCCCTTCAATGATGCTCTCTCCCAACCCCAAACTTAGATGGAAAACTAGTGAGCAAGTGAGTGGAAGGGAGATTTTCTAAAGAGGGATGAGGGAAAAGTTGTAGAGAACCTTTGAAAAGGTATGTAGGAGTGTGTGCAGAGAAGAGTCTGAAAGTATGAGCAAATGCGCAGCTTAGGGTATAAAAATACCCTAATGGGCTCGGGTCCCGCTAAAGGGAACTAAAGCCCATCTGCGAGAGTACCGCTCAGCGGTAAGTTGCCGCTCAGCGGCACTTTCGTGATGTGCTCTTCTCCTTCTTTTCTTAACCTACGTGCCTCCTAGACATGCCCCTCACTGGTTCCCTGCAATTTAATGTTTAAAATACTTATGCAAACCCTAACTAAAATAAAACATACAAAAACAATCAATCAACTGGTTGCCTCCCAGGTAGCGCTTGTTTAACGTCACGAGCCTGACCCAAAATCCACCAACACCCATCAGTAGGTGTTTCAAACTTACCAACACCCATCAGTAAGTGTTACAGACTTGCCAGCACCCATCAGTAGGTGCAAAATTTTCTCACCAACACCCATCAATAGGTGTTACAAACTTAGTATCCTTCAGTAGATACTTAACCACCTAGCATCCTTCAGTAGATGCTGTATCCAACAAAATATTTACAAAATAATGTCCACAAATTAAAAGTTACAAAACCAAATCAAAAGTTTTTAAATCCACTGGGTTGCCTCCCAGCAAGCGCTCTTTTAACGTCATTAGCTTGACCCAGTAAAGCTCAAGTTCCTTCTTCTTTTTCTTCTTTCTACTGAACTTCTTCAGAAATTTGATCAAACCAGGAACCTGTTGCAGTGTCTCAATCATAGGAACTTTAATCTCCAATTTCTTGAAGATTTCCATAAAGCATTTAAATTTCTTTTCCTTCCTATGATTCTTCTTTAGATGAGGATGAGATTTTTCATATGATTCCGGCTTCTTTCCTCTCATCTTCTTTTTCTTATGCTTCCTCTCCCCAAATTTTCTCTTTTTCTTTTCTCTTATTTTTTTCTTCCCTTCTCTTTTTCTTCTTAACTTCTTTATTTTCACACAAATTTTCTTCCTCTCTTCTCTCTCAACCACTTCTTTTTCTTTTTCATCATCTTTATCTTTCTCACTCAACTCTTCTTTTTCTTCTCTCTCTATCTTTTCCTCATCTCTCTCTATTTTTTCTCAGGAAAAATCTTGTCACTTTCAGTGACAATGGCTTGACCTTCCTCCTTAAGGTTAACTTCAGTATTAACCTTAACATTGAATTTTTGACTAATGAAACGAAGGTGCATCTCCATCCTTTTACATGATTCTTCAATGCTTTTCTGAGTAGAGTCGGAATTTTTCAAAAATTGTTGAAGGGTGTCATCCAAATTTACTGATGGAGAGGGTTGTTGCTGCCATTTTTGTGGTGGCGGCCTATCAAATTCTTCGGCAGCTTGAGTGGTTTTGTGATGACAATCAGGTATCTTTATGTACTGTTGAACTGCGTCCCCCAACGTTATCCTTCTTCCCGATAGAGAGGGTTTTTTCTGCCTTTGTTGTGGTGGTAGATTCTTAAATTGTTCGACAGCTTGCCAAAATTGATCATTATCCATGCTTGAGTGAGATCCCACCAGTGATTGAAATTACCTTAGTAGAATTGAGTGCCTATTAAATTCTTGTTCGAATTGCATCCTGCAAACATTAGGCACAAAACTCTAGAAAATATTTGTTAGCACAAAAAGATATAGGAGAAGATATATATTCAGAAGATAAAATAAAATAAGATAGAATAAAATCAAATCAAATCAAATCAAATCTAATCTAATCTAATAAGATAAAATAAAATAAAATAAAATCTAATAAAATCAAATAAAATAAAATAAAATCTAATCTAATCAAATCAAATAAAATCTAATCTAATGAAATAAAATAAAATAAAATCAAATCAAATCAAATAAGATAAAATAAAAATAAAATCTAATCAAATAAAATAAAATCAAATCAAATAAGATAAAATCAAATAAAATCAAATAAAATAAAATAAAATAAAATCAAATAAAATAAAACCAAATCAAATAAAAACCGAAAATAAAAACAGAAATTCAAAACTAAAGTCAAAGACAATCAATAATCACACAAATTAACCAGTTAAACCACGAGTCCCCGGCAACGGCGCCAAAAACTTGATGGACAAATTTATGATCACCAAAATATGATGTCACAAACTTGTTGAACAATCGACAAGTATGACCGAATCGTTTCAAGTAATAAACTCGGTAAGACCAAGTATCGTTCTCCCAAAGGACTCACGGCCTAGTTTAGTTATGTGATTCTTTGATTAGTTAAGACTTAAGGACGAAATAATTGGATTGTATTATGCAAAACACGAAAATAAACATGTATGCATGAGGTTTTGATCAATGGCAAAAGCAAAAGACAAGCACTTTCAATGAAATATATATATGAATATGTTGTTGGGGGTCAATTTCATCTTATCCACTCTCATATATTTTAGGAATTCAACATTCAAATCATCATTGTTAATGCCACTCTCTAAATTACCTTGTCAAGAAGGCCTATCCCTAATTACGAGTTCATACGATTCCTAGCATTCCTAATAATTAGTTCTCTTAGCACAGGAGCTTAACGACAACCAATATAATATTGGGAGAGATTCCCCGGATCTAGACTTCCCCGTACGTTCCCGTATCGACAAAATCAATAATCATGCATTGAATGAGTTAAGCAAAGCAAGCATTAAGCAAAGAGGAAAAACCCTAACTAATGATGACAGAAAGTATAAATCTTAGATTAAGATGCAAGCACAAATTCCATATATGAGAGCTTCAAAAGATTACATTGATTCCCCAACAAACATACAAGATTTAGTTCACCATATTCATGGTGAACCTAGATGAACAATAATGAAAGAATGAAGGATAAAACCCTAGAAAGGTGAAGAGGTAGCCTGAGCATCCAAGATCCTCCTTCAAAGGGGTAGAAGAAAGAGTGTTTGCTCCGTTTCTGCCAAAGATACCAACCCTAAGACATCTAGGTCTTTAAATAGGACATAAAAATAATAGAAAACGGGTCCAGGCCCAAACAGATCATAAAATCGTATAAAATTGGGCCAAAACTCGTCTGGTTGACTTTTTTTGTATTCTGGTTGACTGGTTGACTTTTTTGGTTGATTGGTCGACTTTTCTGGTTGACTGGTTGAATTTTCTGGTTTCTAGTTGACTTTTCAGCATTCCAATCATTCGGTACTTCAATTCTTCTTTCAAATCATTCAATTAGCCTACAAAATCAAGGGAATCTTGCACAAAACCATTAAATTCACTTTCAACTCTCTCCTTCTTCACTTCTTTCACTAAATTCACCTTAAAACCTGCACAAAAACACTGAAATCAAGCATAAACCTGTCCAGCTCTCTTATTTCTGAAAATATGGATAAAAGCATGATTTCAAGCTAGTTTCTAAGTGTAAAGGTTGCTTTTTGTGTCAATTTTAAGGATGAAAATAAAAGTTTTTCAACTGTTATCAGGAAGAAATGGACGAAGTGGAAGAAGGGGATGAAGTGGACGAAGCGGAAGAAGTGGACGAAGCATACGAAGTTGACGAAGTTGACGAAGTGGATGAAGTGGACGAAGTGGACAAAGTGGAAGAAGTGGACGAATTGGACGAAGAGGAGGAAGTTGAAAAAGTAGACGAAGTGAACGAAATGGAAGAAGTGGAAAAATAAGTGGAAGAAGTGGAAGAAGGTGAAGAAATGGACAAAGTGGAAGAAGTGGACGAAGTGCAAGAAGTGGAAGAATCGGACGAAGTTGACGAAGCGAACGAAGTTGAAGAAGTTGATGAAGTGGAATAAGGGGAAGAAATGGACGAAGTGGAAGAAGGGGACGAAGTAGACGGAGTGGAAGAAGTGCGCGAACTAAACGAAGTGGACAAAGTGGACGATGTGGACGAACTGAACGAAGTGGACGAAGTGGACAAAGTGGACGAAGTGGACGATGTGGACGAAGTGGACGATGTGGAGGAAGTGGACGAAGTTGACGAAGTGGATGAAGAACAACAAGGAGAAGAAGTCGAAGAAGCGGAAGAATTGGACAAAGTAGACAAAGTGGACAAAGTGAAAAAAATGGACGAAGTGGACGAAATGAACGAAGTGGACGATGTGGACGAAGTTGACGAGGTGGACGAAGTGTACAAAATGGAAAAAGACGTGCAACAAGTGGATGAAGTGGACGAAGTGGACGAAGTTGAGGAACTGAACGAAGTGGAAGAAGTCGACGAAGTGGACGAAATGGAAGAAGTGGACGAAGTGGACGAAGTTGACAAGGTGGACGAAGTGGACGAACTGAACAAAGTGGACGATGTGGACGAAGTAGATGAAGTTGACGAAGTGAATGGAGAAGAACAAGGAGAAGAAGTTGAAGAAGTTGAAGAATTGGACGAAGTAGAGGAAGTTGATGAAGTGGAAGAAGTGGACGAAGTGGAGGAAGTGGACGACCTGGAGGAAGTGGACGAAGTGGAAGAAGTGGACGAAGTGAATAAAGGGGATGAAGTGGACGATTTAGATGAAGTCCACGACGTGGACGAAGTTGACGAAGTGGAAAAATGGAAAAAGAAGTGGAAGAAGTGGACGAATGTGACGAAGTGGACGTAGTGGACGAAGTTGACGAAGTGGACGAAGTGGAAGAAGGGGACGAAGTTGACAAACTGAACAAAGTGGACAAAGTGGATGAAGTGGACGAAATGGAAGAAGTGGAACAAGTTGAAGAATTGGACGAAGTGGAGGAAGTGGAGGAAGCGGAGGAAGTGGATGAAGTTGAAGAAGTGGACGAAGTGGACGACGTGGAAGAAGTGGATGAAGTGGACGAACTGAACGAAGTGGACAAAGTGGACGAAGAGGACGAAGTGGACGATGTGGACGAAGAGGATGAAGTGGACAAAGTTGACGAAGTAGATGAAGAAGATGAAGAACATGAAGAATTGGACGAAGTAGATGAAGTGAATGAAGTGGAAGAAGTAGACGAAGTGGAGGAAGTGGAGTAAGTGGAAGAAGTGGACGAAGTGCAAGAACTGGACGATGTAAATGAAGCGGACGAAACGGAAGAAATTGACGAAGTTGACGAGGTGGACGAAGATGACGAAGGGCACGAAGTGGAGGAATGGACGAAATGGACGAAGTGGATGTAGTGGACGAATTATATAAGGTCGACGACGTGGACAAAGTTGAAGAAGTGGACGAAGTGTACAAAGTGGGAAAACAAGTGCAAGAAGTGGAAGAAGTGGACGAATGTGACGAAGTGGACGTAGTGGACGAAGTTGACGAAGTGGACGAAGTGGAAGAAGTGGACGAAGTTGACAAACTGAACAAAGTGGACGAAGTGGATGAAGTGGACAAAGTGGACGAAATGGAAGAATTGGAGGAAGTTGAAGAATTCGACGAAATGGACGAAGTGAACGAAGGGGACGAAGTGGATGAAGTTGAAGAAGTGTACGGCGTGGAAGAACTGGACGAACTGAACGAAGTGGGCAAAGTGGACGAAGTGGACGAAGAGGACGAAGTGGACGAAGTGGACGATGTGGACGAAGAGGATGAAGTGGACGAAGTTGACGAAGTAGATGAAGAAGATGAAGAATTGGACGAAGTAGATGAAGAAGATGAAGAATTGGACGAAGTAGATGAAGAACATGAAGAATTGGACGAAGTAGATGAAGTGGACGAAGTGCAAGAACTGGGTGAAGTAAATGAAGGGGACGAAGAGGACAAAACGGAAGAAATTGACGAAGTTGACGAGGTGGACGAAGTTGACGAAGGGCACGAAGTGGAGGAATGGACGAAATGGACAAAGTGGATGTAGTGGACGAAGTGGACGAACTATATAAGGTCGATGACGTGGACAAAGTTGAAGAAGTGGACGAAGTGTACAAAGTGAAAAAACAAGTGGAAGAAGTGGAAGAATGTGACGAAGTAGATGTAGTGGACGAAGTTGACGAAGTGGACTAAGTGGAAGAAGTGGACGAAGTTGAGGTACTGAACAAAGTGGTCGAAGTGGCTGAAGTGGACAAGGTTGACAAAGTAGACGAAGTGGACGATGTGGACGAACTGAACGAAATGGACGAAGCGAACGAAGTGGACGAAGTTGACGAAGTGGATGAAATGGACGATGTGGACGAAGTTGACATAGTGGATGAAGAAGAACAAGGAGAAGAAGTTGAAGAAGTGGAAGAATTGAACGAAGTAGACGAAGTGGACAAAGTGGACGAAGTGGACGATGTGGACGAAGTGGATGAAATGAACGAAGTGGACGAAGTGGACGATGTGGACGAAGTGGACGATGTGGACGAAGCTGACGAACTGAACGAAGTGGATGAAGTGGTCAAAGTGGACAAAGTGGACGAACTGATCGAAGTGGACGACGTGGACGAAGATGAGGATGTGGACGAAGTGGACGAATTTGACGAAGTGGACTGATGAGAAATTTTTGAACACCGAAAAACGGCGCCACAAACTTTTTTAACAATCGGCAAGTGGAAGAAGTGGACGAAGTGGAGGAACTAAACGAAGTGGACGAAGTGGAAGAAGTGGACGAAGTAGACGGAGTGGATGAAGTGGAAGAAGTGGACGAAATGGACGAAGTGGGGGAAGTGGACGAAGTGGAAGAAGTGGACGAAGTCAAAGAAAGGGACGAAATGGACGAAGTGGACCAAACTGACGAAGTGGTCGAAATGGAAGAAGTTGAAAAATTGGACGATGTGAACGAAATGGAAGTGGAAAAAGAAGTGGAAGAAGTGGAAGAAGTGGAAGAAGGGGAAGAAATGGACGAAGTGGAAGAGGAGGACGAAGTGCAAGCAGTAAAGAAAGTGAACGAAGCAGACGAAGCAGACGAAGTTGACGAAATTGACGAAGTGGAGGAAGTGGACGAAGTGCACGAAGTGGACGAATTGGACGAAGTGGGCGAAGGGGACGAAGTGGACGAAATGAACGAAGTGGATGAAGTAGATGAAGTGGAAGAAGTTGACGAAGTGGACGAAGTTGGCGAAGTGGATGAAGAAGAAGAAGGAAAAGAAGTTCAAGAAGTGGACGAAGTAGACGAAGTGGATGAAGTGGACGAAGTGTACAAAGTGGAAGAATTGGATGAAGTGGACTAAGTGGAGGAAGTGGACGAAGTTGAAGAAATGGACGAAGTGAATGAAGGGGACAAAGTGGATGAAGCAGACGAAATAGACGAAGTTGACGAAGTGGACGAAGTAGACGCAGTGGACGAAGTTGACGAAGGGGACGAAGCGGAGGAAGTGAACGAAGCGGACGAAGTGGATGATGTGGACGAAGGTTACGAAGTGGAAAAGTGGACGAATTAGATGAAGTCGACGACGTGGACCAAGTTGACGAAGTGGATGAAGTTGACGAGGTGGATGAAGATGAAGAAGTGGAAGAAGCGGACGAAGTGGAAAAAGGGGACGAATTGAACGAAGCGGACGAAGTGGAAGAAGTGGACAAACTGAAAGAAGCGGACGAAGTGGATGAAGAGGACGAAGTGGACGAAATGGTCGAAGTTGACGAGGTGGACGATGTGGATGAAATGGAAGAAGTGGAAAAAGAAGTGGAAGAAGTAGAAGAAGTGGAATAAGGGAAAGAAATGGACGAAGTGGAAGAAGGGGACGAAGTGGACGAAGCACACGAAGTTGACAAAGTTGACGAAGTGGAAGAAGTGGACGAATTGGACGAATAGGAAGAAGTTGAAAAAGTAGACGAAGTGAACGAAATGGAAGAAGTGGAAAAATAAGTGGAAGAAGGGGAAGAATTGGACGAAGTGGAAGAGGTGGACGAAGTGCAAGAAGTGGAAGAATCGGACGAAGTTGACGAAGCGGACGAAGTTGATGAAGTGGAATAAGGGGAAGAAATGGACGAAGTGGAAGAAGGGGACGAAGTGGACGGAGTGGAAGAAGTGGACGAAGAGGACGAACTGAACGAAGTGGACGATGTGGACGAAGTGGATGATGTGTACGAAGTGGACGAACTGAACGAAGTGGACGAAGTGGACGAAGTTGACGATGTGGACGAAGTAGACGAAGTTGATGAAGTTGACGAAGTGGATGAAGAACAACAAGGAGAAGAAGTGGAAGAAGTGGAAGAAATTGACGAAGTAGACGAAGTGGACAAAGTGGACAAAGTGGAAAAAGTGGACGAAGTGGACGATGATGTGGACGAAATGCATGAAGTGGACGAAGTGGACGATGTGGACGAAGTTGACGAAGTGGACGAAGCGGAAGAAGTGGACGAAGTTGAGGAACTTAACGAAGTGGGCGAAGTGGATGAAGTGGACAAAGTTGACGAAGTGGACGAAATGAAAGAAGTGGACAAAGTGGACGAAGTGGACAATGTGAACGAAGTGGATGAACTGAATAATGTGGACGATGTGGACAAAGTGGAAGAAGTTGACGAAATCAATGAAGAAGAACAAGCAAAAGAAGTTGAAGAAGTTGAAAAATTGGACGAAGTAGAGGAAGTTGATGAAGTGGAAGAAGTGGACGAAGTGGAGGAAGTGGACGAAGTGGAGGAAGTGGAGGAAGTGGAAGAAGTGGACGAAGTGAATGAAGGGGACGAAGTGGATGAATTAGATGAAGTCGACGACGTGGACGAAGTTGACGAAGTGGACGAAGTGGACAAAACGGAAAAAGAAGTGGAAGAAGTGGATGAATGTGACGAAGTGGACGTAGTAAACGAAGTTGACGAAGTGGACGAAGTGGAAGAAGTGGATGAAATGGAAGAAGTGGACGAAGTTGAAGAATTGGACGAAGCGGACAAATTTGACGAAGATGATGAAGTTGACGAAGTGGAGGAAGTGGACGAAGTGGACGAAGGGGACGAAGTGGATGAAGTTGAAGAAGTGGACAAAGTGGGCGGAGTGGAAGAAGTGGACGAACTGAACGAAGTGGACAAAGTGGACGAAGTAGAGGAAGAGGACGAAGTGGACGAAGTGGACGATGTGGACGAAGAGGACGAATTGGACGAAGTTGACGAAGTAGATGAAGAAGATGAAGAATTGGACGAAGTAGATGAAGTGAATGAAGTCGAAGAAGTGGAGGAAGTGGAGGAAGTGGAAGAAGTGGACAAAGTGGAAGAACTGGACGAAATAAATGAAGGGGACGAAGTGGATGAAACGGAAGAAATTGATGAAGTTGACGAGGTGGACGAAGTTGACGAAGGGCACGAAGCGGAGCAAGTGGACGAAATGTACGAAGTGGACGAAGTGGATGTAGTGGAGGAAGTGGCCGAAGTGGGGGAAGTGGACAAAGTGGAAGAAGTGGATGAAGTCAAAGAAAGGTACGAAGTGGACGAAGCGGACAAAATTGACGAAGTGGACGAAATGGAAGAAGTTGAGAAATTGGATGATGTGAACGAAATGGAAGTGGAAAAAGAAGTGCAAGAAGTGGAAGAAGGGGAAGAAATGGACGAAGTGGAAGAAGAGGACGAAGTGCAAGAAGTAAACTAAGTTAACGAAGCGGACGAAGCGGACGAAGTTGACGAAGTGGACTAAGTAGAGGAAGTTGACGAAGTTGATAAAGTTGACGAAGTGGAGGAAGTGGACGAAGTGGAGGAAGTGGACGAATTGGACGAAGTGGGCAAAGTGGACGAACTGAACGAAGTGGATGAAGTAGATAAAGTGGACGAAGTTGACGAAGTGGACGAAGTTGACGAAGTGGATGAAGAAGAACAAGGAGAAGAAGTTGAAGAAGTGGAAGAAGTGGACGAAGTAGACGAAGCGGATGAAGTTGAAGAAGATGACGATGTGGAAGAAGTGGACGAAGTGGACTAAGTGGAGCAAGTGGACGAAGTCGAGGAAGTTGATGAAGTGGAGGAAGTGGACGAAGTTGAAGAAATGGACGAAGTGAATGACGGGGATGAAGTGGATGAGGCAGACGAAATTGACGAAGTTGACGAAGTGGACGAAGTGGACGCAGTGGACGAAGTTGATGAAGGGGACGAAACGGAGGAAGTGGACGAAGTGGATGATGTGGACGAAGGTTACAAAGTGGACGAATTAGATGAAGTCGACGACGTGGACGAAGTTGACGAAGTGGACAAAGTTGAAGAAGTGGAAGAAGTGGACGAACTGAACGAAGTGGACGAAGTGGACGAAGTGGACGAAATGGACGAAGTTGACGAGGTGAACGATGTTGATGAAATAGAAGAAGTGGAAAAAGAAGTGGAAGAAGTGGAAGTAGTGGATTAAGAGGAAGAAATGGACGAAGTGGAAGAAGGGGACAAAGTGGATGAAGCGGAAGAAGTGGACGAAGCATACGAAGTTGACGAAGTTGACGAAGTGGACGAACTGGACGAAGTGGAAGAAGTGAATGAATTGGAGGAAGTTGAAAAAGTAGACGAAGTGTGATGGACAAATTTATGATCACCAAAATATGATGTCACAAACTTGTTTCACAATCGGCAAGTATGACCGAATCGTTCAAGTAATAAACTTGGTAAGACCAAGTATCGTTCTTCCCAAAGGACTCACGGCCTAGTTTAGTTATGTGATTTGTTGATTAGCTAAGACTTAAGAACGAAATATTTGGAGTTTTAAATGCAAGACAGAAAATAAACATGTATGCATGAAGTTTTTGATCAATGGCAAGAACAAAAGATAAACACTTTCAATGAAATATATGAATGAATATGTTGTTGGGGGTTCAATTTCATCTTATCCACTCTCATATATTTTAGGAATTCAACATTCAAATCATCATTGTTAATGCCACTCTCTAAAGTGACTTCGGCTTCCCCTTTTGCACTTTTTCTTGTCTTTTCTAATGTCATCTCTCTCCTTCTTCACTTCTTTCACCAAATTCACCTTAAAACCTGCACAAAAACACTGAAATCAAGCATAAACCTGTCCAGCTCTCTTATTTCTGAAAATATAGATAAAAGGCATGATTTCAAGCTAGTTTCTAAGTCTAAAGGTTGCTTTTAGTGTCAATTTTAAGCATGAAAATAACAGTTTTTCAACTGTTATCACAACCCCAAACTTAGAACTTTGCTTGTCCTCAAGCAAACAAAATGTAACTCAATCTCCAACCAATTCATATGATGGTTCACTCATTCAAAAATCCTCTTTTTCAAGATAAGTAACAGCTTCACTCAAACTTATGACCAAGAGTTCATTCAAGATGTGCACATGCTTTAGTGTTCACAAAGTCATTTAAATTCCAACAAATGCTATTTTTCATGAATGATCAATCAATTAAGCATGGATGTTCATGTGCTTATGGAATATTTCCTCACTAGGTAAAGTGTTTCACTCAACACACAAGTGTATAAGAGGTAAAGTGTTTCACTCATTCACTCTACTATCACAATGTCACATGAATCAACTTTGCCTTTCATTTTACCACAATCAAAAACATTCACAAGCATGCATCATCACAAGGACTTTTCAATGGCTTATAATGTGGCTGGGCTAACAAGAAAATTGGTTTTTCTGGATCACAAAATCCTTGAGTTAAGAGAATCATAACAACACAATCATCTTATTCATTCCCAACTTTCTTTTGCCTTTGCATTTGCATTTGCATTGAGCTTTACTTCTTTTTCTTTTCTTTTCTTTTTGCATATTCTTACTATCTAGCTCTTAGCTCAATGCTTTTCATATTTTCCCAACAACCCCAAACTTGAACATTTAACAATACCACATAAGATCTTCTACTTAACTCAAGGTAAAGCTTTTCAATAAAGGGTGTTCAGTTTTTGTTCAAGGCTAAGGGTTCAAAGGATAGAACACAAAGTGTTCTCTTTTAGTAGGCTATCTTTATGAATTTGGCCAATAAAAAGGGTTTCAACAAACGGCCTTGATCACATGATGCAAAACAAGCAATTGATTCAATCATAGAAAACTTGGGCAAAGTCATTCATGCTTTCAAAGTAATAGCATTCAACAATAACAACTCTGGAGCTCAAAATCTCACATATCAGCTCATTCACATTTGACATACACATCCTGCTTAATTTCACAATCACAATCATGATATCATGCATTTGTTCACAAAGCTTGTGAATCACCTGTATAAGCATTTTAATGTGCACATCATCTCAACATCAATTAATCAATAAGCATCATCAAGCATTACTTATCACACAATCACAGTTAGTAGCAAACCATCATAATAAACCAGGTGTTCATAGAGTACATCAAATCCTAATCTAAAAACAAAAACAAATAAGTTTATAAAACTTAAACCAACAAAAGCATAAGCATATGATAGCATTCATCCGTAAATGCTATCTCAGCTCCTCATCAATCTGAGTTGTCCTCTGTATCTTCATCTTCTTGGATCTTATAGTCTTGATTCTTTTGCCCGATGAGGAGGCCATCCCTGCATCAAACATAATTCACAAAACCAAAAGATACGTTGTTAAGCATTAGTAAACCACAATGAAGAAATCAGCCCCTTCAATGATGCTCTGTCCCAACCCCAAACTTAGATGGAAAACTAGTGAGCAAGTGAGTGGAAGAGAAATTTTCTTAAGAGGGAAGAGTGAAAAGATGTGGAAAACCTAAGAGAAAGTATGTGGGAGTGTTTGTGCAGAGAAGAGCTTGAAAGACTGAGAAATTGCGCAGCTTAGGGTTTAAAAATACCCTAATGGGCTCGGGTTCCGCTAAGGGGAACTTAAGTCCATCTGCGATAGTACCGCTCAGCGGTAATTGCCGCTCAGCGGCACTTTCGTGAAGTGCTCCTCTCCTTCTTTTCTTGACCTACGTGCCTCCTAGACATACCCCTCACTGGTTCCCTGCAATTCAATGTTAAAAATGCTTATGCAAACCCTAAAAGTAAACAAACAGAAAACAATCAATCAACTGGGTTGCCTCCCAGGTAGCGCTTGTTTAACGTCACGAGCCTGACCCAAAATCGACCAACACCCGTCAGTAGGTGTTTCACACTTACCATCACCCATCAGTAGGTGTTTCAAACTTATCAGCACCCATCAGTAGGTGCAAAATTTTCTCACCAACACCCATCAGTAGGTGTTACAAACCTAGTATCCTTCAGTAGATACTTAACCACCTAGCATCCTTCAGTAGATGCTAGATCCAACAAAATAATGTCCAGAATAATGTTCACAGATTAAAAATTACAAAACCATAATCAAAATCAAAAGTTTGTAAATCCACTGGGTTGCCTCCCAACAAGCGTTCTTTTAACGTCATTAGCTTGACCTAGTAAAGCTCAAGTTCCTTCTTCTTTTTCTTCTTTCTTTTTTCTCTCTTTTTTTTCCAACTCAACTTTTTCAACATTTACACTCACTAGCTCTTGACACTCTTCCCTGGGGTTAACCTCAGTATTAGCCCCACAATTTCTACTTGGCCTTTCTTCCATCTGTTTGATGATCTGCCCCATCTGAGTCTCCAAATTTTTGATAGCAGCTTCAGTGCTCTTTTGGGAAGACTCAGTTTTCTGTATGAAATTGTTGAGAGTTTCTTCCAACCTTATTGATCTTTCATTAAGTATAGAAATTTGTTGCCATAAGGTGGGTTGCTGCTGCTGTTTATTATATTGACCCGCTTGCCCAGTTTGCCCTTGACCAATGCTTGAGTGTGGTTTCCACCCCTGATTGTAGCTCCCTTGACGATACTGATTGGTCATGTAGTTTACATCCTCTACGGCTTCAACTGGAAAGGCACATTGACCATTGATATGGTCGCCTCCACACAATTCGCACAACTGGGATTGTACCTGTGCAACAGTCTTTAACTCTTGTGGCAATTGTTCAAGTATCTTTGAGATATTCTCCAATTGTTGAGTTATTAACTTGTTCTGAGCTATCAAGGCATCATTGGATTGCAACTGTAGAACTCCTTTTTGTTGAATAGGAGATCCTCTTTCACTGTTCCACTTATTGTTATTAGTAGTCATGTTTTCAATTATTTCTGTGGCTTCCTCTGGAGTCTTCCATTTGATATTGCCACCAGCTGAGGTGTCAAGCATCATCATGGTTTGTGAACCAAGACCTCCAAGGAAGATTAGGACTACTTCTCCTTCGTTAAATCCATGCGTGGGAGTCTTTCTTAATAGGCTTTTATGCCTGTCCTATGCATGCCCCAGTGATTCTTCCATGCCTTGTCTAAATGAAGAGATCTCTTGCTTCCCTTTGTTGATTTTAAAGCTTTGTTGCTGCCATTGTTGTTGTGGTTGGTTCTCAAATTGTCCGGCAGCTTGCCAAAATTGGCTTTGATCCATGCTTGAGTCATGTTCCCACCAGTGGTTGAGATTACTTTGGTAGAATTGAGTGCCTATTAAAGTCTTGTTCGAATTGCATCCTGCAAACATTAGGCACAGAACTCTAGAAAATATTTGTTAGCACAAAAAGATATAAGAGAAGATATATATTCAAAAGATAAAAAGATAAAAGATTCAGAAGATAAGAAGATAAAAGATTTAGAAGATAGAAGATAAAATAAAATAAAATCTAATCTAAAAATAAAATCTAATCTAATCTAATCTAATCAAATCAAATAAAATCTAATCTAATCTAATCAAAACCGAAAATATAAAAACAAAAAATAAAAACAGAAATTCAAAATTAAAGTCAAAGATAATCAATAATCACACAAATTAACCAGTTAAACCACGAGTCCCCGGCAACGGCGCCAAAAACTTGATGGACAAATTTATGAGCACCAAAATATGATGTCACAAACTTGTTTCACAATCGGCAAGTATGACCGAATCGTTCAAGTAATAAACTTGGTAAGACCAAGTATCGTTCTCCCAAAGGACTCACGGCCTAGTTTAGTTATGTGATTTGTTGATTAGCTAGGACTTATAAACGAAATATTTGGATTGTACTATGCAAGACAGAAAATAAACATGTATGCATGAAGTTTGATCAATGGCAAAGACAAAAGATAAACACTTTCAATGGAATATATGAATGAATATGTTGTTGGGGGTCAATTTCATCTCATCCACTCTCATACATTTTAGGAATTCAACATTCAAATCATCATTGTTAATGCCACTCTCTAAAGTACCATTCTAGATGGCTTCTCCCTAATCACGAGTTCATACAATTCCTAGCATTCCTAATGATTAGTTCATAAGTGCAGGAGCTTAACGACAACCAATATAATATTGGGAGAAATTCCCCGGATCTAGACTTCCCCGTATCGACAAAACCAATAATCATGCATTGAATGAGTTAAACTATGCAAGCATTGAGCAAAGAGGAAAAACCCTAACTAATGATGAAAGAAAGCATAAGTCTTAATTAAAAGATGCAAGCATAAATTCCATATATGAGAGCTTCAAGAGATTACATTGATTCCCCAACAAACATACAAGGTTTAGTTCACCATATTCATGGTGAACCTAGATGAATTACAATGAAAGTATGAAAGAATAAACCCAATAAAAGTGGAGAGGTAGCCTTAGCATCCAAGATCCTCCTTCAAAGGGGTGGAAGAGAGAGTGTTTGCCTCGTTTCTGCCAAAGATACTAATTCTAGGACATGCAAGTCCTTATATACTATTTTAGAACTACAAAAGATTACAAAAACCCAAGCCCATAAAAGTGCCGCTCAGCGGTAGTTGCGCGTCATGTTTTCTCCCCTCAGCGGCCATTTTGCCCCTCAGCGTGACTCCCGCAACCTCCTGAGTGCCGCTCAGCGGTAATTTGCCGCTGAGCGGTGACTTCGGCTTCTTCTTTTGCACTTTTTCTTGTCTTTTCTAATGTCATCTCTCTCCTTCTTCACTTCTTTCACCAAATTCACCTTAAAACCTGCACAAAAACACTGAAATCAAGCATAAACCTGTCCAGCTCTCTTATTTCTGAAAATATAGATAAAAGGCATGATTTCAAGCTAGTTTCTAAGTCTAAAGGTTTCTTTTAGTGTCAATTTTAAGCATGAAAATAACAGTTTTTCAACTGTTATCATGAACCTAGATGAATTACAATGAAAGAATGAAAGAATAAACCCAATAAAGGTGAAGAGGTAGCCTGAGCATCCAAGATCCTCCTTCAAAGGGGTGAGAGAGAGAGTGTTTGCCTCGTTTCTGCCAAAGATGTCTAATCCTAGGAACCCCTAAAGCTTATATATCATTCGTAAATTACAAAAAGTCAAGCCCAAGCCCATTAAAGTGCCGCTCAGCGGTAAAATACCGCTCAGCGGTGATTCCGCGTCTCGTTTCTTCCCCTCAGCGGCCATTTTGCCCCTCAGCGGACCTCCCGCAACCTCTTGAGTGCCGCTCAGCGGTAAAATGCCGCTGAGCGGTGCCTTCGACTTCTCTTTTTGCACTCTTTGATTCCTTTTCTGATTCCATCTCTCTCATTCTTCACTTCTTTCACTAAATTCACCTCAAAACCTGCACAAAAACACTGAAATCAAGCATAAACCTGTCCAGCTCTCTTATTTCTGAAAATATGGATAAAAGGCATAATTTCAAGCTAGTTTCTAAGTCTAAAGGTTGTTTTTAGTATCAATTTTAAGCATGAAAATAACAGTTTTTCAACTGTTATCAAAGTGAACGAAAGGGAAGAAGTGGAAAAATAAGTGGAAGAAGTGCAAGAAGGGGAAGAAATGAACGAAGTGGAAGAAGTGGACAAATCGAACGAAGTTGACGAAGCGGACAAAGTTGACGAAGTTGATGAAGTTGACGAAGTGGAGGAAGTGGAGGAAATGGACGAAGGGGACGAAGTGGATGAAGTTGAAGAAGTGTAAGAAGTGGACGAACTGAAGGAAGTGGACAAAGTGGACGAAGTGGACAAAGTGGACGAAGTGGACGTAGAGGACGAAGTGGATGATGCAGACGAAGTTGACGAAGTGGATGAAGAAGAACAACGAGAAGAAGTTGAAGAAGTGGAAAAATTGAACGAAGTAGACGAAGTGGATGAAGTGGAAGAAGTGGACGAAGTGGAGGAAGTAGAGGAAGTGGCGAAGTGGACGAAGTGCATGAAGTGGACGAAGTAAATGAAGAGGACGAAGTGGACGAAATGGACGAAATTGACGAAGTTGACGAAGTGGACGAAGTTGACGAAGTTGACGAAGGGCACAAAGCGGAGGAAGTGGACGAAGTGGACGAAGTGGACGAATTAGATAAGGTCGACGACGTGGACAAAGTTGACAAAGTGGAAGAAGTGTACAAAATGGAAAAAGAAGTGGAAGAAGTGGAAGAAGTGGAGGAATGTGACAAAGTGGACGTAGTAGACGAAGTTGACGAAGTGGACGAATTGGAAGAAGTGGACGAAGTTGAGGAACTGAACAAAGTGGTCGAAGTGGACGAAGTTGACGAAGTGGATGAAGTGGACGATGTGGAGGAAGTGGACGAACTGAACGAAGTGGACAAAGTGGATGAAGTGGACGACGTTGACGAAGTGGACGAAGTGGACTGATAACAGTTGAAAAACTATTATTTTCATTCTTAAAAGTGATAGTAAAAGAAACCTTTAATGCTTAGAAACTGGCTTGAAATCATGCTTTTGGTCATATTTTTAGAAATAAGAGAGCTGGACAGGTTTATGCTTGATTACAGTATTTTATGCAGGTTTTATGGTGAATTTGGTGAAAGAAGTGAAGAAGGATAGAGATGGAAGCAGAAAAGACATCAAAAAGTGCAAAAGGAGAAGTCGCTGAGGGGGGAATAATCAACTCACGCACTTACTGCTGAGCGGTAGTTTACCGCTGAGCGGCACTATTTTGGGCTTGGGGACGTCTTAGGGTTTGTATCTTTGGCTGAGACGAAGAAAACACTCATTTTTCCACCCCTTGAAGGAAGATCTTGGATGCTCAGGCTACCTCCTCCTCTTTCTACGGTTTTATCTTTCATTCTTCCATTATTATTCATCTAGCTTCACCATGAATATGGTGAACTAAACCTTGTATTGTTGTTGGGGAATCAATGTAGTCTTGTGAAACTCTCATATATGGAATTTGTTTTAACATCTTATTTTTAAGACTTATGTTTTCTTTCATCATTAGTTAGGGTTTTTCCTCTTTGCGTAAAGCATGCTTTGTTTAACTCATTCATTGCCATGATTATTGATTTTATCGATATGGGAACGTACGGGGAAATCTAGATCCGGGGAATTTCTCCCAATAGCATATTGGTTGCCGTTAAGCTTCTGCACTTAAGAATTAATTACTAGGAATGCTAGGAATTGTATGAACTCGTAATTAAGGATAGGCCTTCTTGCAAGGTGATTTAGAGAGTGGCATTAGCATTGATGAAAAGAATGATGAATTCCTAAAGTATATGAGAGTGGATAAGATGAAATTAATAACCCCAAGAACATACTCATCCATCTAATTCATTGAAGTGTTTGTATTCTGTTTTTCTCCATTGATCAAATTCATGCATACATATTTAATTACTGTCTTTTGCATTTAAACCTACAATCAATTTGTTCTCAAGTCTCAAATAAGCAATAAATCATATATCTAAACTAGGCCGTGAGTCCTTCGGGAAAACGATACTTGTTCTTACCTTGTTTTATTACTTGATACGATTCGGTCACACTTGCTGATTGTTAAACAAGTTTGTGGCGCCATTTTTCGGTGTTCATAAATTTGTCATCACGGACGAAATGGACGATATGGACGAAGTTGACGAAGTGGATGAAGAAGAACAAGGAGAAGAAGTTGAAGAAGTGGAAGAATTGGACGAAGTAGACGAAGTGGACAAAGTGGACGAAGTGGACAAAGTGGACGAAACGGACGAAGTGAATGAAGGGGACGAAGTGAATGAAGGGGACTGATAACAGTTGAAAAACTGTTATTTTCATGCTTAAAATTGATACTAAAAGCAACCTTTAGACTTAAAAACTAGCTTGAAATCATGCAGTTTATCTATATTTTCATAAATAAGAGAGCTGGACAGGTGTATGCTTGATTTAAGTGTTTTTGTGCAGGTTTTAAGGTGAATTTAGTGAAAAGAGTGAAGAAGAAGAGAAGTGACATTAGAAAAGAGATCAAAGAGTGCAAAAAGAGAAGTCGAAGGCACTGCTCAGCGGCATTCTACCGCTGAGCGGCACTCAAGAGGTGACGTTGGAACCGCTGAGGGGCAAAATGGCCGCTGAGGGGAAGAAAGAAGACGCGCAATCACCGCTGAGCGGTAAATACCGCTGAGCGGCACTTTTTGGGCTTGGGCTTTTGTAATCTTTTGTAACTCTAGAATAGTATATAAGGGCTTGCACGTCCTTGGGATTAGTATCTTTGGCAGAAACGAAGTAAACACTCTCTCTTCCACCCCTTTGAAGGAGGATCTTGGATGCTCAGGCTACCTCTCCACTTTTATTGGGTTTATTCTTTCATTCTTTCATTGTTATTCATCTAGGTTCACCATGAATATGGTGAACTAAACCTTGTATGTTTGTTGGGGAATCAATGTAATCTCTTGAAGCTCTCATATATGGATTTGTTGAGTACATCTTTTAATTAAGACATATGCTTTCTTTCATCATTAGTTAGGGTTTTTCCTCTTTGCTCAATGCTTGCATTGTTTAACTCATTCTAATGCATGATTATTGGTTTTGTCGATACGGACACGTACGGGGAAGTCTAGATCCGGGGAATTTCTCCCAATATTATACTGACAATATTATATTGGTTGCCTTTAAGCTCCTGCGCTCATGAACTAATCATTAGGAATGCTAGGAATTGTATGAACTATTTGATTAGGGAGAAGCCATCTAGAATGGTACATTAGAGAGTGGCATTAACAATGATGATTTGAATGTTGAATTCCTAAAATATATGAGAGTGGATGAGATGAAATTGACCCCCAACAACATATTCATTCATATTTCCATTGAAAGTGTTTATCTTTAGTCTTTGCCATTGATCAAATTCATGCATACATGTTTATTTTCTGTCTTGCATATTAAACTTTGAATATTTCGTTTATAAGTCCTAGCTAATCAACAAATCACATAACTAAACTAGGCCGTGAGTCCTTTGGGAAGAACGATACTTGGTCTTACCAAGTTTATTACTTGAACGATTCGGTCATACTTGCCGATTGTGAAACAAGTTTGTGACATCATATTTCGGTGCTTACAAATTTGTCCATCAAGTTTTTGGCGCCGTTGCCGGGGATTCGTGGTTTAACTGGTTAATTTGTGTGATTATTGATTATCTTTGACTTTAATTTTGAATTTCTGTTTTTATTTTTTCTGTTCTTATTTTATTTTATCTTTTTATCTTTTTAGATTAGATTATATTTGATTTGATTTTATTTTGTTAGGTTAGATTTTATTAGATTTTATTTTATCTTTATCTTTTAGATTAGGTTAGATTTTATTTTATCTTTTTAGAATAGATTTTATTTTATTTTATTTTCTATCTTCTCAATCTTTTATCTTCTTATCTTCTGAATCTTTTATCTTTTTATCTTTTAATATATATTTTCTTTTATATCTTTTTGTGCTAACAAATTTTTTTTTCTAGGGTTTTGTTTTCTTGTGCATGCAGGAAGCAATTCGAACTAGAAGTAAGAAAACAACAGAACCTCTTCTTGAAGGCCTAGACGAGAGTAGAAGGAGGAGAAGACTCAGAACATCTAGAGAACTTTTCCCTTCTCCAGAAACTCTCTTACACTCATCACCACAAGGTTCTGTTCATAGCACAGGAAGTATGGAGGGCAATAATGGTAGAAGAACTCTTGCAGATTATACTAATCTTGCTGGACCTCAGCACTTCAATAGCATAGCTAGACCTAGAGTCAATGCAGCCAACATGGAGGTCAAACCAGCACTGATTCAACTGGTAAAGAGTAATCAATTCAATGGGTTATCTCACGAAAGCCCATATGAGCACCTGACTACCTTTAATGAGATTTGCAATACAGTCAAAATTAATGGGGTGCCAGACGAAGCAATCAAACTTAGCTTGTTTCCTTTCTCATTGGGAGGCAATGCTAAGCTTTGGTTGAACTCTTTTCCAGAAGAAAGTTTCACAGAGTGGGAAGCAGTGGTCACAAAATTCTTAAATAAATACTTCCCACAATCTAAGGTGACTAAAGGAAAGCAAGAGATTTCTTCATTCAAGCAGGGCATGGAAGAATCACTGGGGCATGCATGGGACAGATATAAAAGCTTGTTACGTAAAACTCCCATGCATGGCTTTAAAGAACATGAAGTAGTCCTAACTTTCCTTGGAGGGCTTGGTTTACACACCAAGATGATGCTGAATGCCTCAGCAGGAGGCAATATCAAATGGAAGACTCCAGAAGAAGCAACTGAAATTATTGAAAATATGGCTACTAGTGACAACGAATTCAATATTGACACAGGAGATCGTAATCAGAAGGAGTTGTCAAAATTAAATGAGGCTCTGCTTGTCCAAAATAGAATTCTATCTCAACAGCTTGAGGAAGTAACCATGAAACTTTCTCAAATACCACAGGAAATACAACAGGTTTCAATGGTTCAAGAGCAACAAAAATGGCAGAAGCAATTTACTCCAGTTGAGAAAACAACAAAGCTTGAAGAGACTCTCCAGAGATTCTTGAAGACAAAAGTACATTCTCAATCAAATTTTATTGTGTTTAATCATGTCTATTCTTAAATCTCTTAACCAAATTAAAAGTTAATCAATCAAAGTAAATTCTCAATTGATTATAGTTGAAATTATTACTATCAATCAAAGTACATTCTTAATTGATAGTTAAAACCATTTAATCATATGAAAGTTTCTAAATTAAATCAAAGTAGATTCTCAATTTAAACCTAGAAACCCTAAAACTCATATAATCAATATGCATATAGATTCAAACATATTATGATGCAAAAATCTTTGCTTTTAACAAGATAGAGAGATGAAAGACATAGAGAGAACAACTTAAATCAATAATCAAAGTAAACAATTGCATTAACTGAACATAACCTCAGAATCTGTCTTGGAATTACAGCAAAATAGCCCTAGATGCTTAGCTCTCCATGAATGGAGTTGAATACAAGATGAAAGAAAAGTGAGAGGAGTATAAGAGAATGAATGAAGTGAAGTCCCCCCTCTTTCTGCCTCCCTTGGGTCTCTTTATATAGGCTTGATTGGGCTTGGACTTTGAATAGTTTGTTGATAAGATATTTTCTGTTTATATATTATATCTTTCAAATATTCATTAGATTAAATCAGTTTTAAAGAATATTTGATATTAACTCAATTATCTTATATCTTATATCTTCCAAATAACTAAAAGATTTAGATAATGATAAAATTATTTGGAAGATATTTTCTGTTGATATTCCCAAATTAAATTCAACAACTGAATTTTATCTTTTAGATTTTCTGACTTTCCAAAATTGCACAAATACGCTGAAATTTCCTCTATTTGCACTTTAGCCCCGTCTGAATTTTCCACATAAAATCTGATTTTGGGCCTTGAATTGCCATTTGGACCAATAAAACTTATATTCTCAGCTGCACAAATAAACATTAGAACATCCAATAATAATTTATGTGCTAAAATTCACTTTTTACGTTTCTTTATTTCCCAAACCCAACAATTCCAATCATCACAAATTCACTTAAATAAACCATTTAAGCACAATTATCCCATCAAAAATTTGAATTTTAAAGCATAAATATGGGCATAAATATGCACTCATCACACTCCCACACTTATCCTTTTGCACTCCTGGGCAAAATTGATTAATTCCAAAACTTTGTTCTGAGTCATTTTATTTCATATTTGCATTTGGATCAAAAGAATAAGTAGCACTAGACATAGATGAATCATTTAGGCATTACTTTGTCATGACATGCAAATGGAATCACTTTATTCTTCACACATGAGTTAACCTTTTTGAATTCCCAAGAAAATCAAATATGAAAGACAACACTCAAGTCAACATGTATCTATTTCTCTCCAATTCTCTCAAGTGTTTTTGGCTTGTGTTTACACTCATAATACCCATGTAAGTAGACACCTGATGGACAAATTTATGAGCACCAAAATATGATGTCACAAACTTGTTTTTCAATCGGCAAGTATGACCGAATCGTTCAAGTAATAAACTTGGTAGGACCAAGTATCGTTCTTCCCAAAGGACTCACGGCCTAGTTTAGTTATGTGATTTGTTGATTAGCTAAGACTTACAAACGAAATAATTGAGACTTTATATGCAAGACAGAAAATAAACATGTATGCATGAAGTTTTGATCAATGGCAAAAAGCAAAAGATAAAGACTTTCAATGAAATTAATGTATGAATATGTTGTTGGGGGTTCAATTTCATCTTATCCACTCTCATATATTTTAGGAATTCAACATTCAAATCATCATTGTTAATGCCACTCTCTAAAGTACCTTTCTAGAAGGCTTCTCCCTAATCACGAGTTCATACAATTCCTAGCATTCCTAATGATCAGTTCATAAGTGCAGGAGCTTAACGACAACCAACATAATATTGGGAGAAATTCCCCGGATCTAGACTTCCCCGTACGTTCCCGTATCGACAAAACCAATAATCATGCATCGAATCAGTTAAACAATGCAAGCATTAAGCAAAGAGGAAAAACCCTAACTAATGATGAAAGAAAGCATAAGTCTTAATTAAAAGATGTAAAAACAGATTCCATATATGAGAGCTTCAAAAGATTACATTGATTCCCCAACAAACATACAGAGTTTAGTTCACCATATTCATGGTGAATCTAGATGAATTACAATGAAAGAATGAAAGAATAAACCCTAAAAGGTGAAGAGGTAGCCTGAGCATCTAAGATCCTCCTTCAAAGGGGTGGAAGAGAGAGTGTTTGCCTCGTTTCTGCCAAAGATACAAACCCTAGGACGTCCTAAAGCTTATATAACTATTCTAAAATTACACAAAATTTAGGCCCAAGCCCATAAGAGTGCCGCTCAGCCGTAAAGTACCGCTCAGCGGTAAGTGCATGAGTCGTTTCTTCCCCTCAGCAGCCATTTTGCCTCTCAGCGGATCTCCCGTAAGCTCCTGAGTGCCGCTCAGCGGTAAACTGCCGCTGAGCGGTGACTTCGGCTTCTCCTTTTGCACTTTTTAATGTCTTTGCTGATTTCGTCTCTCTCCTTCTTCACTTCTTTCACCAAATTCACCTTAAAACCTGCACAAAAACACTGAAATCAAGCATAAACCTGTCCAGCTCTCTTATTTCTGAAAATATGAATTAAAGTATGATTTCAAGCTAGTTTCTAAGTATAAAGGTTGCTTTTAGTATCAATTTTAAGCATGAAAATAACAGTTTTTCAACTGTTATCACAACCCCAAACTTAGAACTTTGCTTGTCCTCAAGCAAACAAGATGTAACTCAATCTCCAACCAATTCATATGATGGTTCAAAAATCCTCTTTTTCAAGATAAGTAACAACTTCACTCAGACTTATGACCAAGAGTTCAATCAAGATGTGCACATGCTTTAATGTTCACAAAGTCATTTAAATTCCAACAAATGCTATTTTTCATGAATGATCAATCAATTAAGCATGGATGTTCATGTGCTCATGGAATATTTCCTCACTAGGTAAAGTGTTTCACTCACACACAAGTGTATAAGAGGTAATCACTCATTTACTCTACTATCACAATGTCACATGAATCAACTTTGCCTTTCATTTTACCACAATCAAAAACATTCACAAGCATGCATCATCACAAGGACTTTTCAATGGCTTATAATGTGGCTGGGCTAACAAGAAAATTGGTTTTTCTGGATCACAAAATCCTTGAGTTAAGAGAATCATAATAACACAATCATCTTATTCATTCCCAACTTTCTTTTGCCTTTGCATTTGCATTGAGCTTTACTTCTTTTTCTTTTCTTTTCTTTTTCTTTGCATATTCTTACTTTTTAGCTCTTAGCTCAATGCTTTTCATGTTTTCCCAACAACCCCAAACTTGAACATTTAACAATACCACACAAGATCTTCTACTTAACTCAAGGTAAAGATTTTTCAATCAAAGGTTTCAGTGTATGTTCAAAGGATAGAACACAACGTGTTCTCTTTTAGTGGGCTAACATTATGAATTTGGCCAATAAAAAAGGTTCCAACAAACGACCTTGATCACATGATGAAAAACAAGCAATTGATTCAATCATAGAAAACCTGGGCAAAGTCATTCATGCTTTCAAAGTAATAGCATTCAACAATAACAACTCTGGAGCTCAAAATCTCACATATCAGCTCATTCACATTTGACATACACATCCTGCTTAATTTCACAATCACAATCATGATATCATGCATTTGTTCACAAAGCTTGTGAATCACCTGTATAAGCATTTTAATGTGCACATCATCTCAACATCAATTAATCATAAGCATCATTCAAGCATTACTTATCAAACAATCACAGTTAATAGCAAACCATCATAACAAACCAGGTGTTCAATAGAGTACATCAAACCCTAATCTAAAAACAAAAACAAATAAGTTCAGAAAACTTAAACCACAAAAGCATAATCATATGATAGCATTCATCAGTAAATGCTATCTCAGCTCCTCATCAGTCTGAGCTGTCCTCTGTATCTTCCTCTTCCTCCTCATCTTCATCATCTTCAAATACATCCTCCTCATCAGCTTCATCTTCTTCCATATCTCTAGCTGAAGCTTCAGCTGCTCCAGCTGCTCCAGCTTCTCCTCCATGCACTGGTTCTTCTGGCCAAGCTACTACATTATGGAATTCATCCATGGTCCACCTGTGGGATGGAGGTGTATCATACATCCCCACTATCATCTCAGCAGTGGCCACCTGCCCTCTGTGAATGGACTGCAACTGAGAACCTACAAGGGACATATACATGTCCCTCATCTGGAATGGTTCTGTTTCATGTGTATCAGCAGATGTTTGGCTCTGTACTGGCCCTCTCTCTCTACGAGCCCGGCGTGGTGGAAGTGGCTGAGCTGCATCCTCACCTCCACAGTACTGTCTGTAATAAGCCTCATCAATAGCTTTTCTTGGCCTCTCAAATGGTGGAATAGAAGTGTCCACCCCAGCTAACTTGCACAGGTGAGTGATCAAAGAAGGATGTCCTAGTGGTGCTTTGTTGTTTGAAGTATTAGCGCACACACTAATCTCATCAGCTATCACCTGCCCAATATTAACATTTAAGTTTCTGATAGCACAGTAGATGAATAGTGCCCTACTGAGAGTAATATCTGACACATGTGAACATGGCTGAATGTTGGCATGAGAAAATGCCATCCAATACTTTGCAAGAGGAGTCAAATCCGTCCTCCTAATGTTAACCACTGAGCCAGATCTATTTCTTTGGAAGTGTCGTCCAGGTATACACAACACTCTCTCCATATCCTCATAATCAGCACCTTCCTCCATGCAAAGAGCAAACTGGCATTGCTCACCAGCCCACACAGTATCCAGGAAGTTGTTGATAGAATCAGGATCATACCTGATAGCATGGCCTCTGACATAGCCCAAATAATTCTCAGCTGGATAATCACCAATCTTCTTTGCATTGGTGTAAAATTCCTTTACCACAGCTATGTTGGCAGGTGCAGGATAAGTGGCTAGCTTTCACCAATCATTCCCTAACACTTGCTCTCCAAATTGAGGAGCAAAGTTAGGTATCATTCCAACCTTTCTCTCCATCAGAAGTCTCCTGTCCTAAACCACCCTAAAGTGCTTCTCATGTTTCCTAGAGAGGAACCTGCTAAATTGGGGTTGCTCTGGTTCCTTTTCCTTTCTCTTGGTTGCCATGGTTTTCAATCTTTTTCCTGACGAGGATGCCATTCTTACATTCAAAACACAAACAAAACCACAGAACATGATGTTAATCATTAGTAAAACACAGAACACAACTCTTTTCGAAGCTAAACCACCGCTGAGGGCCAGAATTTCCCCTCAGCGCCACCAGTACCACATTCCAGATCACAAAAAACCAGAAAAATCAAATCTGGCAGAGTGCCGCTCAGCGGCAGTTTACCCCTCAGCGGTAACTCTGCAGATTTTTGAAAAACCTGTTTTAAAGCTTTCCTAACTCCACCCAAATGCAATTTTCAGTTTTCCAGTTCATAATCATGCAGTTTAATCGGTTCAAACATCAAATATATCATCAAATCATGCATAGAAATCAAAACCCCTAAATATTCATACTTTGACAATCACATTCAAATTAAAGAACCCTAGAATGAACAAAATGCTTTTTACTTACTTGGGTGGAGATACTAGATGCAATGAGAATGCTTCCAAGCTAGAATGCTCTCTTCCAACCCCAAACTTTGATGGCACACTAGTGAAAAAGTGAGTGGAAGAGATATTTTCTTAAGAGGGAAGAGTGAAAAGATGTGGAAAACCTAGGAGAAGGTGTGTGGAAGTGTTTGTGCAGAGAAAAGCCTGGAAAGAAACCCTAAAACGCAGCTTGAGGTATAAAAAATACCCTAATGGGCTCGGTCCCGCTAAGGGGAACTAAAGCCCATTCTACGAGAGTACCGCTCAGCGGTAAAATACCGCTCAGCGGCACTTTCGTGATGTGCTCCTCTCCTTCTTTTCTTAACCTACGTGCCTCCCATACATGCCCCTCATTGGTTCCCTGCAATTCAATGTTTTAAAAATGCTTATGCAAACCCTAACTAAAATAAACAAACAAAAATATTCAATCAACTTGGTTGCCTCCCAGGTAGCGCTTGTTTAACGTCACGAGCCTGACCCAAAATCCACCAACACCCATCAGTAGGTGTAAAATTTTCTTACCAACACCCATCAGTAGGTGTTACAAACTGAGTATCCTTCAGTAGATACTTAACCACCTAGCATCCTTCAGTAGATGCTATATCTAAAAAAATATTTACAAAAATAATGTCCACAGATTAAAAGTTACAAAACCAAAATCAAAATCAAAAGTTTGTAAATCACTGGGTTGCCTCCCAGCAAGCGCTCTTTTAACGTCATTAGCTTGACCCAATAAAGTTCAAGTTCCATCTTCTTTATAGTTGATGTTGTGATAACAGTTGAAAAACTGTTATTTTCATGCTTAAATTTGATACTAAAAGCAACCTTTAGACTTAAAAACTAGCTTGAAATCATGCCTTTTATCCATATTTTCAGAAATAAGAGAGCTGAACAGGTTTATGCTTGATTTCAGTGTTTTTGTACAGGTTTTGAGGTGAATTTAGTGAAAGAAGTGAAGAATGAGAGAGATGGAATCAGAAAAGGAATTAAAGAGTGCAAAAAGAGAAGTCGAAGGCACCGCTCAGCGGCATTTTACCGCTGAGCGGCACTCAGGAGGTCACGGGAGGTCCGCTGAGGGGCAAAATGGTCGCTGAGGGGAAGAAACGAGACGCGCACTCACCGCTGAGCGGCACTTTAATGGGCTTGGGCTTAACTTTTTGTAATTTACGAATGCTATATAAGCCTTAGGAATTCCTAGGGTTAGACATCTTTGGCAGAAACGAGGCAAACACTCTCTCTCTCACCCCTTTGAAGGAGGATCTTGGATGCTCAGGCTACCTCTTCACCTTTATTGGGTTTATTCTTTCATTCTTTCATTGTTCATCTAGGTTCACCATGAATATGGTGAACTAAACCTTGTATGTTTGTTGGGGAATCAATGTAATCTCTTGAAGCTCTCATATATGGAATTTATGCTTGCATCTTTTAATTAAGACTTATGCTTTCTTTCATCATTAGTTAGGGTTTTTCCTCTTTGCTCAATGCTTGCATAGTTTAACTCATTCAATGCATGATTATTGGTTTTGTCGATACGGGGAAGTCTAGATCCGGGGAATTTCTCCCAATATTATATTGGTTGTCGTTAAGCTCCTGCACTTGTGAACTAATCATTAGGAACGCTAGGAATTGTATGAACTCGTGATTAGGGAGAAGCCATCTAGAATGGTACTTTAGAGAGTGGAATTAACAATGATGATTTGAATGTTGAATTCCTAAAATGTATGAGAGTGGATGAGATGAAATTGACCCCCAACAACATATTCATTCATATATTCCATTGAAAGTGTTTATCTTTTGTCTTTGCCATTGATCAAAATTCATGCATACATGTTTATTTTCTGTCTTGCATTTAAAACTCCAAATATTTCGTTCTTAAGTCTTAGCTAATCAACAAATCACATAACTAAACTAGGCCGTGAGTCCTTTGGGAAGAACGATACTTGGTCTTACCAAGTTTATTACTTGAACGATTCGGTCATACTTGCCGATTGTGAAACAAGTTTGTGACATCATATTTTGGTGATCATAAATTTGTCCATCAAGTTTTTGGCGCCGTTGCCGGGGACTCGTGGTTTAACTGGTTAATTTGTGTGATTATTGATTATCTTTGACTTTAATTTTGAATTTCTGTTTTTATTTTTTCTGTTTTTATTTTATTTTATCTTTTTATCTTTTTAGATTAGGTTAGATTTTATTTTATTTTATCTTTTTAGGTTAGATTAGATTTGATTTTATTTTTTTTAGATTAGATTAGATTTTATTTTATTTATTTTATCTTTTTAGATTAGGTTAGATTCTATCTTATTTTATTTTATCTTCTAAATCTTTTATCTTCTGAATCTATATCTTTTATATCTTTTTGTGCTAACAAATATTTTCTAGGGTTTTGTTTTCTTGTGTATGCAGGAGGCAATTCGAACTAGGAGTAAGAAAACAACAGAACCACTTCTTGAAGGATTAGAAGAGAGTAGAAGGAGGAGAAGAATCAGAACGTCTAGAGAACTTTTCCCTTCTCCAGAAACTCTCTTACACTCATCACCACAAGGTTCTGTTCATAGCACAGGAAGTATGGAAAACAATAATGGTAGAAGAACTCTTGCAGATTATACTAATCTTGCTGGACCTCAACACTTTAACAGCATAGCTCGACCTAGAGTCAATGCAGCCAATATGGAGGTCAAGCTAGCATTAATTCAACTGGTGAAGAGTAATCAATTTAATGGGTTATCTCACGAAAGCCCATATGACCTTACTACCTTTAATGAGATCTGCAACACGGTCAAAATTAATGGGGTGCCAGACGAAGCTATCAAACTTAGCTTGTTCCCTTTCTCATTGGGGGGCAATGCTAAGCTTTGGTTGAACTCTTTTCCAGAAGAAAGTTTCACAGAATGGGAAGCAGTGGTTACAAAATTTTTAAATAAATACTTCCCACAATCTAAGGTGACTAAGGGCAAGCAAGAGATTTCTTCATTCAAGCAGGGCATGGAAGAATCACTGGGGCATGCATGGGACAGGTATAAAAGCTTGTTACGTAAAACTCCCACGCATGGCTTTGAAGATCAAGAAGTAGTCTTAACTTTCCTTGGAGGGCTTGGTTCACAAACCAAGATGATGCTGGACGCCTCAGCAGGAGGCAATATTAAATGGAAGACTCCAGAGGAAGCATTTGAAATCATAGAAAACATGGCTACTAGTGATAATGAGCTGTACAGTGAAAGAGGGGCTCCTATGCAACAAAAAGGGGTTCTTCAATTACAAACACATGATGCCTTGCTAGCCCAGAATAAGATTCTAACTCAACAGCTGGAAACTTTGACTAAAACTCTGGCTCAATTGCCTAAAGAGTTGAAATCTGCTGCACAGATACAAACCCAGTTGTGCGAACTATGTGGAGGTGATCACATCAATGGCCAGTGTGCTTTTCCAGTGGAAGCCGTGGAGGATGTTAATTTCATGGCTAATCAGTTTCCATACCGTCAAGGGAACTACAATCAGGGGTGGAAACCACATCCAAGCATTGGCCAAGGACAAACTGGGCAGGTTAATCAATATAATAAGCAGCAGCAGCAACCAACCTTGTGGCAACAGTTATCTATGCTTAATGAAAGATCAACAAGGTTGGAAGAAACTCTTCAGCAATTCATACAGAAAACTGAATCTTCTCAAAAGAGCACTGAAGCTGCTATAAAGAATTTTGAGATTCAAATGGGTCAGATTACCAAGCAATTGGAAGAAAGGCCAACTAGAAATTTTGGGGCTAATACTGAGGTTAACCCCAGAGAAGAGTGCAAAGTGGTAAAGAGTGTGAATGAAGAGATAGTTGAGTTAGAAGAAGAAGAAACAGAAGAAAGAAGAGAAGTAGAAAGAAAGAACACTTTTCCTTTTCCAACAAATCAAGAGAAACCAATGGATTTCACAGATTTATTCAGAATGGTTGATAATGAAGCACCTTGGGAACAAATTCTACAGAAAATAGCAGTTTACACAAAATCTGATGAAGGAACCTCTACAAAAAGAAGACGTAGAGATGATGAGGAAGAAAAGTGTATAACTGTTAAGAAAGAGTCATTCCCACCAAAAGCAGCAGATCCAGGTAGTTTTTCTATCCCTTGTTCTATAGGGAAGAAAAAGGTAAAGAAAGCTCTCCTTGATTTAGGCTCAAGTGTTAACTTGATGCCTTATTCTTTACTGGAGCAAATTGGCAATGTTAAAATGAAACCTGTAAAGGTTAATTTAGTAATGGCCGATGGATCTTCAAAGGAGCCATGTGGGATTGCAGAAGACATTGTAGTTTGTGTTGGCAAACTTCAGTTTTTGGCAGACTTTGTGGTGATGAAGATGGAGACTGAAAAGATACCTTTCATACTGGGAAGACCGTTTATGAAAACGGCCAGGGCTATCATATATGTTAATGAAGGTATAGTGGTGCTCCAGGACAGAGAGGAGAGAGTGGTGGTGGATGTCTTCAAAGATGAGATACAAGCAAAGGAGGAAGAGGCTAGTTATAAAGCTGCATTTCGAGATGCACCCATAACTAGAAGTAAAGATGAAAATCTTGAAGTTTCAGGTAACCATTGTTTGTTTTTTCAGGTACCCAAGGAAGAAGAGATTGGAAAAGGAGAAGAAATTCCTAGAGACTGGAGGAAAAGAAATTAAACCTGTCCAGCTCTCTTATTTATGAAAATATGTCCAACTTATCCATATTTTCATAAATAAGTTGGAGTTTTCTTGCTCCAATAAAGAATAAGGTATCAAGTTAACACTGGAACCTAAATCAAGGAGAGCTTTCTTTACCTTTTTCTTCCCTATAGTACAAGGGATAGAAAAACTACCTGGATCTGATGCTTTAGGAGGGAATGACTCTTTCTTAACAGTTATACACTTTTTTTCCTCATCATCTCTACGTCTCTTCTTTGTAGAGATTTCTTCATCAGATTTTGTGTAAACTGCAATTTTCTGTAGAATCTGTTCCCAAGGTGCTTCATTATCCACCATTCTGAATAATTCTGTGAAGTTCATTTGTTTCTCTTGATTTATTGGAAAAGGAAAAGTGTTTTTTCTTTCTATTTCTCTTCTTTCTTCTGTTTCTCCTTCTTCTAACTCAATTATCTCTTCATTCACACTCTTTACCACTTTGCACTCTTCTCTGTGGTTAACCTCAGTATTAGCCCCAAAATTTCTATTTGGCCTTTCTTCCAATTGCTTGGTAATCTGACCCATTTGAATCTCCAAATTCTTTATAGCAGCTTCAGTGCTCTTTTGAGAAGATTCAGTTTTCTGTATGAATTGCTGAAGAGTTTCTTCCAACCTTGTTGATCTTTCATTAAGCATAGATAACTGCTGCCAAAAGGTTGGTTGTTGCTGCTGCTTATTATATTGATTAGCTTGCCCAGTTTGTCCTTGACCAATGCTTGGATGTGGTTTCCACCCTTGATTGTAATTCCCTTGACGGTATGGAAATTGATTAGCCATGAAATTAACATCCTCCACGGCTTCCACTGGAAAAGCACATTGACCATTGATATGATCACCTCCACATAATTCGCACAACCGGGTTTGTACCTGTGCAGCAGATTTCAACTCTTTAGGTAATTGAGCAAGAGTTTTAGTTAGAGTCTCCAGCTGTTGAGTTAGAATTTTATTTTGAGCTAGCAAGGCATCATGTGTTTGTAATTGAAGAACCCCTTTTTGTTGCATAGGAGCTCCTCTCTCACTGTGCAGCTCATTATCACTAGTAGCCATGTTTTCTATAATTTTTGTGGCTTCCTCTGGAGTTTTCCATTTAATATTGCCTCCTACTGAGGCGTCCAGCATCATCTTGGTTTGTGAACCAAGCCCTCCAAGGAAAGTTAAGACTACTTCATGTTCTTCAAAGCCATGCGTGGGTGTTTTTCTTAGTAGACTTTTGTATCTATCCCATGCATGCCCCAGTGATTCTTCCATGCCCTGCTTAAATGAAGATATCTCTTGCTTGCCTTTTGTCACCTTTGATTTTGGAAAGTACTTGTTTAGAAACTTTGTTACCACTGCTTCCCACTCTGTGAAACTTCCTTCTGGGAAAGAATTCAACCAAAGCTTAGCATTGCCTCCCAATGACAAAGGAAACAAACTAAGTTTGATCGCTTCATCTGGCACCCCATTGATTTTGACTGTGTTGCAAATCTCATTGAAGGTAGTGAGGTGCTCATATGGGCTTTCATGAGATAACCCATTAAATTGATTACTTTTCACCAGTTGGATCAGTGCTGGTTTGACCTCCATATTGGCTGCATTGACTCTAGGTCTAGCTATGCTGTTAAAATGCTGAGGTCCAGCAATATTGGTGTAATCAGCAAGAGTTCTTCTGATATTATTATTCTCCATATTTTCTGTGCTATTATCAGAACCTTGTGGTAATGGTTGCAATAGAGTTTCCGGAGGAGGAAAAAGTTCTCTAGATGTTCTGATTCTTCTCCTCCATCTACTGTCTTCTAATCCTTCAAGCAGAGGTTCTGTTGTATTCTTGCTCCTAGTTCGAATTGCCTCCTGCATACACAAGAACACAAAACCCTAGAAAAGATTTGGTTAGCACAAAAAGATATAAGAGAAGATATAAGATTCAAAAAATAAAAACAGAAAACAGAAAAATAAAATAAAATCAAATATAATACAAACTGTAAAATATAAACAGAAAAAAAAATAAAAAAATTTCGAAATTTAAATTAAAAAAAAATAAGTCAAAGATAATCAATAATTACACAAATTAACCAGTTAAACTAGAGTCCCCGGCAACGACGCCAAAAACTTGATGGACAAATTTATGAGCACCAAAATATGATGTCACAAACTTGTTTTTCAATCGGCAAGTATGACCGAATCGTTCAAGTAATAAACTTGGTAGGACCAAGTATCGTTCTTCCCAAAGGACTCACGGCCTAGTTTAGTTATGTGATTTGTTGATTAGCTAAGACTTACAAACGAAATAATTGAGACTTTATATGCAAGACAGAAAATGAACATGTATGCATGAAGTTTTGATCAATGGCAAAAAGCAAAAGATAAACACTTTCAATGAAATTAATGTATGAATATGTTGTTGGGGGTTCAATTTCATCTTATCCACTCTCATATATTTTAGGAATTCAACATTCAAATCATCATTGTTAATGCCACTCTCTAAAGTACCTTTCTAGAAGGCTTCTCCCTAATCACGAGTTCATACAATTCCTAGCATTCCTAATGATCAGTTCATAAGTGCAGGAGCTTAACGACAACCAACATAATATTGGGAGAAATTCCCCGGATCTAGACTTCCCCGTACGTTCCCGTATCGACAAAACCAATAATCATGCATCGAATCAGTTAAACAATGCAAGCATTAAGCAAAGAGGAAAAACCCTAACTAATGATGAAAGAAAGCATAAGTCTTAATTAAAAGATGTAAAAACAGATTCCATATATGAGAGCTTCAAAAGATTACATTGATTCCCCAACAAACATACAGAGTTTAGTTCACCATATTCATGGTGAATCTAGATGAATTACAATGAAAGAATGAAAGGATAAACCCTAAAAGGTGAAGAGGTAGCTTGAGCATCCAAGATCCTCCTTCAAAGGGGTGGAAGAGAGAGTGTTTGCCTCGTTTCTGCCAAAGATACAAACCCTAGGACGTCCTAAAGCTTATATACTATTCTAAAATTACACAAAATTTAGGCCAAAACAGCGGTAAAGTACCGCTCAGCGGTAAGTGCGTGAGTCATTTCTTCCCCTCAACAGCCATTTTGCCCCTCAGCGGATCTCCCATAAGCTCCTGAGTGCCACTCAGCGGTAAACTGCCGCTGAGCAGTGACTTCGGCTTCTCCTTTTGCACTTTTTAATGTCTTTGCTGATTTCATCTCTCTCCTTCTTCACTTCTTTCACCAAATTCACCTTAAAACCTGCACAAAAGCACTGAAATCAAGCATAAACCTGTCCAGCTCTCTTATTTATGAAAATATGAATAAAAGTATGATTTCAAGCTAGTTTCTAAGTATAAAGGTTGCTTTTAGTATCAATTTTAAGCATGAAAATAACAGTTTTTCAACTGTTATCAACACCCTTGATATTTAGCAAGACTCTAACATTCACACACTTCAGTAAACATGCAATTACTGATCAAGAGGGCTTTTTAAGGTTTTATTGATGCCAAGGCAAAGGTAGGGAATTTTTCTAGAATTTCTGAGTTTTTGAAATTGATATAGAAAGAGTAATGACATTTGATTTCAAAATCAACTCTATTTCTTGCTCTTTTAAGGAAGATTTTTTTTTAGCTCCTTTTTTTTTTCTTTCCAACTTTTTATCTTCCTTTTTTCCCTTTTTATTATTTTGTGGGTGAGGTACACACCCACACACTTATTCATCACTTTACTTCTAACAGAATCCATTACTCCTTCTTCTTTCCTAAGGTAAGGAACATATGATTTTTCTTCTTTTCTCATTTGACAATGACTGGAAACAAGAAAAATAGGCTTAAGGCTCAAAAAGGGTTCCAATGGATTAATGTTAGGACAAGTTTATTTGGCCAAGTAGCTAAAACAAGAAATGCCTCAATCATATCAAATCATGCATATTCAAATCAGTTGCACAACACAGAATCAAGCTAACTATTAGAGTATCAACAAAACATGGGCAAATCACACAAAAAAAATAGGTATGGTACATGGTGGTCCATCCTTAACATTAAGCCCAAAACTCACATGGTTTCAATTTTCTTTCACAAAATATTTAATCAGGAAATTCTCTAGTCAACTCAATCAGCAAATCATAGAAGTAATCCACTCATATCAACATGACTCATTTTTTTCTCTCTTGAATTCATGATCATTCCAGTTACCGATTCAAACTCTCAAATCCAATGCAAATATTTATTAAAAACAAACAAAATAGACAAACAAAATAGGGAACAAAATTAATTGTTTTCCCACACCCCCACACTTAAACTATGCATTGTCCTCAATGTATGCCTTATATATAAAATGCAAAGAAAAAGTATGAGGGAACTTACCTCCTTCATGGTGGAAGGAATGCTAGTTGGACTTCATTGCAAAAGTCATCCTGGATAGGAATGTTATCTTTTCTCTTTTCAATCCTACTAAGATGGTCAACTACTACATTATTTGACCCACTTCTGTCTTGAATAAGAGTCAACTTGTCATTCTCGTTCTTGACCATTGTGATTCCATATTTCTCGGGAACCACATGTATAGGGCCTACCCAAGTGCTGTCAGAATTTGAATGTATAAGACCTGTTTGTAGCAACTTGGTGTCCTTTTTCTTTACAACCCCCATCAGTTGAGGATTCAGTCTTCCTTGAGGTTGTCTCACTGGTTTAGCATCCTCCTCCAAAAGTATTCTATGCATGCAAAAAGAAGGGCTAATACCAGGAATATCTGCTAAACTCCAGCCTATTGCTCTCTTGTGGTCTCTGATAACCTGTAATAGTTGTTTTTCCTACTCATCAGTAAGCAATGCAAATATAATAACAGGGAGTTTCCCATCCTTCTCAAGATAAGCATATTTTAAATGGGATGGTAAAGGTTTCAACTCCAAAATTGGTGGTTGCACCACAGATGGCAAAATTTTACTGCCTAAGGTCATCTCAGCCACCTCAACATCACACTCGGACGCCACTGAGGTATCATCTATTAATACCGCATCCTCAATATCACCTGCTTTACAGTTTCCTTTTTCGTCCAAAATTAAGGATGACATATTTGAAAAAGAAAAACTGTTTACAACATCACTTGATAAATCAATATAAAAGAAAGAATGATCTTTAATCTGGTGCTTCCCAGCTTCCAACACGTTGAACCGCACCTTCTCGTCTCCTATCTCCATTGTCAATGATCCTGCATGCACATCTATCTTGGTTCGTGCTGTCATCATGAAAGGTCTTCCCAAGATAATAGTTGTTGGACTGATTCCTTCATCATCCTTCATGTCCAAGATATAGAAATCTGCAGGAAAAATTAACTTGTCTACTCGAACAAGGACGTCCTCAAGCACACCTGCAGGGTTAACTGTGCTACGATTGGCCAGTTGAATGACCACACCAGTAGTCTTAAGAGGTCCCAAAGATAGAGAAGTAAACACTGATAAAGGCATTACATTTATGGAAGCCCCTAAATCTAGCATGGCATTGTCAAACTTTGAATTTCCAATAACACATGGAACAGAAAACATACCTGGATCCTTGCATTTTCGTGGTATTTCAATATGCTTCTTAATCAAGCTTGACACATTTCTTCCCAAATTCACAACCTCATTATCCCTAAAACGCCTTCTATTTGTGCAAATTTCTTTCAAAAACTTGGCGTATTTAGGGATTTGCTTAACAGCATCTAGCAAGGGAATGTTGATCTCCACCTTTTTGAAAGTATTTAAGATCTCTTGGTCTAATTCCTCCATTTTTTTGTTTTTCGGTTTCAATCGATTTGGATACGGAGGAGGTGGAGAATAAGATGAAGAAGAATTTTTAGAAGAAGTGTTAGAGGATACTAACCTGGATTTATCAGTGGTAGTCTCAGGTGATGGTTCACTTGGTCCTCCATTGTCATCAATTTGCGCTCCTTCTTTCTCCTTATCTTCATCCTCTTGGGCTCCTTCAGGGCCTTCTACTTGCTTACCCGTTCTCAAAGTAATAGCACTTACATTTTGCGGGTTGATTATTGTTTGTGCAGGTAGTTTATTTGACTCCTTAGCCTCTAATTTTTCCACCCTCTGAGTCAACTCTACAATTGATTTCTTTATTTCTGAATTTTGCTCAACTATTGTTTTCATGAAATCTTGCATTGACATTTCAGGCTGAGATTGCTACTTTTGTTGAGGTGGAACATAAGGTTGTCTGTTCTGACTGATAATTCTGGTATGGTCTATTTCCTCCAATCATGTTTGCAGCAAAAGCTTGAGATGAGTTTCCACAGTAGTTTCCACCAACCTAGGACATTCATCAGTGTAATGGTTAGTTGAAATGCAAATTCCACACTTCTTAGCAATTTGTGGAGTTGAGGTTTTAAACAAACTTGCAATCTCGTCGAGTTTGCTTTCTAGCTTATTCAATCTTTCATCTATCCTCTTTCCATCAACTGCACCATTATCAATTTCATGCACTCCCTTCAACAAAGTCACTGAATTTTCTCTTGTGCCATACTGTTGATTGTCTACTGCCTTTCGTTCTATTAGATCTATACCATCTTCTGGTGACCTGTCTAAGAAAGATCCTCCGCTTGCAGCATCTACCCATGACCTATTAGTAGGACTTAAGCCTTCATAAAAGCTTAGAATAAAATCTTCCATTTGGAGTTGAGGGCATGAAGAACATAGTTTCTTGAATCTTTCCCAATATTCACTAAGATTCTCTCTATCTCTCTGTCTTATATCTTGAATTTCTCTGCGGATAGCTGATAATCTAGATGCAGGAAAATACTTCTCAAGAAAGAGTCTTTCAATAGTTTCCCAATTTGTAATTCGTTCAGAGAGATAATACCACCAATCTTGAGCTGCTCCTTGAAGAGTAAATGGAAAAGCTCTCATTTTAAGGCAATCTATTGTGATCCTGGGAGATTGATAACAGTTGAAAAACTGTTATTTTCATGCTTAAAATTGATACTAAAAGCAACCTTTAGACTTAAAAACTAGCTTGAAATCATGCAGTTTATCTATATTTTCATAAATAAGAGAGCTGGACAGGTTTATGCTTGATTTAAGTGTTTTTGTGCAGGTTTTAAGGTGAATTTAGTGAAAAGAGTGAAGAAGAAGAGAAGTGACATTAGAAAAGAGATCAAAGAGTGCAAAAAGAGAAGTCGAAGGCACCGCTCAGCGGCATTCTACCGCTGAGCGGCACTCAAGAGGTGACGTTGGAACCGCTGAGGGGCAAAATGGCCGCTGAGGGGAAGAAAGAAGACGCGCAATCACCGCTGAGCGGTAAATACCGCTGAGCGGCACTTTTTGGGCTTGGGCTTTTGTAATCTTTTGTAACTCTAGAATAGTATATAAGGGCTTGCACGTCCTTGGGATTAGTATCTTTGGCAGAAACGAAGTAAACACTCTCTCTTCCACCCCTTTGAAGGAGGATCTTGGATGCTCAGGCTACCTCTTCACCTTTATTGGGTTTATTCTTTCATTCTTTCATTGTTATTCATCTAGGTTCACCATGAATATGGTGAACTAGACCTTGTATGTTTGTTGGGGAATCAATGTAATCTCTTGAAGCTCTCATATATGGATTTGTTGAATACATCTTTTAATTAAGACATATGCTTTCTTTCATCATTAGTTAGGGTTTTTCTTCTTTGCTCAATGCTTGCATTGTTTAACTCATTCTAATGCATGATTATTGGTTTTGTCGATACGGACACGTACGGGGAAGTCTAGATCCGGGGAATTTCTCCCAATATTATACTGACAATATCATATTGGTTGCCTTTAAGCTCCTGTGCTCATGAACTAATCATTAGGAATGCTAGGAATTGTATGAACTATTTGATTAGGGAGAAGCCATCTAGAATGGTACATTAGAGAGTGGCATTAACAATGATGATTTGAATGTTGAATTCCTAAAATATATGAGAGTGGATGAGATGAAATTGACCCCCAACAACATATTCATTCATATTTCCATTGAAAGTGTTTATCTTTAATCTTTGCCATTGATCAAATTCATGCATACATGTTTATTTTCGTCTTTGCATATTAAACTTTAAATATTTCGTTTGTAAGTCCTAGCTAATCAACAAATCACATAACTAAACTAGGCCGTGAGTCCTTTGGGAAGAACGATACTTGGTCTTACCAAGTTTTATTACTTGAACGATTCGGTCATACTTGCCGATTGTGAAACAAGTTTGTGACATCATAATTTGGTGCTTACAAATTTGTCCATCAGAGATCTAAAATTTTCACACAACATGTGAAATTGTCTTAAGTGCTTGTGTGGATTCTCCCTTGATAACCCATTGAACTTTGGTAACGCATTTAACAGATCAAGTCTCACCTCCCACTCCTCATTAGGGTATTCAATGTTACTTCGGATGGCTATATTGTGGGAGGTGGCTAACTGTCTAATGGTTCTTTGTGCCATATTGTTTGGGTTAAGATCAGGCAAAAGATTAGATGGTATGTTTGTGATGGGAGATAATGAAGGTGATATGACTTCAGATGTAGGAAGTGTTCCCTCAGTAGAACACCCAAATTTCAATCTTCTCCGCAGCTTACGCAAATTCCTTTCGACTTCCGGGTTAATTTGATAAAATTCTCCCGAGTTAGCTCTGGTCATGCACTACGTAATCTGCTTGAAGTTGTTTCTCTTGACTTCTCTTTTTCTTTTGTTCTTGCTTTAGAGAAAGATTTCAAATAAGAGATAAGAGAGACTTGTTGGATCCACTCCCAGGAAAGAGAGGTGTGTCACAATGGACAACTTAAGTACCAAGTCTTTCCTAGCCAGAATGTATTCAAACTAGCCTCAAGTATTTCTCAAAAGAAATTCTTAATAAAAACAAGAACAAAGATTTTTTCTAAAACAAGAATGACTAAAGGCTACAAAATAACTCAATTTAAATTAAATGTATGTGCGTAAAAAAAAACTAAAGATAAAAATAAAAATAAAAATAAAAATAAGAATTAAATATTCAAAATACTAACCGTATTCCCCGGCAACGGCGCCAAATTTGATAAGCTGTCGTCGAAGCTATCAAATTAATACTACTTTTCAAGGCAACATCAGTATTGCCAAGTAGTATTCAAGAAGGTAGATAGGGCTAAAGTAACCCTGAGTCGTCTCCCAACGAACACAGATTTGCTTCTGAATATCTGACTCTTATGCTATGTAATGCTTATGAATAAAAATGATGTTTGAAGAATGTTTAAAGAACAAATAATAAACTTAAAAATAGTTATGATTAAATAGGTTAATTCCACTGCTTTTCCAAGATAGATTCGTCATTGGTTATTCATAGATAATTGTTCAATTGATTATTATTTAAGTTTCAAATTAATTAAAGTACATTCTTAATTAATTTGAGGGCGATCATGCATTTAACCAAAGTAAATTCTCAATCAAATGCAAAACCTTTCTAGATTATTCACAATAAATTCAACCAAAGTACATTCTCAATCAAATTTTATTGTGTTTAATCATGTCTATTCTTAAATCTCTTAACCAAATTAAAAGTTAATCAATCAAAGTAAATTCTCAATTGATTATAGTTGAAATTATTACTATCAATCAAAGTACATTCTCAATTGATAGTTAAAACCATTTAATCATATGAAAGTTTCTAAATTAAATCAAAGTAGATTCTCAATTTAAACCTAGAAACCCTAAAACTCATATAATCAATATGCATATAGATTCAAACATATTATGATGCAAAAATCTTTGCTTTTAACAAGATAGAGAGATGAAAGACATAGAGAGAACAACTTAAATCAATAATCAAAGTAAACAATTGCATTAACTGAACATAACCTCAGAATCCGTCTTGGAATTACAGCAAAATAGCCCTAGATGCTTAGCTCTCCATGAATGGAGTTGAATACAAGATGAAAGAAAAGTGAGAGGAGTATAAGAGAATTAATGAAGTGAAGTCCCCCCTCTTTCTGCTTCCCTTGGGTCTCTTTATATAGGCTTGATTGGGCTTGGACTTTGAATAGTTTGTTGATAAGATATTTTCTGTTTATATATTATATCTTTCAAATATTCATTAGATTAAATCAGTTTTAAAGAATATTTGATATTAACTCAATTATCTTATATCTTATATCTTCCAAATAACTAAAAGATTTAGATAATGATAAAATTATTTGGAAGATATTTTCTGTTGATATTCCCAAATTAAATTCAACAACTGAATTTTATCTTTTAGATTTTCTGACTTTCCAAAATTGCACAAATGCGCTGAAATTTCCTCTATTTGCACTTTAGCCCCTTCTGAATTTTCCACATAAAATCTGATTTTGGGCCTTGAATTGCCATTTGGACCAATAAAACTTATATTCTCAGCTGCACAAATAAACATTAGAACATCCAGTAATAATTTATGTGCTAAAATTCACTTTTTACGTTTCTTTATTTCCCAAACCCAACAATTCCAATCATCACAAATTCACTTAAATAAACCATTTAAGCACAATTATCCCATCAAAAATTTGAATTTTAAAGCATAAATATGGGCATAAATATGCACTCATCATGGACGAAGTGGACGAATTAGATGAAGTCGACGACGTGGACAAAGTGTACAAAATGGAAAAAGAAGTCAAAGAAGTGGAAGAAGTGGACGAATGTTACGAAGTGGACGTAGTGGACGAAGTTAACGAAGTGAATGAAGAAGAACAAGGCGAAGAAGTTGAAGAATTGGATGAACTAGACGAAGTGGATGAAGTGGAGGAAGTGGACGAAGTGGAGGAAGTGGAAGAAGTGGACGAAGTTGAAGAAGTGGACGAAGTGAATGAAGGGGACAAAATGGACGAAACGGAAGAAATTGACAAAGTTGACGAAGTGGATGAAGTTGACGAAGGACATGAAGCAGAGGAAGTGGACGAAGCGGGCGAAGTGGACGAAGTGGATGAATTAGATGAAGTCGACGACGTGGACAAAATTGACGAAGTGGACGTAGTGTACAAAATGGAAAAAGAAGTGGAAGAAGTGGAAAAAGTGGAAGAAGTGGATGTAGTGGATGAAGTTGACGAAGTGGACGAAGTGAACGAAGTAGACGAAGTTGAGGAACTGAACGAAGTGGACGAAGTGGATGTAGTGGACGAAGTGGACGTAATGGAAGAAGTGGACGAAGTGGACAAAGTGCACGAAGTGGACGATGTGGACAAAGTGGATGAACTGAACAAAGTGGACGATGTGGACGAATTCGAAGACGTGGATGTAATGGAAGAAGTGGACAAAGTGGACGAAGTGGACGAAGTGGACGAACTGAATGAAGTGGACGAAGTGGACGAATTGGACGAAGTTGACGAAGTGGATGAACTGGACAAAGTGGACGATGTGGACGAAGTGGACGAACTGAACAAAGTGGACGATGTGGACGAAGTTGACGAAACGGACGAAGTGGACGATGTGGATGAAGTGGATGAAGTGGACGATGTGGACGAAGTAGACGATGTGGATGAAGTTGACGAAGTGGATGAAGAAGAACAAGGAGAAGAAGTTAAAGAAGTGGAAGAATTGGATGAAGGAGACGAAGTCGATGAAGTGGAAGAAGTCGACGAAGTTGAGGAAGTGGACGAAGTGGAGTAAGTGGAAGAAGTGGACGAAGTGGAAAAAGTGGACGAAGTGAATGAAGGGGACGAAGTGGAGGAAACAGACGAAATAGACGAAGTTGGCGAAGTGGACGAAGTTGACGAAGGGCACGAAGCGGAGGAAGTGGACGAAGCGGACGAATTAGATGAAGTCGACGACGTTGACGAAGTGGGCGAAGATGACAAAATGGAAAAAGAAGTGGAAGAAGTGGAAGAAGTGGAAGAAGTGTACGAAGTGGAAGAAGTGGACGAAGTGGAAGAAGTGTACTGGACGAATGTGACGAAGTTGACGAAGTGGACGAAGTGGAAGAAGTGTACGAAGTTGACGAACTAAAGGAAGTGGACGAAGTGAATGAAGGGGACGAAGTTGATGAAGTGGACTAAAGGAAAGAAGTGGAAGATGTTGAGGAATTGGACTAATTGGACGAAGTGGACGTATAGGACGAAGTGGAGGAGGCGGACGAAGCGGAAGAAGTGGATGAAGCACACGAAATTGACGAAGTGGACGAAGTTGACGAAGGGGACGAAGCGGAGGAAGTGAACGAAGCGGACGAAGTGGATGATGTGGACGAAGGTTACGAAGTGGAGAAGTGTACGAATTATATCAAGTCGACGACGTGGACGAAGTTGACGAAGTGGACGAAGTTGACGAAGGGGACAAAGTTGAAGAAGTGCAAGAAGTGGAAGAAGTGGACAAAGTGAAAGAAGTGGACGAAGTGGACGAAATGGACAAAGTTGACGAGTTGGACGATGTGGATGAAATTTAAGAAGTGGAAAAAGAAGTGGAAAAAGAAGTGGAAGAAGTAGAAGAAGTGGAATAACGGGAAGAAATGGACGAAGTGCAAGAAGGGGACGAAGTGGACTGATGAGTCGTTATTTCTTGAATTATATTTAGTTTATTACACTTAAATAAAACAGGGAATTGTGTTTAATTGTTTGTTATTTCCCCGTTTTCCGAATTCTGCTTAATTTGGTCGGAAATTTGTAATTATGCTAATTTGGGTTTTCTGAGCTGATTAAGTGCATTTTTGAAGTGCAGGAAAATTTCGGAAATACATTTTGGGACATCAGGAAGAGTGCCAAATAAATTCAAGACTCTCCACACAGACATTTTAGAATTAATTAAATTGTAATTTAGTAGTTTAGAATTTCTGTATCAACTCTTACATTTTGGGTCAATTTTTGGTAAACTATATTAGACCCAAAAATTAGAAGTTAGTGACTTGGACCCTAGGGTTTTATTGTGTGGACCCCACCCCTATTAAAAAGAGGACACACGACCTTAGAGAATGCAGCCGCCACTGGCCACTTGCCATTCACTCTCGGTCTCAGTATTTGGGTTCAGAGGCTTTTGTTTTTTTTGGCTGGAAACGCTATTATGGAATGATGAATGAAAAGCACACTTTGAATTTTTCCATTTCATTTTTGCAAGCGCTGGATTCATGAGCAATGCTTATTTAATTTTCGTTATGAAAAGTGCACGGTTTATGTCCAACATTGTCACATTGCAGAGGGGATCCAAATTCTTTTAGAAAAGCTCATTTTTGTTTATTCAGAATGGATGCACACGGTGCTGGCACGTTTTGGAGGAAGTGGTGTGTTGTCACGGCATGAGAGAATGGTAGCAGTAAGGTGTTACGTCCAGGGGGCAGCAGCTGCTACGTGGATGTATTCTTGTCCAAGTGACGCACACAACATTCATTCGCTTTGTAGAAGAGAGCTATCACGGTCTAGAAAGGAAGCAACACACTTTTTATTTTGAGACAGCCCGAGACGGTGATTGAGAGTTAAAGAAGTGTGTAGATTCACGGTGATTAGATGGTGTGAGGTGTGTCCGTGACGTGGAGCAAGGCAGGGCAATGGTGTTACATTTCGGAGCAACATCATGTAGGTGTTGGTGAGGCGGAGCTGGAAACGGAGATTTCATTGGGCTGGTGTGCACGGTAATTAGATGAAAAATGGGATAGGGTCACGGCTGCTGGAAGAAAAGAGATTGCTTTTGATTTATGGAATGAGAAGTAGAGTAGGTGGTAGCCGAGAGGGAGAGAATGGTGTGCACGGAGAATGGATGGGAGGCACAGTTTACATGGTAGAAGCAATTCCAATTATTTTTTTTGGTTGAGATAAGTCACGTGAATGATAGATAAACTTTAGAATATTTTATATTATATGTTTAATTGGAAGGGTGTGCACCGTGAATGAGGAATAGGTGTGGTGTCACGTCCTATGATGAATAGAAGCACACACGGTCACATCATGGAGTTTATTCTTCTTTTAATTTAGGATTGTGCTGGACGGGAATGGATGAGAGAGGAGAAATGATTTTTGGTGGAGAGTAGCACGTTAGGTGATGTGTTGGAGCAGCCACCGAGAGGGAGAGAATGGTGACATGGGTGGAAGCGTTGATTGATGGCACATGGAAGGGCTGATTTCGTTTTCAAGTGAGAAGCATACAGCTGCCACGTTCTAAGTTAGAAGCACTTTTTAATTGATCTTTGCTAACTCTTCATTGGCGTCTTTCAATCCTCATCATCATGGAAGTTCACTTTTGCATTGAATGTTTACTGAATGTTTGATTGCAAGATGGGTGCACTGTCACATCCTAGAATGGAGAGCTGCACGGTTGTTAATTTTGAAGAAGTGCACACGGTGATGCAATTTTAATTTGGAGCGGTGCATTCAACTTTTAAATTGGTGTCTTCATTATGGGTGTGCATTTAATTGTTTAGTTCAATGTTGCATTTTAAATTGGTTGAAGCACTTTTCACTTTAATGTTGTCTATTATGTTCAGTTGTGTAATTTAGTTCTGATGTTAGCTTAAGTAACCGACCGGTTTTAATCCTGTGTTTACATCCGTGTTTATGTTCCTGTTTTGATTTAGATCACTTGCATCCATAAAATCTTCACAAACCCCCCCATGATGGACAAATTTATGAACACCAAAATATGATGTCACAAACTTGTTGAACAATCGGCAAGTATGACCGAATCGTTTCAAGTAATAAACTCGGTAAGACCAAGTATCGTTCTCCCAAAGGACTCACGGCCTAGTTTAGTTGTGTGGTTCATTGATTAGCTAAGACTTAAGAACAAAATAATTGGATTTTATAATGCAAAAGACGAAAATAAACATGTATGCATGAGGTTGATCAATGGCTAAAACAAAAGACAAGCACTTTCAACGAAATATATTGATGAATATGTTGTTGGGGGTCAATTTCATCTTATCCACTTTCATATATTTTAGGAATTCAACATTCAAGTCATCATTCTTAATGCCACTCTCTAAATTACCTTGTCAAGAAGGTCTATCTCTAATTACGAGTTCATACAATTCCTAGCATTCCTAATAATTAGTTCTTTTAGCACAGGAGCTTAACGACAACCAATATAATATTGGGAGTAATTCCCCGGATCTAGACTTCCCCGTACGTTCCCGTATCGACAAAATCAATAATCATGCATTGAATGAGTTAAACAAAGCAAGCATTGAGCAAAGAGGACCCTAACTAATGATGAAAGAAAGCATAAGTCTTAGATTAAGATGCAAGCACAAATTCCATATATGAGAGTTTCAAAAGACTACATTGATTCCCCAACAAACATACAAGGTTTAGTTCACCATATTCATGGTGAACCTAGATGAACAATAATGAAAGAATGAAGGATAAAACCCTAGAAAGGTGAGGAGGTAGCCTGAGCATCCAAGATCCTCCTTCAAAGGGGTGGAAGAGAGAGTGTTTGCTTCGTTTCTGCCAAAGATACAAACCCCAGGACGTCCTAAAGCTTATATACTATTCTAAAATTACAGAAAATCTAGGCCCAAGCCCATAAGTGTGTTTTTTTGCACAAGGGAAGAGTGTGTTTTTCACAATCTCACAGAGTTCTCAAAGAGTTCAGAGGTCTTTTGCACAAGGGAAGAGTGTGTTTTTCAGATCAAGAGTGAGCCATCTTATAGACTCAGCCAAATACTCTTCCATTCTTCGAAAACGGGCCATCTAACGCATTTAATCGATTAACACAAGTATTAATCGATTAAACTGAGTACAACGGCTAGTTTTTCAAATCTGAAATCCCCAACGACTAGTGTTAATCGATTATTCTCAGGAATAATCGATTAACTAATTGATTATTATTAGCTTTAATCGATTATTACAGGGGCACTTGGGTTTTCAGAGCCAGCCTCGTTTTAATCGATTAAAACTAGTTTTAATCGATTAAAACAGCTTGTGGATGATTCTCAATAGCAAGTAAATCAAATATAAATTACAAGAATCAGCCCTAATACATATTTGAGCACTATTACATCAACTTTGATTATTATAAAAGCTTTATAAAATATATAGATCTTCAATTTGTCTTTATGGATCTTGACTTGTGCAAATTTGTTCATCATCAAAACTTCATCGTTGATTTTTGCTAACATTCTCCCCCTTTTTGATGATGATAAAAAATTCTCCTGAGTTTAAAGCTTTTTAATAATCTGAAACAATCACAACTCATGAAAGGAGAGATTAATAATAAAGAAATAAGGAGTTTAAACTATCTTCTCCCCCTTTTTGATCATAAGAAAAAAATATGTGCTCTCCCTAAATAAAAAGAAATTATGCATAGAGGAAAAAGAAATAAACAGCAACTTTTTATTAAGAATGCATACAATCATAAAGATAAACAACAAGACAACCAAAGAGGATCTAGAAATCATCACTTTCGTCACTATTAAAGTGTTGCTCTAATCCTGAAATCCTAGTGTCTAGATTCCTGAGATGAGTACATATTTCTTCGTGGCGGGTGTTTTGAATGTTCATCATCTCATTTTTTGAGGCGAGCCATCTCAGTCATTTGTCTAGAGAGACTCTCTAGACTATATTCCTCATGCACTTGAGATGGGCCAGCAACATGTGTGGGGTCAGGCATGGGGATATCCGCAGCTTCGTCTTCATTTTCTTGCACATCAATTGCATCCTCAGGGTGGATGTAGGAGAGTCCTTGTTTGATAAAACCCATTTGCCTCAGGGAGTTATCTCCAACCTTATGACTCGGAAGGACAGTCTCATGATGTCCATTTGTGACATCTACTCCTTTGTACTCACAAATTTGGGAAACAAGAAGAGGATATGGAAGAGGTACAACATCTAACCTTTTGGCCTTGAACATTATTGTCTGAATCAGGTGAGGCCAATTTAGTGGAATGCTCTGAAGTATACCATACATAATGATGAGATCAGTCTCAGAGCATTGGGCAGATTTGATCCTCTAGGGCACAAAATCCACACAATAAGGTAGTGTAAGAGGCGTTCTTCCATCTTGAGTCCACCAGCAAGGAAGAGATGAGCATTGTGCTGTCGAGGATTGCGGAGAAATGACTGGTACACCGCTATCTTATTGAATTGAGCAAAGTCATTTGGAATAATTTGAGAATGTTCTAAAACAGGGACTTTTGCTACATTTGTCCAAATGGCATTGTCCAAGACAATGTCCACACCTTTCACCCTTGTTTGGAAAACCCCATCCTGAATCTTTAAATTAAAGTAGAAGGTGCGAACAAGATCCAGATAGTACCTTCCATGGAGTTCCATTATGTGTTGAACTCCTTGTTCAATGATGAGATTGGGAAAGGAGAAGTTGTAGGATGTATACCAAGTGAGATCAATGAATTTTTGTTTGATGAGCTTCCTTTCCTTCCAAAATCGTGAGAATGATTGTTGATCTTGTTCATCGGAAAGCCACCCTTCTATGGTAGCATCTCTTCTTTGAACATTATTCTCCGAAACTCCACTTGTTCTTCTTCTCCTTCTTCTCAAAGGTTCAGCCATTGAGATGGATGGAAAACAAAGAATTAGGTGAAAGAAAGGAGAAAGCAAGAGAGATATGCTCAAGATTGGTTCAAGTATTGAAAGTGGGGACCAAGTGCGGTATAAATAGGCTCAAGAATGCATCCCAACGGTCAGATTTTGGGATTTTCCCCATTAATAGCCGTTGGCAACGGCTAGATTTGAGGAAAACTGCAACATTTTAAAAAAAAAACGTCTGGAGCGCATTTAATCGATTAAATGCAATTTTAATCGATTAAGTAATCGACTAATACTTGGATTAATCGATTAAACCATTCGTAACTGTGTAGGTAACGCTTTTAATCGATTTACACGCAGATTAAACACGTTAAGCAACGAAAAATGCAATATTAGGTCCAAGAATGCCTATTTTACTATTTATAATATGCCAAGATCTCTTCTAAGCTCAAAAAATCTATCCTTAGGCAAAGCTTTGGTGAAAATGTTCGCTAATTGATGCTTAGAATCTATGAATTCCATTTCACAATCGCCTTTTTGGACATGGTCTCTAATGAAGTGATGCCTACTTTCTATATGCTTGGTTCTAGAATGCATGATAGGATTTTTGGTAAGTTTTATAGCACTTGTGTTATCACACTTAAGCGGAATATGATCTAAATGAATATCATAGTCTTCTAATTGCTGTTTCATCCATAAGATCTGTGCACAACAACTACCCGCAATAATGTATTCAGCTTCAGTGGTTGATAAGGCTACACAGGCTTGTTTCTTAGAGTGCCAAGAGACTAAGGAACTACCTAAAAAGTGACAGGTTCCACTAGTGCTTTTTCTATCTATTTTACAGCCTCCATAATCAGCATCAGAAAATCCTACAAGACTAGGCTCAGCTCCTGAAGGATACCATAAACCAAAAGATGTTGTCCCCTTAAGGTATTTAAAAATGCGTTTTACTGCAGTAAGATGAGACTCTCTAGGGCTTGACTGAAACCTAGCACACACATATACACTTTGCATGATATCAGGTCTACTAGCAGTGAGATATAATAGAGAGCCAATCATACCTCTGTATTTGGTCTGACTTACCTCTTTACCTGTCTCATCTTTGTCCAAGTAGCAGGATGTTCCCATGGGAGTTGATGCTTCTTTAGCATTGTCCATCTCAAACTTTTTAAGGATTTCCCTGCAATACTTGGTTTGAGATATAAAGGTTCCTTCCTCCATTTGTTTGATTTGAAGTCTGATAACAGTTGAAAAACTGTTATTTTCATGCTTAAAATTGATACTAAAAGCAACCTTTATACTTAGAAACTAGCTTGAAATCATACTTTTATTCATACTTTCATAAATAAGAGAGCTGGACAGGTTTATGCTTGATTTCAGTGTTTTTGTGCAGGTTTTAAGGTGAATTTGGTGAAAGAAGTGAAGAAGGAGAGAGATGAGATCAGCAAAGACATTAAAAAGTGCAAAAGGAGAAGCCGAAGTCACCGCTCAGTGGCACTTTACCGCTGAGCGGCACTCAGGAGCTTACGGGAGATCCGCCGAGGGGCAAAATGGCCGCTGAGGGGAAGAAACGAGACGCGCACTCACCGGTGAGCGGTACACTTCTGGGCTTGGGCCTAGATTTTCTATAATTTTAGAATAGTATATAAGCTTTAGGACGTCCTAGGGTTTGTATCTTTGGCAGAAACGAGGCAAACACTCTCTCTTCCACCCCTTTGAAGGAGGATCTTGGATGCTTAGGCTACCTCTTCACCTCTTAGGGTTTATTCTTTCATTCTTTCATTGTAATTCATCTAGGTTCACCATGAATATGGTGAACAAAACTCTGTATGTTTGTTGGGGAATCAATGTAATCTTTTGAAGCTCTCATATATGGAATCTGTTTTTACATCTTTAAATTAAGACTTATGCTTTCTTTCATCATTAGTTAGGGTTTTTCCTCTTTGCTTAATGCTTGCATTGTTTAACTCATTGATGCATGATTATTGGTTTTGTCGATACGGGAACGTACGGGGAAGTCTAGATCCGGGGAATTTCTCCCAATATTATGTTGGTTGTCGTTAAGCTCCTGCATTTATGAACTGATCATTAGGAATGCTGGGAATTGTAGGAACTCGTGATTAGGGAGAAGCCTTCTAGAAAGGTACTTTAGAGAGTGACATTAACAATGATGATTTGAATGTCGAATTCCTAAAATATATGAGAGTGGATAAGATGAAATTGAACCCCCAACAACATATTCATACATTAATTTCATTGAAAGTGTTTATCTTTTGCTTTTTGCCATTGATCAAAACTTCATGCATACATGTTTATTTTCTGTCTTGCATATAAAGTCTCAATTATTTCGTTTGTAAGTCTTAGCTAATCAACAAATCACATAACTAAACTAGGCCGTGAGTCCTTTGGGAAGAACGATACTTGGTCCTACCAAGTTTATTACTTGAACGATTCGGTCATACTTGCCGATTGAAAAACAAGTTTGTGACATCATATTTTGGTGCTCATAAATTTGTCCATCAAGTTTTTGGCGCCGTTGCCGGGGACTCTAGTTTAACTGGTTAATTTGTGTGATTATTGATTATCTTTGACTTTAATTTTGAATTTCTGTTTTTATTTTTTGGTTTGTATTTTATTTTATTTTATCTTATTTGATTTGATTAGATTAGATTTTATTTTTATTTTATCTGATTAGATTTGATTTTATTTTATTTTATCTTCTGAATCTTTTATCTTTTGAATATATATCTTCTCCTATAGCTTTTTGTACTAACAATTGTTTTTAGGGTTTTGTGCCTAATGTCTGCAAAATGCAATTTGGTCAAGAATTTAACTATATGGGCACTCAATTCTACCAAAGTAATCTCAACCACTGGTGGGAACATGACTCAAGCATGGATCAAAGCCAATTTTGGCAAGCTGCCGGACAATTTGAGAACCAACCACAACAACAATGGCATCAACAAAGCTTTAAAATCAACAAAGGGAAGCAAGAGATCTCTTCATTTAGACAAGGCATGGAAGAATCACTGGGGCATGCATGGGACAGGTATAAAAGCATATTACGAAAGACTCCCAAGCATGGATTTAACGAAGGAGAAGTAGTCCTAATCTTCCTTGGAGGTCTTGGTTCACAAACCAAGATGATGCTTGACGCCTCAGCTGGAGGCAATATCAAATGGAAGACTCCAGAGGAAGCCACAGAAATAATTGAAAACATGACTACTAATAACAATAAGTGGGACAGTGAAAGAGAAGCTCCTATTCAACAAAAAGGAGTTCTACAGTTGCAATCCAATGATGCCTTGATAGCTCAGAACGAGTTAATAACTCAACAATTGGAGAATCTCTCAAAGATGCTTGAACAATTGCCACAAGAGTTAAAGACTGTTGCACAGGTACAATCCCAGTTATGCGAATTGTGTGGAGGTGACCATTTCAATGGTCAATGTGCCTTTCCAGTTGAAGCCGTAGAGGATGTAAACTACATGACCAATCAGTACCATCAAGGGAGCTACAATCAAGGGTGGAAACCACACCCAAGTATTGGTCAGGAACAAAGTGGGCAAACTGGACAAACTGGGCAATTTAACAAGCAACAACAACAAACCTTTCTATCAGGAAGTTTGGATGACACCCTTCAACAATTTTTGAAAAATTCTAACGCTACTCAGAAAAGCATTGAAGAATCATGTAAAAGGATGGAGATGCAGCTTCATTCCATTAGTCAGAGATTGAATGATGAGGTTAATACTGAAGTTAACCCTAAGGAGGAAGGGGGCGATGAGGAAAAGATAGAGAGAAAAGAAAAAGAAGAATTGAGTGAGAGAAATAAAGATGAAGAAAAAGAGAAAGAAGTGGTTGAGAGAGAAGACAGAAAGAAAATTTGTGTGAAAATAAAGAAGTTGAAAAGAAAAAGAAAAGGGAAGAAAAAAATAAAAGAAAAGAAAAAGAGAAAATTTAGGGAGAGAAAAAGGAAGAAAAAGAAGATGAGAGGAAAGAAGAAGAAATCATATGAAAAATCACATCCTCATCTAAAGAAGAATCATAGGAAGGAAAAGAAATTCAAGTGCTTTATGGAAATCTTCAAGAAATTTGAGATTAAAGTTCCTATGATTGAGACACTGCAACAGGTTCCTGGTTTGATCAAATTTCTAAAGAAGTTCAGTAGAAAGAAGAAGAAAAAGAAGAAGGAATTTGAGCTTTACTGGGTCAAGCTAATGACGTTAAAAGAGCGCTTGCTGGGAGGCAACCCAGTGATTTACAAACTTTTGATTTTGATTTTGGTTTTGTAACTTTTAATTTGTGGACATTATTTTTGTAACTATTTTGTTGGAGATAGCATCTACTGAAGGATGCTAGGTGGTTAAGTATCTACTGAAGGATACTATGTTTGTAACACCTACTGATGGGTGTTGGTAAGAAAATTTAACACCTACTGAAGGGTGTTGGTGGACTTTGGGTCAGGCTCGTGACGTTAAACAAGCGCTACCTGGGAGGCAACCCAGTTGATTGAATATTTCTGTTTGTTTTATTTTAGTTAGGGTTTGCATAAGCATTTTTAACATTGAATTGCAGGGAACTAGTGAGGGGCATGTATGGGAGGCACGTAGGTCAAGAAAAGAAGGAGAAGAGCACATCACGAAAGTGCCACTGAGCGACAACTTACCGCTGAGCGGTACTCTCGCAGATGGGCTTTAGTTTCCCCTCAGCGGGACCCGAGCCCATTAGGGTATTTTTAAACCCTAAGCTGCGCAATTTCTCATACTTTCAGGCTCTTCTCTGCACACACACTCCCACATACCTTTTCAAAGGTTCTCCAAATCTTTTCCCTCCTCCTTCTTGAGAAAATCTCCCTTTCACTCACTTTCTCACTAGTTTTCCATCTCAGTTTGGGGTTGGGAGAGAGCATCATTGAAGGGGCTGATTTCTTCAGTGTGGTTTACTAATGCTTAACAATGTATCTTTTGGTTTTGTGAATTATGTTTGATGCAGGGATTGCCTCCTCATCATGCTAAAAGAATCAAGACTATAAGATCCAAGAAGAAGGAAAGGAAGAAGATACAGATGACAGCTCAGACTGATGAGGAGCTGAGATAGCATTTACTGATGAATGCTATCATATGATTATGCTTTTGTGGTTTAAGTTTTCTGAACTTATTTGTTTTTGTTTTTAGATTAGGGTTTGATGTACTCTATTGAACACCTGGTTTGTTATGATGGTTTGCTATTAACTGTGATTGTTTGATAAGTAATGCTTGAATGATGCTTATGATTAATTGATGTTGAGATGATGTGCACATTAAAATGCTTATACAGGTGATTCACAAGCTTTGTGAACAAATGCATGATATCATGATTGTGATTGTGAAAATAAGCAGGATGTGTATGTCAAATGTGAATGTGCTGATATGTGAGATTTTGAGCTCCAGAGTTGTTATTGTTGAATGCTATTACTTTGAAAGCATGAATGACTTTGCCCAGGTTTTCTATGATTGAATCAATTGCTTGTTTTGCATCATGTGATCAAGGCCATTTGTTGGAACCCTTTTTATTGGCCAAATTCATAAAGTTAGCCCACTAAAAGAGAACACGTTGTGTTCTATCCTTTGAACCCTTAGCCTTGAACATACACTGAAACCCTTGATTGAAAAATCTTTACCTTGAGTTAAGTAGAAGATCTTGTGTGGTATTGTTAAATGTTCAAGTTTGGGGTTGTTGGGAAAACATGAAAAGCATTGAGCTAAGAGCTAAAAAGTAAGAATATGCAAAGAAAAAGAAAAGAAAAGAAAAAGAAGTAAAGCTCAATGCAAATGCAAAGGCAAAAGAAAGTTGGGAATGAATAAGATGATTGTGTTATTATGATTCTCTTAACTCAAGGATTTTGTGATCCAGAAAAGCCAATTTTCTTGTTAGCCCAGCCACATTATAAGCCATTGAAAAGTCCTTGTGATGATGCATGCTTGTGAATGTTTTTGATTGTGGTAAAATGAAAGGCAAAGTTGATTCATGTGACATTGTGATAATAGAGTGAATGAGTGATTACCTCTTATACACTTGTGTGTTGAGTGAAACACTTTACCTAGTGAGGAAATATTCCATAAGCACATGAACATCCATGCTTAATTGATTGATCATTCATGAAAAATAGCATTTGTTGGAATTTAAATGACTTTGTGAACATTAAAGCATGTGCACATCTTGATTGAACTCTTGGTCATAAGTCTGAGTGAAGTTGTTCCTTATCTTGAAAAAGAGGATTTTTGAACCATCATATGAAATGGTTGGAGATTGAGTTACATCTTGTTTGCTTGAGGACAAGCAAAGTTCTAAGTTTGGGGTTGTGATAACAGTTGAAAAACTGTTATTTTCATGCTTAAAATTGATACTAAAAGCAACCTTTATACTTAGAAACTAGCTTGAAATCATACTTTTATTCATATTTTCAGAAATAAGAGAGCTAGACAGGTTTATGCTTGATTTCAGTGTTTTTGTGCAGGTTTTAAGGTGAATTTGGTGAAAGAAGTGAAGAAGGAGAGAGATGAGATCAGCAAAGACAATAAAAAGTGCAAAAGGAGAAGCCGAAGTCACCGCTGAGCGGCACTTTACCGCTGAGCGGCACTCAGGAGCTTACGGGAGATCCGTCGAGGGGCAAAATGGCCGCTGAGGGGAAGAAACGAGACGCGCACTCACCGCTGAGCGGTACACTTATGGGCTTGGGCCTAGATTTTCTATAATTTTAGAATAGTATATAAGCTTTAGGACGTCCTAGGGTTTGTATCTTTGGCAGAAACGAGGCAAACACTCTCTCTTCCACCCCTTTGAAGGAGGATCTTGGATGCTCAGGCTACCTCTTCACCTCTTAGGGTTTATTCTTTCATTCTTTCATTGTAATTCATCTAGGTTCACCATGAATATGGTGAACTAAACTCTGTATGTTTGTTGGGGAATCAATGTAATCTTTTGAAGCTCTCATATATGGAATCTGTTTTTACATCTTTTAATTAAGACTTATGCTTTCTTTCATCATTAGTTAGGGTTTTTACTCTTTGCTTAATGCTTGCATTGTTTAACTCATTCGATGCATGATTATTGGTTTTGTCGATACGGGAACGTACGGGGAAGTCTAGATCCGGGGAATTTCTCCCAATATTATGTTGGTTGTCGTTAAGCTCCTGCACTTATGAACTGATCATTAGGAATGCTAGGAATTGTATGAACTCGTGATTAGGGAGAAGCCTTCTAGAAAGGTACTTTAGAGAGTGACATTAACAATGATGATTTGAATGTTGAATTCCTAAAATATATGAGAGTGGATAAGATGAAATTGAACCCCCAACAACATATTCATACATTAATTTCATTGAAAGTGTTTATCTTTTGCTTTTTGCCATTGATCAAAACTTCATGCATACATGTTTATTTTCTGTCTTGCATATAAAATCTCAATTATTTCGTTTGTAAGTCTTAGCTAATCAACAAATCACATAACTAAACTAGGCCGTGAGTCCTTTGGGAAGAACGATACTTGGTCCTACCAAGTTTATTACTTGAACGATTCGGTCATACTTGCCGATTGAAAAACAAGTTTGTGACATCATATTTTGGTGCTCATAAATTTGTCCATCAAAGTCCGAGGAAGAAAGTAAGTTCTCCCATCATTGACATCTCAAATTCTCCCTGCATGGACTTAGCAAAATTCTCACAAAGAGTTGCGTTAGATGAACCAAAAATAATATCATCTACGTATACTTGAACAATTAGAAAATGTTTTCCATTTTTTTTAATAAATAATGTTGAATCAATTTTTCCTCTGTTGAAACCATTTTCTACAAGAAAATTGCTGAGACGTTCATACCAAGATCTAGGTGCTTGTTTTAAACCATATAGTGCTTTCTTTAATTTGTAGATGTGATTTAGGTTTTTTAAATCCTCAAAACCAGGTGGTTGTTCAACAAATACATCTTCTTTGATAGAACCGTTTAGAAAAGCACTTTTAACATCCATTTGAAATAATTTAAATTTCATTATAGATGCATAAGCAAGAAGTAGGCATATTGCCTCTAACCTGGCAACTGGAGCGTATGTCTCATCATAATCTATACCTTCTTCTTGACTATATCCTTTTGCCACAAGCCTAGCTTTATTCTTGGTGATGTTTCCTTCTTCATCCAGTTTGTTTCTGAACACCCACTTTGTTCCAATCTTTTCTGGGAATTAATTCCCACACTTGATTTCTTTCAAACTGGTTGAGTTCTTCTTGCATTGCGATACACCATTTTTCATCTTGAAGGGCTTCTTTAATATTCTTTGGTTCAATCTGTGACACAAAAGCAACATTCATACAATAATTTGCAGTATTACTTCTTGTGTTTACTCCTTGTGTGATATCGCCAATTATGTTGTCCAAAGATAATCCTCTAGGTTGTTGCCATATTTTATTTAAATCTTCATCTTGAGGATTGTCATGATTCTTCTCTTCATTTGTCTCCTTTGATGAATCTTCACTTGTTCCTGCATCAGATTCTTCTGACTCAAGAAGTTTTGCCTCAAGGTCCACAATTTCATCAAAAGTAACATGTATGGATTCCTCTATCGTGAACGTTTTTCTATTAAAAATTCTATATGCTTTGCTTGTTAAAGAATATCCAAGAAAAATTCCTTCATCAGCTTTTGAATCAAATTTTCCCAAATTTAGTTTTCCATTGTTTAAAACATAGCATTTGCATCCAAAAATTTTTAAATGGGAAACATTTGGTTTTCTATTTTTGAAAAGCTCGTAAGGAGTACGTTTTAAAATAGGTCAGATTATCATTCTATTTAAAACATAGCAAGCAGTACTCACAGCATCAGCCCAGAATTGTTTAGGAACATTATTTTCATTTAACATAGTACGAGCAAGTTCCTCTAAGCATCTATTCTTTCTTTCTACAACTCCATTCTGTTGGGGAGTTCTTGGTGAAGAAAAGTTATGAAAAATACCATGTTCTTCACAAAAATTTTCAAATGATTCATTTTGAAATTCACCACCATGGTCACTTCTAATAGCTTTTATTCTTAGATCCTTCTCATTTTGAACTAAAACAGCAAACTTCTTAAATTCTTTAAAAGCTTCACTTTTAAGAGTGAGAAACAAAGTCCAAGTGTATCTTGAAAAATCATCAACAATAACCAAAGCATAATAGTTTCCACCAAAACTTTTTATCCTTGAAGGACCAAATAAATCCATATGTAAAAGTTCTAAAGGTTTTAAAGTAGAAACAATATTTTTTGAATGAAAGGAATTTTTAACTTGTTTACCCTTTTGACATGCATCACACAATTTATCTTTTACAAACTTTAATTTTGGTAAGCCAATTACTAGATCTCTAGATATAAGTATGTTAAGTTGTTGCATATGTATATGAGCAGCACGCCTGTGCCATAACCATGGGTTTTCCTCTTTAACAACTAAACATGAAATATTTTTATTTAATGCATTTTCTAAATCAATTAAATAAATATTATTACGTCTAACTCCTTTTAATGCAATTTCAGAAGAATCATTATTAAAAATAGTGCAAGAATTATTCTCAAAGGTTACCTTGAATCCTTTGTCGCATAGTTGACTTATGCTAATTAAGTTATGCCTCAGTCCTTCTACATATAGCACGTCTTTGATCATCAAGGTGTCTTTGCTTCCTATATCCCCTTTTCCAAGAATTCTTCCTTTGTTGTTGTCACCATAGGTAACAAAGCCTTGTTCCTTTTCTTTAAAGTTTGTGAACTTCGTCCTGTCTCCTGTCATGTGTTTTGAGCAACCACTATCGAGACACCACATGACTTTTCTTGATTTCTGTAATACCTGCAAAAGAAAGGAACAAACAAGCTATTTTAGGTACCCAACTTCTTTGTATGGGTCCTTTTGGGTTAGATTCAAATTATTTAGCAACCCAAACATATCTTCCACTAGAAACACCAAAGCGTTTAATTCTGCATTTGTTTGAGGTATGGCCTTTTCTCATGCAGTAAAAGCAGGATACAGCATTTGTGTTTTTGTTAATCGTTCCTTTTTCTACCCATGCTTTGCGGATTCTATATTTATTTTTAGGAACAAATTTCTTAGCAGCTTTATTTTCAGAGATTTTACTACATTCTCCAGTAGTTGTATTTTCAGAAAAATATTTGAATTTTATGCAAGATTCACATTCATTATTAGCAATATATTTTTCTTTTCTTCTGCTTGATATAAAAATTTATTTTTCAAACTTCTGTTTTCTTCAGACGAATTTGTAACTTCAGTTTTCAAAGCATCATTTATTTTAGAGAGATTTTCAGAAGTAAACTTCAAATTTTCATTTTGTTCAAGAAGGTTGTCAAATTCAGATTTTAAATATTTTTAAAATCCTTTTTCAACTTTTTATGAGAACTATTTAATTTTTCAGATTCAATTAACAATACAGCATATGTTTCATGCAATTCATCTTCATCAATGTGACTATCATTATAAGAATAGTGTGAATTACTTACTTGGCTGACATTATCATCATCTGCCATCAAACAAATGTTTGCTTCTTCATCTGAGTCGCTTGAATCTGAAATGGACTCATTGTCGTCTTCCCATGCAATGTAGGCCTTCTTTTTCTTGAAGAATCTTTTCTCCTTTTTGTCTTCACCCTTCTTTTGATTTGGGCAGTCTGCTTTTAGATGCCCCTTTTCTCCTCAGCCGTAGCATCAGTAATTTGAGGAAGATGCTTGATTATCTTTCTTTTCGTATCTAAATCTTCCTTTACCTTTAGACTTCATGAACCTGTTTAATCTTTTGATCACAAGGCTTAAATTTTCCTCTTCGTCTGAGTCTTCATCTTCCGATTTACCTTTGTTTCTTTCAACCTCCGACTTTAATGCCAAACTCTTCTTGTTGTTTTTTGGCTTTTGCTTCTTCTTCGTCAAGTCTTCCAAGATCTAGTTCATGTTCCCTCAATTTTCCAAAGAGTGTCGCCATAGTCATGGTGTTGAGGTTTTGTGACTCCGAGATCGTAGTCACCTTTGGTTGCCACGACCTGTCTAAAGACTTCAAGATTTTAATGTTAAGTTCATCGGTATCAAATGACTTACCCAGTCCAATGAGATGATTGACAATGTTGGTGAAGCGTTTTTGAACGTCTGAAATTGTTTCTCCTTGCTTCATCCGGAACATTTCATATTCTTGGATTAAGGAATTCTTCCTTGCCCTCTTTACATCATCTGTTCCTTCATGCGTCACTCTGAGTACGTCCCACATTTCTTGAGCAGTTTTGCAGACAGAAACCCTGTAGAACTCATCAACAGCCAACGCTGATGTAATGATATTCCGGGCTTTTACGTCATTCTGAAATCTTTTCTTTTCTTCAATGGTCCATTGACCACGAGGCTTTGGTTCCTGTGTATTGTTAGTAGGAACAGAAGAACCAGATGCAATAACATCCCCAATTTCACAATCAATAGATTCAATAAATATTTGCATTCTTACCTTCCAGAATGCATAGTTCTCACCTGTGAATAGTGGGGGTCTATTGATTGATGCACCCTCTGCAAAGGTTTGATGTGATCCTGCCATTTGAATGACTATCAAAGCAAGCCCTGATACCAATTGTTAGAATTGCTGCAACGGAATTATTAGCGTAGAACAAACCAAGAGGGGGGGGTGAATTGGTTATATACTTTTATTATGCCTTTTGTTATTTTTCTCTTAATTTTTCTTACTGAGCAGATAATTAAATATAAATGACAGAGTAAGGGAAAGAGAAAAATTGCACAGGTGATTTTATCCTGGTTCAGATCACTCGGATCCTACGTCCAGTCGCTTATCTCAAACAAGATAAACCTTTTTCACTAACACAAAACAGTTACAAATATTAGTCACACAGAAAAACAATTTGTAACAGTTTAGAAATACCACCTCTCTTGAAACCACAAGAGACGAACTTACACTTCCTTTGAATCTTCACAAAGGATGACCAGCTCCTTCGAATGCTTCACGAAGGATGATTCTCTTCCAGGCACTTCCTCGGATACACCAAGGATGAACAAGCTATTCGTTTGTCACCGCAGTAGCACTTTAGGACTTTGCAGACAAGAGTTTCCTTAGCTTCAACAGTCTCACAGAGTTCTCAAAGAGTTCATAGGTCTTTTGCACAAGGGAAGAGTGTGTTTTTCAGATCAAGAGTGAGCCATCTTATAGACTCAGCCAAATACTCTTCCATTCTTCGAAAACAGGCCATCTAACGCATTTAATCGATTAACACAAGTATTAATCGATTAACATGAGTACAACGGCTAGTTTTTCAAATCTGAAATCCCCAACGGCTAGTGTTAATCGATTATTCTCAGGAATAATCGATTAACTAATCGATTATTATTAGCTTTAATCGATTATTACAAGGGCACTTGGGTTTTCAGAGCCATCCTCGTTTTAATCGATTAAAACTAGTTTTAATCGATTAAAACAACTTGTGGATGATTCTCAACAGCAAGTAAATGAAATATAAATTACAAGAATCAGCCCTAATACATATTTGAGCACTACTACATCAACTTTGATTATTATAAAAGCTTTATAAAATATATAGATCTTTAATTTGTCTTTATGGATCTTGACTTGTGCAAATTTGTTCATCATCAAAACTTCATCGTTGATTTTTGCTAACAGAAAAGCCCAAGGTTACAGGTAACCATTGTTTGTTGTTTCAGGTGCATAAGGAAGAAAAGATTGGAAGAGGAGGAGAAGTTCCTGATGACTGGAGGAAAGGAAGACCCCAACTTGGTACACCTGTGATAATCAAAAACAAGTTGTGGGTAGTGAAAGGCTATAAAGAGAAGGAGATGATAGAGATAAAATCTCCACATTTTAGAAGAATCAAAACAGTGCACAGGAAACAGTTGAGGAGTTGGTGGGATAATAACATCAACTATGAAGAAGGAACTTGAGCGTTACTGGGTCAAGCTAATGACGTTAAAAGAGCGTTTGCTGGGAGGCAACCCAATTGATTTAAGAACTTTTAATTTTATTTTGGTTTGTAATCTATTGAACATTATTTTGTAAATATTTTGTTGGACATAGCATCTACTAAAGGATGCTAGTTGGATATAGCATCCACTGAAGGAGGCTAAGTTTGTAACACCTACTGATGGGTGTTGGTGAGAAAATTTTGCACCTACTGATTGGTGTTGGTAAGTTTGTAACACCTACTGATGGGTGTTGGTGGATTTTGGGTCAGGCTCGTGATGTTAAACAAACGCTACTTGGGAGAATACCCAGTTGATTGATTGTTTTTGTTTGTTTCATTGTAGTAGTATAATAGGGTTGTGCATAAGTAATCTAAGGATTGAATTGCAGGGAACCAGTGAGGGGCATGTTTAGGAGGCACATAGGTCAAGAAAAGAAGGAGAAGAGCACATCATGAAAGTGCCGCTGAGCGGTACTATCGCAGAATGGGCTTTAGTTTCCCCTTAGCGGGACCCGAGCCCATTAGGGTATTTTTATACCCTAAGCTGCGTATAAGCTTCTGTTTGCTGGCTCTTCTCTGCACAAACACTCCCACATACCTTTTCCAAGGTTTTCCACATCTTTTCCCTCTTTCCTCTTAAGAAAATCTCTCTTTCACTCACTTTTTCACTAGTGTTTCATCTAAGTTTGGGGTTGGAAGAGAGCATCTTAGCTTGGAAGCATTCTCATTGCATCTAGTATCTCCACCCAAGTAAGTAAAGCATTTTGTTCATTCTAGAGTTCTTGATTTTGAATGTGATTGTCAAAGCATGAATATTTAGGGGTTTTGATTTCTATGCATGATTTGATGATATAATTGATGTTTGAACCGATTAAACTGCATGATTTTGATCTGGAAAACGGAAAATTGCATTTGGGTGGAGTTAGGACAGCTTTAAAAGAAGTTTTCCAAAATTCTGCAGGATCTGGAAAACTGAAAATTGCATTTGGGTGGAGTTAGGACAGCTTTAAAAGAAGTTTTTCAAAATTCTGCAGAGTTACCACTTAGGGGTAAATTGTCGCTGAGCGACACTCTGCCAGACTTGATCTTTTTGCGTTCTGGAATGTGGTACTGGTGACGCTGAGGGGTAATTCTGACCCTCAGCGGTGGTTTAGCTTCGAAAGGAGTTGTATTCTGTGTTCTACTAATGATTAACATTATGTTCTGTGGTTTTGTATCTGTGTTTGATTGCAGGAATGACATCTTCTTCAGGAAAAAGATTGAAAACCATGGCAACCAAGAGAAAGGAAAAGGAACCAGAACAACCCCATTCTAGTAGGTTCCTCTCTCGGGAACATGAGAAGCACTTCAAGGTGGTGCAAGACAGGAGACTCCTTATGGAGTGAAAAGTTGGAATGATACCTAACTTTGCTCCTCAATTTGAAGAGCAATTGTTGGGGAATGACTGGGGAAAGCTAGCCACATATCCTGCACCTGCCAACATAGTTGTAGTAAAATAATTCTACACCAATGCAAAGAAGATTGGTGATTATCCAGCTAAGAATTATCTGGGCTATGTCAGAGGCCATGCTATCAGGTATGATCCTGATTCTATCAATAACTTCCTGGATACTGTGTGGGCAGGTGGCTACAGCTGAGATGATTGTGGGGATGTATGGAGGAATTTCATAATGTGGACTATGGAGGAATTTCATAATGTGGTTGATGAGTCGTTATTTCTTGAATTATATTTAGTTTATTGCACTTAAATAAACCAGGGAATTGTGTTTAATTGCTTGTTATTTCCCCCATTTTCCGAATTCTGCTTAATTTGGTCGGAAATTTGTAATTGTGCTAATTTGGATTTTCTGAGCTGATTAGATACATTTTTGAAGTGCAGGAAAATTTCGGAAATACATTTTGGGACATCAGGAAGAGTGCCAAATAAATTCAAGACTCTCCACACAGATATTTTAGAATTAATTAAACTGTAATTCAGTAGTTTAGAATTTCTGTATCAACTTTTACATTTTGGGACAATTTTTAGTAAAGTAGACTAGACCCAAAATGTGAAGGAAAATGACTTGGCACCTTAGGGTTTTTGTGTGGACCCCACCCTTGTTAAAAGGTGACCCACGGCATTAGAATAGGGAGCCGCCACTTGCAGGGTTTTTGGGGGTTTTGGTCTCTCGATTTTTGTATTGGGATTTCAGGATTTTTATTTATTTATTTTTTTTTTTAACTTTTCTTTTGCTGGAAACGCTATTATCGGATCATGAATGAAACACACACTTTCAATTTTTCCATTTCGTTTTTATAAGAGCTGGATTCATGAGCAATGCTTATTTAATTTTCATTATGAAAAGTGCACGTTATTGTTCAATCTCTGCTCGCATTTTATGATTCTGAAAGTGACACACGGTGATGGATTTTGGTGATGCACACAGCTTACTTCAGCAAGGTTACGTCTTGGAAGTTTTATAATTTTCTTAGAAAAGATTAAGGCTATTTACCTATGGAGCATGCGCTGATTTCAATTGGACTGCACGGTAATGGATTTTTGGTGTTTCTTGCCGGAACGGAGTAGAATGTAGTGTGCAGAGAAACAGTGCAGCAAGCTTTGAAAGGTAGCACACGGAACTGGAAGCAGGGAGCTGCACGGAGATTTAGGAGCTGGATTTTGCTGGAAGCAAAACGGTGATTGAGATTGGAAGAAGGGAGGCGCACGGCTGGAGAGTAGGAAGGCCACGCAAGCTGCTGGTAGGTGAGCACGGAGATTCCAGAAGCTCCTTTCCTTTCTCGGTGTGTCAGTGACGTGGAACTGGGAACAGAGATTTCCGGTGTTGGTGTGCACTCGGTGATAGGGAGAGGGGAGCTGCTTCCACGTCCATCTTAAAGCGTTGGAACGCTGCTTTCATTGTGAAGGGGCGCTGGTTTCATTTGAGGAGATTTGTGTGAAGATTAGAATGAGATGGAAGCAGTAAAAATGGAACGTCCTGGAACAGCAAGGTTTTGGGATTTGATACTAAATTGAAGAAAGCAATCGGTGTTACGTTTTGGATGCACACGGCCATTTTTTTTTATTTTTGCTGGAGAAGCTTTATTGATTGGAAAGAGAGGTAGTGCAGGGGAGCAAAGCTAGAAGCGGTGCGGCTGGATGGAATTAAGGAGAATGAAATTTTAATTGAAGGAAGAAGTGAAGTGGTATTGTCCAAGCCATTTGATGCCCACGTGAATTGATGGGACGTGTGGAGATTTAAATTGGAGAAAAGCATTTCAATTTTTGCTGCAATGGTGCTTGAAAGAAATTGCTGCAACGTGTACATCCAGCTTGGAAATAGGATTAGGTGTACACGTAATCTAGAGAAATGCACACAGGGTGATGGTGATAATTGATTGGAAAAAGGTTGATGCATTGGCTGGAGAAAGGCACACTCGGATCACTTGGTCTTGGAGAAAGTGGTGCCACGGTCTTGAAAAAGATGGTTCACAACAAAGTTTATTTTACAACTTGAAGCGTTTATTTTTTTTCCCGTTTCTGTGATAAATTATTTATTTTATGTTTAGGTTACAACATTGTGCATTTAATGTTTTAGTTTGAGTGTTGCATGTTTACAGCTTGAAATGTGTTTGGGTATTTATCTGTTGTAATTTCCATTTTAATGTTTTTATTCATGTTCGGTTGTGTTTAATTCCCAGTTTTAATTTAGTTTATTTTCAATCACAAGAACACTTTCAAAACCCCCCCCACTACGTGTTGATCTGAGACTGAACCCAAATTGGTCCTTGAGAGACGACCTAGGAGTCACTTCCTAGTCTATACTGCATTCTTTTATGCACAACTTTTGTTGGGAGGTGCGACCCTCTCATCAAAATGGCGCCGTTGCCGGGGACCAACGGTTCAGTTTTAGGTCTTTTGTGTTGATAATGTGTTGTTTGTGTGATGTGTTTTGTCTTGTATGTTTGAGTGTGTGTGATTTGTTTGTTTAGGTTGTTTTGTGTGTTCAAAATTTTTGTGATATCGTTTCATGATTTTAGGGTGCTGTGACTTAGTGCATGACTAGGGGAAATCCTGGGCCTATACCACCCTTTGATCCTGAGATTGATAGAACTTTTCATAGGTTAGCCAGACATTCTAGGAATTTATCTTTAGAGTCTGTTTTTGAGTCTGTTCCATTGGATACTGTGCATCCCACTGCTGAGTACTTTGTGCATACTGCATCCACTGCATCTGCACGTGATTCTGATTCTGATTCTGTTGTTTTTCACACTGAGAACAATATGGCACAACCTCCACCTCGTGAGAGGACTTTTAGGGAGATGGCTGCACCTGATTTCGATATCGAAAGCTTGTGCATCCAATATCCTGATGAGGACGTTCCATTTGTTCTCAAGACTGGACTGATCCATTTGTTGCCCAAGTTTCATGGTCTTGCAGGTGAGAGTCCTCATAAGCATTTGAAGGAATTCTACATTGTCTGTTCTAGTATGAAACCACATGATGTTCCTGAAGAGCACATCTTCTTGAAGGCATTCCCTCATTCATTGGAAAATGTTGCTAAGGATTGGTTGTATGGTTTGGCGCCTAGATCCGTCACTAGCTGGGATGATCTGAAGAGGCTGTTCTTAGATAAATTTTTTCCAGCAGCCCGGACCACAGCTATCAGAAAAGACATAACTGGGATTAGGCAGCTTGGTGGAGAGAACTTATATGAGTATTGGGAGAGATTCAAGACACTTTGTGCTAGTTGTCCCCACCATCAGATACCTGAGCATCTCCTTCTCCAGTATTTCTATGAGGGTTTGAACAACATGGATCGTGGTATGATTGATGCTGCCTGTGGTGGAGCTATTGGAGACACCACACCTGTTGAGGCCAGGCAATTGATTGAGAAGATGGCCTCCAACTCCCAGCAGTTTAGCACCAGGAATGATGCCATTGTGGTGAGGGGCGTACATGATGTTGTTGCCCAGTCTTTATCAGCTGTTGAAAGCAAGTAGGAAGGAAAGATTGACTCTCTTACGAAGTTGGTGACACAGTTGACTACCAACCAGAGATCTACAGCTCCATCTGCATCTGTTGCACGACTATGTGCTATTTGTCCTTCCAGTGACCACTATACAGATGCTTGTCCTTCTTTGCAGCACTCTGCTGCCTCTGATGCGCCTCAGGCTTATGCTACAAACATCTACAACAACAGGCAGCAACAACAGCAAAATCATGACTTATCCAGCAACAGGTACAACCCAGGGTGGAGGAATCACCCAAATCTGAGATGGAACAATGCGCCACAGCATCAACAGCAGACACCACCTTTCCAGAATGCTGGAGCACCTAACAGATATGTGCCTCCACCTATGCAACAACACCAGAGGCAACAACAACAACAGCAACAAGAGGCACTTGCCCAACCACCTGCCCAACCACCTGCCCAACCTTCCACTTCGTCTGAGCCTTCATTGGAAGAGTTAGTGAGACAGATGACTATGCAAAACCTGCAGTTTCAGCAGGAGACTAGAGCTTCCATACAGAGTCTCACTAACCAGATGGGTCAGATGGCTACTCAGATAAATCAGGCGCAGTCTCAGAATTCGGATAAGTTACCATCCCAGACTGTTCAGAACCCAAGGAATGTGAGTGCCATAACCCTCAGATCAGGGAAGCAGATTGTTGTGCCTTCAGAGCCCGTTTCTACACCTACACCCATGCCTGCTACTTGTCCTAGAAAGAACGACCATGACGGTCCGAGCAAGGCATTTGAGGTGGGTGAATCTTCTTCTCCAGCCGGTGGTTCTTCTTCAAGTGGATCTTCTCCCTCTTCCACCATCACCGCTGCCGCACCTTCTCCATTGGTTGACCGACCTATCCCTCTACCATTCCCTTCACGGGCACTTCCTAGCAAAAAGATGGAAGATGTGGATAAGGAAATTCTGGAGACCTTCAGGAAGGTAGAGGTGAACATACCTCTACTTGATGCCATCAAGCAGATACCGAAGTATGCCAAATTCTTGAAGGAGCTGTGCACACACAAGAGGAAGATGAAGGGAAATGAGAGGATAAGCATGGGAAGGAATGTATCTGCGCTTATTGGTAAGTCGGTCCCGCACATCCCTGAAAAGTGCAAGGACCCAGGTATATTTTGCATTCCTTGTGTGATTGGAAACAATAAATTTGAAAATGCCATGCTTGATTTGGGTGCTTCTGTTAATGTCATGCCTTTGTCTATATATTCATCCTTGTCTCTTGGTCCTTTGCAAACCACGGGTGTGGTCATTCAGTTGGCCAATAGAAGTGTTACCCACCCAGCAGGTTTCATAGAGGATGTCTTGGTTAGGGTTGGTGAATTGATTTTTCCTGCTGACTTTTATGTTTTGGAAATGGAGGAGGGATTCTCTCATGGATCCGCTCCCATTATCTTAGGCAGGCCATTCTTGAAAACTGCCCGAACTAAGATTGATGTGTATGCTGGAACTTTGTCTATGGAATTTGCTGATATTGTTGTTCATTTTAATATCCTTGATGCAATGAAATTTCCAGCTGAGGACCATTCTCTGTTTAGGATCAATGCATTGGATGACATTATTGATAGATATGTTGTTGATGATTTTGATTCTTTGCATAAGAAAGAGCATTCTTTTCTATCTTCTCCACATACATGCATTGAATCTGAATTTGAGAATGATGTTGATTTTGAAGAGAATTTTGATATCCATGATGTTGATGATGTTTTTGATATGGATGATGTTGATAATGTAATTGTCATGGATATGGATTTGGAGCGTGAAGAGATGGGTGTTCCACCTTTACCTGTGAATTCTTTGGAGTCAGAATGCACTAACCACTTTGTAGGAAGTACAAATGAATCTGACTTGCAGGCACCTACTCTTGAGTTGAAACAGCTCCCAGATAACCTCAAGTACGTGTACTTGGAGGATGATGAGAAGAAACCGGTGATCATTTCCACCTCCCTTCATTCTGTTTAAGAGGAGAAGTTGCTTGGTGTACTGAGGAAGCACAAGAAGGCCATTGGTTGGAGTTTGGCTGACATACCTGGTATTAGCCCATCCACATGCATGCATAGAATTCTTTTGGAAGATGGGGCAAGGCCAGTGAGACAGCCACAAAGAAGGCAAAACCCCGTGATCATGGACGTAATCAAGAAGGAGGTGACCAAGCTTTTGCAAGCTGGGATCATCTACCCTATTTCAGACAGTCAGTGGGTTAGCCCCATCCATGTTGTGCCAAGAAAACTGGCCTCACTGTGGTGAAGAATGAGAGGGATGAGCTTATCCCAACTAGAGTGCAGAACAGTTGGAGAGTCTGCATTGACTATAGGAGGCTCAACCAAGCAACCAGGAAAGATCATTTCCCCCTGCCATTCATTGATCAGATGCTGGAGCGCCTGGCAGGTAAATCTCATTATTGTTTTCTTGATGGTTTTTCTGGTTACTTTCAAATAAATATTGCTCCTGAGGATCAAGAAAAAACCACATTCACCTGCCCCTTTGGCACTTTTGCCTATAGGAGGATGCCCTTTGGTCTATGCAACGCCCCTGGTACCTTCCAGCGGTGCATGCTTAGCATTTTTAGTGACTTTCTTGAGAATTGCATAGAGGTGTTTATGGATGATTTTACTATGTATGGATCCTCCTTTGATGCATGTTTAGACAGTCTGGAAAAAGTTTTGAAAAGATGCATAGAAACAAACCTTGTTCTCAATTTTGAGAAATGTCACTTCATGGTTGGACAAGGTTTGGTTCTAAGGCATATCATTTCTGAAAAGGGAATAGAGGTAGACCCTGCTAAGATATCTGTGATTTCGCAGTTGCCTTACCCCTCTTGCGTGCGAGAGGTGCGATCTTTTCTTGGACATGCAGGTTTCTACAGGCTCTTCATCAAAGATTTCAGCAAGAAGGCACTTCCCTTGTCCAGACTGCTGCAGAAAGATATTGATTTTTCTTTTGATGAAAGATGCAAGCAGGCGTTTGATTGCCTGAAGGAAGCTTTGACTACCGCCCCTATCATTCAGGCACCGGATTGGACAGCCCCATTTGAGCTCATGTGTGATGCGTCTAATTATGCATTAGGGGCTGTCTTGACACAGAAAATTGACAAGCTGCCGAGAGTGATCTACTATGCTTCACGCACTTTGGATGTTGCCCAGGCAAATTATACCACCACTGAAAAAGAGTTGTTGGCAATTGTTTTTGCCCTTGATAAGTTTAGGTCATATTTGCTTGGATCACCTGTTATTGTGTATACTGACCATGCAGCTCTAAAGTTTCTGTTGAAAAAGGCGGAGTCGAAGCCTAGATTGATCAGGTGGATGCTACTGTGATGAGAGGGTCGCACCTCCCAACAAAAGTTGTGCATAAAAGAATGCAGTATAGACTAGGAAGTGACTCCTAGGTCGTCTCTCAAGGACCAATTTGTGGTTCAGTCTCAGATCAAACACGTAGTGGGGGGATTTTTAAAAGTGTTTCTGTGAATGCAATTGAACTAAAAAAAATTGAAAATTAAACACAACCGAATATAAATAAAAGCATTAAAACGAAACTACAACAGATAAATACCCAAACACAACTTAAACTATTCAAGCCGTAAAAATGTAACACTTAAGTTAAAACATTAAATGGATAATTATGTCATCTATCCCACACATTCACCATTGAAAAGAGAAAAACAAACATTTCAACCCCTAATGCAGAATATTCTAAGGCAAAAGAAATAAAAACAAAATAAAACCTATGAATGCTAACCCCTAGTGGGCGTAACCTGCTGGACACCGTGTGCACACTTCTTCAAAATTAATCACCGTGCCTTGATAATCGTGCAGCACTTATTTACTCCTCATATTCTCCAAAAGTAATATCACGGTGCCCCTTTTCTCCATCTAAAAGATTAAATATTGCTTTTCAAAGTGGAATAAATTGTGACCTAACCCCTATGGGACGTGAACACCACTCCAGCCAATCAACATTCTCCTTCTTCCAGCGAAGGTAATGAAAAATAAATGCTTCCAGTTTACATTTAGCTCCACTTTCCGTGAACACCAAAGCTGAGACCGAGAATAAAAATGTGCCTCCAACAAACATGAAAATGCAATGAAGATTTTGCCAAAGGGATGAAGCATTAAAAACTTTCTTCTCATTCATTGAAAATCATCTTCTCGGAAAAAAAAAACAAGTGCAGAGACCCCCATTAAACGTTCCAGCCAAAATAAAATTCCCCAGCAAAATCCTAAAATCCCATGACAGAAACAGAGAGACCCAAAAACCAAAAAGAAAAACTGCAAGTGGCGGCTACAGCCCCCCAGGCCGAGACACTCCCCTTCATCCACCGTCAGGGGTTTTTAAAAAACCCTTCTCCAAGCTGTTGGACCGTGTGCGTTGACATGCTGCCGGGTTGTGCTTCCAAGTGGGCCGAATGCTTCCTTGCTTCAGCTGGAAAAATGAAGAACACCCCCCCTCTGGATGCTGGACCTTGAGCTCTCTGGATGCAGCCATTGTGAAGGCCGGATGCTTCTTCTTTCCACGTGCACCCCTTCAAGCTCAAAACCGTGAGCTGCTTCTCATGTGCTGGACTGCTGGATGCCACCTTCTGGACGCTCCTTCATGTTGCTGTGCACACCCCTGTTGGACCATGCCTAAGTGTTGATTGCTGGATGTGTGAAGTTCTTAATTGCCAAAGTCCTTTTGATGTCCGTGGCTTAGTGTGGCAGCTGGACTTCTTCATGGAGTGTGCTGTCAGAAATTCTTCTCATGGGCCCTCTCTTCTTTCAAGAACGTGGCAGCTACTTAAGGATGTGGATGCATCTTAATGTGGTGCAGTGCTGGACGGCCAAGTGGCAGCTGGACCGCTTGCTGGATGTCACCCCATGTGGCTGCTTTCTTGTGGGCCGTGTGTACGTGAGTTACGCATTCTTTACGTGAAATAATGGCCTCAAAGTAATAAAATAGAATAACACTTCTCCCAACCAAAACCGTGAATGAAGCGTGGTCCCTCCATCATTTCACTTCTTCAGCACTTTGCATTTTGGAGCTTGCCAACGTGACTTGTCCATGGGCCATGTGCTGGACGTGTGCCCCCTTCCAAAATTAATTTTCCAATGGACCGTGGCATCCTTTTTTTTCTCTTCCAGCACCACCTCATTTCTTAAATCCACACCTCTCTTTCATTTAATTTCAAAATATATTTGATGTGGCATTTTCTTTTGACCTCCAAATGTTCCAAATAATATCCAACAATTTCCCTACAATTAATAATGCAAATAATTAGTCCAAATAATTCAAATTAATTAAAATAAGAATTTTTGGTCAAATTAAGCACAATTAGCAAAAACGGGAAAATACCGAACAATTAAGCACAATTCCCCGATCAAATTCGGTACAATAAGCTAAGTGAAATTGAGAAAATATTGATTCATCATACTGCTCCAGGAGTTTGACTTGCAAATTGAAGACCGGAGTGGAGCACGAAATTTGGTTGCAGACCACCTAAGCCGGATTGAAAAAGCTGGGAATGAAGCTGATGTGTTGCCCATACAGGATACCTTTCCTGACGAGAGTTTGTTGATGATTTCTTACTCTCACCCCACTCCTTGGTTTGCACACATTGTAAATTATTTGGTTGCTTCTGTTTTTCCTCCCTTAGCATCACGTGCTCAGATTGCTAAAATTAAGAGTGATGCTAAGTATTATGTTTGGGATGACCCATATCTGTGGAAGTTGTGCAGTGACCAGGTTACTAGGAGATGCATTCCGGACCATGCGATTGACTCGGTCCTACAGTTTTGTCATGCCTCCTCACCTGGTGGTCATCTGGGGATACAGAGAACAGCTCGCAGGGTGCTTGACTGTGGTTTCTATTGGCCTTCCATCTTCAAAGATGCGGAGAAGATTTGCAGCACTTGTGAGCCTTGTCAGAGAGCAGGAGGATCAATTTCACAAAGACAAGAGATGCCTCAACAACCTATGTTGTTCTGTGAGGTGTTTGATGTATGGGGTATAGATTTCATGGGTCCTTTTCCTGTTTCTTTTGGTTTCTCTTATATTCTCCTTGCTGTGGATTATGTTTCAAAATGGGTGGAAGCTAGAGCCACCAGGACTAATGATGCTCGGGTTGTTGTAGATTTTGTTAGATCTCACCTCTTTTGCAGGTTTGGAGTGCCTAGAGCAATTGTTAGTGATCAAGGAACCCATTTTTGCAACAGATCCATGCAAGCTTTGCTCAAGAAATATGGGGTGACGCACAGAGTTTCTACACCTTACCACCCCCAAACAAATGGGCAAGCTGAGATCTCCAACAGGGAGATTAAGAGGATTTTGGAGAAGATTGTCCAACCCAACAGGAAAGATTGGAGCAATAGGTTGGACGATGCTCTTTGGGCTCACAGGACAGCTTACAAAGCACCGATAGGGATGTCTCCCTACCGGGTTGTCTTCGGAAAAGCATGTCACCTACCGGTCGAGATTGAGCATCGGGCATATTGGGCTGTGAAGATTTGCAACTTCTCCATGGACCAAGCTGGAGAGGAAAGAAAGTTGCAACTGAATGAATTGGATGAGATCCGATTGGAGGCATATGAGAACTCGAAGTTCTACAAGGAAAGGACAAAGGAGTTCCATGATAGTTCTATTGTTAGAAAGGACTTCGAGGTGGGCCAACAGGTGTTGTTGTACAACTCTAGACTCGGCCTCATGGGTGGTAAGTTGAGATCAAAATGGACTGGACCTTTTGTTGTGACTAATGTTTATCCTTATGGTGCAGTAGAGATCCAAGGTCCATCTACAGCCAAAAGCTTCAAGGTGAACGGGCATAGACTGAAGCCTTTCCTCAGCAACCCTTCTTTAGTGGATGTAGTGGTGGAGGAGACGTCTTTGGTCCACCCCACCTATCCTCCCATCTGACTCAGGGAGTTTCTTTTCTCCTTCCCTCCTCACTTTTATTGCACTTTGTCGATATCTGATGATTATTCTGATTGTTTGATCTACTGATTGTGACACACTGAGGACATTGTGTCGTTTAAGTGTGGTCTATTAGGGGAGGTTGTTTCTTTGTTCATGTTTCGGTTTTTATGTAGTTTGTTGTGTCTTGTGTACAGTTTTGCATGCTTTTCGTAAATTCTGGATTGTGGTTAGGTTGTCAGTTTTCCTTCACTTCATTGATACTCTGAGATGTTGGATTCCTTGCTTTTCTTTGCTTGGAAGATGATCATGATGTTTGAGAGTTGAATTGATTGTGACACAAATGCCCTGTGTGAGATTTGAGCCACTTTATGTTCTTTCTTGTGTGTGATATGTCTCTTGATTGCTTGCACATATGCCTTGGCTTGACTCTTGTTGATAATTCTTGACTGATATGCATGTTTGGAAGTGATAAAGGCAGTTTTGTTCTTGAACCTCTCTAGCCAAATAAGCTTACCTGGTTCTAATTCTTTGAAAACCCTTTTTGAGCCTATACTTTCCCCATTTCTTTATTTCGAATGCTCATACACTAGCCCTAAGTGAAAGACCATGATTACCTTAACCTTAGGGAATTTTGGAGCTTTGGAAGTGTTTTGGGAACAAGTGTGGTCTCTTGGGGGTTTCTGATGAGTTGGCTAGTTGGTTCCTCTTCTTGTTTTGTTTTGGTAAATATATGTGTATCTTGTCTTTTACAGTTTTGTTTTGAAAAGAGAGAAAAGAAAAGAGACAGGATGAAAAAAAAAAGAAAACAGAAAAATAGTAAAAAAAAAAATTGTGAATAATTGTGAATAATGGAGTCAAGAAGAGGATGGAATTAGAGGTTGTGGGTGTGTTTGAATGTGTTTACACTTGTTCCCCATTGCTCCTCTGTTCCTTATGGTTTGTAGCTTCTTATCCAGATATATCCTCCCTTGTCCTTGGCCCCATTACAACCATGAAAAGACCTTTTGATTTGAACATGCATATGTGTTTGAGTGTTGATATTAGAGGCTTGCCAAGTCTGTTGTTGTTTGTTTTCTTGAGTGCATTGAGTGACATTGATTTACCTTAAACACTTGAGAGAAACACTGATTATGTGCATCTGTGAGGTTCTGTTGCTTTTGATTCATCTCTTGAACTGATTGGCTGTTTTCCTTGTACTGAACTGTTTGGATGATTCTTTGAGTATCTGCTTTCGTTGACTCTGTGTGGGATTCTGCCTATACCTTTTACCATCCAGATTTTGTGAGAATTGTGCAACTGTGTTTCTGTTTTGGAGTCTTTGTTGTCTGTCTGTTGAGTCGGTGTCAACTCCCTGATGTTTAAGTAGTTCCCTGGTTTTCGTTTTGGTTTTGCCCAGGAGTGCAAAAGACTAAGTGTGGTCTATTTTGATGAGTCGTTATTTCTTGAATTATATTTAGTTTATTGCACTTAAATAAACCAGGGAATTGTGTTTAATTGCTTGTTATTTCCCCGTTTTTCCGAATTCTGCTTAATTTGGTCGGAAATTTGTAATTGTGCTAATTTGGATTTTCTGAGCTGATTAAGTGCATTTTTGAAGTGCAGGAAAATTTCGGAAATACATTTTGGGACATCAGGAAGAGTGCCAAATAAATTCAAGACTCTCCACACAGACATTTTAGAATTAATTAAACTGTAATTCAGTAGTTTAGAATTTCTGTATCAACTTTTACATTTTGGGACAATTTTTAGTAAAGTAGACTAGACCCAAAATGTGAAGGAAAATGACTTGGCACATTAGGGTTTTTGTGTGGACCCCACCCTTGTTAAAAGGTGACCCACGGCATTAGAATAGGAAGCCGCCACTTGCAGGGTTTTTGGGGGTTTTGGTCTCTCGGTTTTTGTATTGGGATTTCAGGATTTTTATTTTTTATTTTATTTTTTTAACTTTTCTTTTGCTGGAAACGCTATTTTCGGATCATGAATGAAACACACACTTTCAATTTTTCCATTTCGTTTTTATAAGAGCTGGATTCATGAGCAATGCTTATTTAATTTTCATTATGAAAAGTGCACGTTATTGTTCAATATCTGCTCGCATTTTATGATTCTAGAAGTGACACACGGTGATGGATTTTGGTGATGCACACAGCTTACTTCAGCAAGGTTACGTCTTGGAAGTTTTATAATTTTCTTAGAAAAGATGAAGGCTATTTACCTATGGAGCATGCGCTGATTTCAATTGGACTGCACGGTAATGGATTTTTGGTGTTTCTTGCTGGAACGGAGTAGAATGTAGTGTGCAGAGAAACGGTGCAGCAAGCTTTGAAAGGTAGCACACGGAACTGGAAGCAGGGAGCTGCACGGAGATTTAGGAGCTGGATTTTGCTGGAAGCAAAACGGTGATTGAGATTGGAACAAGGGAGGCGCACGGCTGGAGAGTAGGAAGGCCACGCAAGCTGCTGGTAGGTGAGCACGGAGATTCCAAAAGCTCCTTTCCTTTCTCGGTGTGTCAGTGACGTGGAACTGGGAACAGAGATTTCCGGTGTTGGTGTGCACTCGGTGATAGGGAGAGGGGAGCTGCTTCCACGGCGTTGGAACGCTGCTTTCATTGTGAAGGGGCGCTGGTTTCATTTGAGGAGAGTGGTGTGAAGATTAGAATGAGATGGAAGCAGTAGAAATGGAACGTCCTGGAATAGCAAGGTTTTGGGATTTTATACTAAATTGAAGAAAGCAATCGGTGTTACGTTTTGGATGCACACGGCCATTTTTTTTTATTTTTGCTGGAGAAGCTTTATTGATTGGAAAGAGAGGTAGTGCAGGGGAGCAAAGCTAGAAGCGGTGCGGCTGGATGGAATTAAGGAGAATGAAATTTTAATTGAAGGAAGAAGTGAGAAGTGGTACTGTCCAAGCCATTTGATGCCCACGTGAATTGATGGGACGTGTGGAGATTTAAATTGGAGAAAAGCATTTCAATTTTTGCTGCAATGGTGCTTGAAAGAAATTGCTGCAACGTGTACATCCAGCTTGGAAATAGGAATAGGTGTACACGTAATCTAGAGAAATGCACACAAGGTGATGGTGATAATTGATTGGAAAAAGGTTGATGCATTGGCACACTCGGATCACTTGGTCTTGGAGAAAGTGGTGCCACGGTCTTGAAAAAGATGGTTCACAACAAAGTTTATTTTACAACTTGAAGCGTTTATTTTTTTTCCCGTTTTTGTGATAAATTATTTATTTTATGTTTAGGTTACAACATTGTGCATTTAATGTTTTAGTTTGAGTGTTGCATGTTTACAGCTTGAAATGTGTTTGGGTATTTATCTGTTGTAATTTCCATTTTAATGTTTTTATTCATGTTCGGTTGTGTTTAATTCCCAGTTTTAATTTAGTTTATTTTCAATCACAAGAACACTTTCAAAACCCCCCCCCCCACTATGTGTTGATCTGAGACTGAACCCAAATTGGTCCTTGAGAGACGACCTAGGAGTCACTTCCTAGTCTATACTGCATTCTTTTATGCACAACTTTTGTTGGGAGGTGCGACCCTCTCATCAGTGGTAGCTTGGCCAGAGGAGCCGGTGCAAGGAGGAGGAGCTGAAGCAGCTGAAGCTTCAGTTAGGGAGATGGAAGAAGATGAAGCTGATGATGATGCATTTGAAGATGAAGAAGATGAGGAAGAAGAGGAAGATACAGAGGACAACTCAGATTGATGAGGAGCTGAGATAACATTTACTGATGAATGTTATCATGAACTTATGCTTTTGTTTGTTTAAGTGTTCTTAACTTAATTATTTTTGTTTTAGATTAGGGTTGATGTACTCTATTGGAAACCTGGTTTGTTATGATGGTTTGTTATTGACTGTGATTGTGTGATAAGTAATGCTTGATGATGATGATTATTGATTGATTGATGTTGAGATAGATGTGCACATTAAATGCTTATACAGGTGATTCACAAGCTTTGTGAACAAATGCATGATATTGTGATTGTGAGATTAAGCAGGATGTGTATGTCAAATGTGAATGAGCTTATATGTGAGGTTTTGAGCTCTAGAGTTGTTATGATTGAATGCTATTACTTTGGAAACATGAATGATTTTGCCCAGGTTTTCTATGATTAAATCAATTGCTTGTTTTGCATCATATGATCAAGGCCGTTTATTGGAACCCTTTTTATATACCAAATTCATAAAGTTAGCCCACTAAAAGAGAACACTTTGTGTTCTATCCTTTGAACCCTTAGCCTTGAACATAAATTGAAAACCCTTGTTGAAAAGCTTTACCTTGAGTTAAGTAGAAAATCATATGTGGTATTGTTAAATGTTCAAGTTTGGGGTTGTTGGGAAAGCATGAAAAAGGAAAAGCATTGAGCTAAGAGCTAAGAGCTAAGAAATAAGAATATGAAAAGAAAAAGAAAAAGAAAAGAAAAGAAAAAGCAAAGCTCAATGCAAAGGCAAATTGGAAAAAATAAGAATAATTGTGTTGTTACGATTCTCTTAACTCAAGGATTTTGTGATCCAGCAAAACCAATTTTCTTGTTAGCCCAGCCACGTTATAAGCCATTGAAAAGTCCTTGTGATGATGCATGCTTGTGAATGTTTTTGGTTGTGGTTAAATGAAAGGCAAAGTTGATTCATGTGACATTGTGATAGTGGAGTGAATGAGTGATTACCTCTTATACACTTGTGTGTGAGTGAAACACTTTACCTAGTGATGGACAAATTTATGATCACTAAAATATGATGTCAAAAACTTGTTTTACAATCGGCAAGTATGACCGAATCGTTCAAGTAATAAACTTGGTAAGACCAAGTATCGTTCTCCCAAAGGACTCACGACCTAGTTTAGTTGTGTGTTTTGTTGATTAGCTAAGACTTAAGATCAAAATAATTGGAGTTTAATATGCAAAACAGAAAATAAACATGTATGCATGAGGTTTAGATCAATGGCAAAAGCAAAAGACAAGCACTTTCAGTGAAATATATACATATGAATATGTTGTTGGGGGTCAATTTCATCTTATCCACTCTCATATATTTTAGGAATTCCACATTCAGATCATCATTGTTAATGCCACTCTCTAAATTACCTTGTCAAGAAGGCTATCCCTAATTACGAGTTCATACGATTCCTAGCATTCCTAATAATTAGTTCTCTTAGCACAGGAGCTTAACGACAACCAATATAATATTGGGAGTAATTCCCCGGATCTAGACTTCCCCGTACGTTCCCGTATCGACAAAATCAATAATCATGCATTGAATGAGTTAAACAAAGTAAGCATTAAGCAAAGAGGAAAAACCCTAACTAATGATGAAAGATGCAAGCACAAATTCCATATATGAGAGCTTCAAAAGATTACAATGATTCCCCAACAAACATACAAGGTTTAGTTCACCATATTCATGGTGAACCTAGATGAACAATAATGAAAGAATGAAGGATAAAACCCTAGAAAGGTGAAGAGGTAGCCTGAGCATCCAAGATCCTCCTTCAAAGGGGTGGAAGAGAGAGTGTTTGCTTCGTTTATGCCAAAGATACCAACCTTAAGACATCTAAGTCTTTAAATAGGACATAAAAATAATAGAAAACATGTCCAGGCCCAAACAGATCATAAAATCGTATAAAACTAGCCCAAAACTCGTCTGGTTGACTTTTTTCGTATTCTGGTTGACTGGTTGACTTTTTTGGTTGACGGGTTGACTTTTCTGGTTGACTGGTTGACTTTTCTGGTTTCTGGTTGACTTTTCAGCATTCCAATCATTCGGTACTTCAATTCTTCTTTCAAATCATTCAATTATCCTACAAAATCAAGGGAATCTTGCACAAAACCATTAATTTCACTTTCAACTCTCTCCTTCTTCACTTCTTTCACTAAATTCACCTTAAAACCTGCACAAAAACACTGAAATCAAGCATAAACCTGTCGAGCTCTCTTATTTCTGAAAATATGGATAAAAGCATGATTTAAAGCTAGTTTCTAAGTGTAAAGGTTGCCTTTTGTGTCAATTTTAAGCATGAAAATAACAGTTTTTCAACTGTTATCACAACCCCAAACTTAGAACTTTGCTTGTCCTCAAGCAAACAAGATGTAACTCAATCTTCAACCAATTCAGATGATGGTTCACTCATTCAAAAATCCTCTTTTTCAAGATAAGTAACAACTTCACTCAAACTTATGACCAAGAGTTCAATCAAGATGTGCACATGCTTTAGTGTTCTCAAAGTCATTTAAATTCCAACAAATGCTATTTTTCATGAATGATCAATCAATTAAGCATGGATGTTCATGTGCTTATGGAATATTTCCTCACTAGGTAAAGTGTTTCACTCAACACACAAGTGTATAAGAGGTAAAGTGTTTCACTCATTCACTCCACTATCACAATGTTACATGAATCAACTTTGCCTTTCATTTTACCACAATAAAAAACATTCACAAGCATGCATCATCACAAGGACTTTTCAATGGCTTATAATGTGGCTGGGCTAACAAGAAAATTGGTTTTTCTGGATCACAAAATCCTTGAGTTAAGAGAATCATAACAACACAATTATTCTTATTCTTCCCAACTTGCCTTTGCATTTGCATTGAGCTTTGCTTCTTTTTTTTTTCGTTTCTTTTTCTTTTTCTTTGCATATTCTTACTTTTTTAGCTCTTAGCTCAATGCTTTTCCTTTTTCATGTTTTCCCAACAACCCCAAACTTGAACATTTAACAATACCACACAAGATCTTCTACTTAACTCAAGGTAAAGATTTTCAATCAAGGGTTTTTAGTGTATGTTCAAGGCTAAGGGTTCAAAGGATAGAACACAAAGTGTTCTCTTTTAGTGAGCTAACTTTATGAATTTGGCGAATAAAAAGGGTTCCAACAAACGACCTTGATCACATGATGCAAAACAAGCAATTGATTCAATCATAGAAAGCTTGGGCAAAGTCATTCATGCTTTCAAAGTAATAGCATTCAATCATACCAAAAACTCTGGAGCTCAAAACCTCACATATAAGCTCATTCACATTTGACATACACATCCTGCTTAATTTCACAATCACAATCATGATATCCTGTATTTGTTCACAAAGCTTGTGAATCACCTGTATAAGCGTTTTATGTGCACATCTATCTCAACATCAATCAATCACTAATCATCATCAAGCATTACTTATCACACAATCACAGTTAATAGCAAACCATCATAACAAACCAGGTTTCCAATAGAGTACATCAAACCCTAATCTAAAACAAAAAATAAATAAGTTTAGAAAACTTAAACCAACAAAAGCATAAGCATATGATAGCATTCATCCGTAAATGTTATCTCAGCTCCTCATCAATCTGAGTTGTCCTCTGTATCTTCCTCTTCTTGGATCTTATAGTCTTGATTCTTTTTGCCCGATGAGGAGGCCATCCCTGCATCAAACATAATTCACAAAACCAAAAGATACATTGTTAAGCATTAGTAAACCACAATGAAGAAATCAGCCGCTTCAATGATGCTCTCTCCCAACCCCAAACTTAGATGGAAAACTAGTGAGCAAGTGAGTGGAAGAGAAATTTTCTTAAGAGGGAAGAGTGAAAAGATGTGGAAAACCTTGAAGAAGGTATGTGGGAGTGTTTGTGCAGAGAGGAGTCTGAAAGTATGAGCAAATGCGCAGCTTAGGTTATAAAAATACCCTAATGGGCTCGGGTCCCGCTAAGGGGAACTAAAGCCCATTCTGCGAGAGTACCGCTCAGCGGTAAGTTACCTCTCAACGGTAAGTTGCCGCTCAGCGGCACTTTCATGATGTGCTCTTCTCCTTCTTTTCTTAACCTACGTGCCTCCTAGACATGCCCCTCACTGGTTCCCTGCAATTCAATGTTTAAAATACTTATGCAAAACCCTAACTAAAATAAAACAAACAAAAACAATCAATCAACTGGGTTGCCTCCCAGGTAGCGCTTGTTTAACGTCACGAGCCTGACCCAAAGTCCACCAACACCCATCAGTAGGTGTTTAAAATCTCACCAACACCCATCAGTAGGTGTTAAAAACTTACCAACACCCGTCAGTAGGTGTTACACACTTAGCATCCTTCAGTAGATGCTATATCCAACTGGCATCCTTCAGTAGATGCTATGTTCAGCAATATAATGTTCAACAAATTTAAAGATTACAAACCAAAGTAAAATTTAAAAGTTCTAAAATCACTGGGTTGCCTCCCAGCAAGCGCTCTTTTAACGTCATTAGCTTGACCCAGTAAAGCTCAAGTTCCTTCTTCTTTTTCTTCTTTCTACTAAACTTCTTCAGAAATTTGATCAAACCAGGAACCTGTTGCAGTGTCTCAATCATAGGAACTTTAATCTCCAGTTTCTTGAAGATTTCCATAAAGCACTTAAATTTCGTTTCCTTCCTATGATTCTTCTTTAGATGAGGATGGGATTTTTCATATGATTCCTTCTTCTTTCCTCTCATCTTCTTTTTCTTATGCTTCCTCTCCCCAAATTTTCTCTTTTTCTTTTCTCTTATTTTTTTCTTCCTTTCTCTTTTTCTTCTCAACTTCTTTATTTTCACACAAATTTTCTTCCTCTCTTCTCTCTCAACTCACGGCCTAGTTTAGTTGTGTGGTTTGTTGATTAGTTAAGACTTAAAATCAAAATAATTGGAGTTTAATATGCAAAACAGAAAATAAACATGTATGCATGAGGTTTTCATCAATGACAAAAGCAAAAGACAAGCACTTTCAATGAAATATATATATATATATATATATATATATATATATATATATATATATATATATATATATATATATATATATATATGAATATGTTGTTGGGGGTCAATTTCATCTTATCCACTCTCATATATTTTAGGAATTCAACATTCAAATCATCATTGTTAATGCCACGCTCTAAATTACCTTGTCAAGAAGGCCTATCCTAATTACGAGTTCATACAATTCCTAGCATTCCTAGTAATTAGTTCTTTTAGCACAGGAGCTTAACGACAACCAATATAATATTGGGAGTAATTCCCTGGATCTAGACTTCCCCGTACATTCCCGTATCGACAAAATCAATAATCATGCATTGAATGAGTTAAACAAAGAAAGCTTTGAGCAAAGAGGAAAAACCCTAACTAATGATGAAAGAAAGCATAAGTCTTAGATTAAGATGCAAGCACAAATTCCATATATGAGAGCTTCAAAAGATTACATTGATTCCCCAACAAACATACAAGGTTTAGTTCACCATATTCATGGTGAACCTAGATGAACAATAATGAAAGAATGAAGGATAAAACCCTAGAAAGGTGAAGAGGTAGCCTGAGCATCCAAGATCCTCCTTCAAAGGGGTGGAAGAGAGAGTGTTTGCTTCGTTTATGCCAAAGATACAAACCCTAGGACGTCCTAAAATGTATGAGAGTGGATAAGATGAAATTGATAACCCCAACAACATACTCATCTATATATATTCCATTGAAGTGTTTGTATTTTGTTCTTGCCATTGATCAACTTCATGCATACATGTTTATTTTTTCGTCTTTTGCATAGTAAACTCCAATTATTTCGTTCTTAAGTCTTAAATAATCAACAAATCACATAACTAAACTAGGCTTGAGTCCTTTGGGAGAACGATACTTGGTCTTACCGAGTTTTATTACTTGAAACGATTTGGTCATACTTGCCGATTATAAAACAAGTTTGTGGCGCCGTATTTCGGTGTTCATAAATTTGTCATCAAGTTCTTGGCGCCGTTGCCGGGGACTCGTGGTTGAACTAGTTAATTTGTGTGATTATTGATTATCTTTGACTTGAATTTTGAATTTCTGTTTTTATTTTTTGTTTTTATTTTTTCGATTTTTATTTTATTTTATTTTATTCTCTGAATCTTTTATCTTCTCTTATATCTTTTTGTGCTAACCAAATCTTCTAGGGGTTTGTTTTCTTGTGTACGCAGGAGGCAATTCGAACTAGGAGCAAGAAAACTGCAGAACCTCTTCTTGAAGGTTTAGACGAGAGTAGACGGAGGAGAAGAATCTGTACATCTAGAGAACTTTTCCCTCCTCTAGAAACTCTGTTGCAACCATCACCACAAGGTTCTAACCATAGCAATGCGATCATGGGGAACAGTAATATCCGAAGAACTCTTGCTGATTACACAAATACAGCTGGACCTCAGCATTTTAACAGCATAGCTAGACCAAGAGTCAATGCAACTAACATGGAGGTCAAACCAGCATTGATCCAACTGGTGAAAAGTAATCAATTCAATGGGTTATCTCACGAAAGCCCATATGAGCACCTCACTACATTTAATGAGATCTGCAACACAGTGAAAATAAATGGGGTGCCAGATTAAGCGATCAAACTTAGCTTGTTTCCCTTCTCATTAGGAGGCAATGTTAAGCTTTGGTTAAATTATTTTCCAAAGGGAAGCTTCAGAGAGTGGGAAGTAGTGGTGACAAAGTTTCTAAATCAATACTTCCCACAATCAAAGGTGAATAAAGGAAAGCAAGAGATTTCTTCATTCAGGCAGCGCATGGAGGAATCACTGGGTCATGCATGGGATAGATATAAAAGCTTGCTAAGAAAAACTCCCACGCATGGATTCGATGAAGTGGAAGTAGTGCTAACCTTCCTTGGAGTCTTGGTTCACAAACCAAGATGATGCTTGACGCCTCAGCAGGAGGAAACATCAAATGGAAAACTCCAGAGGAAGCAACCAAAATCATTGAAAATATGGCAACTAGTGATAACGAGCTAAACAGTGAAAGAGGAGCTGCTATGCAACAAAAAGGAGTTCTACAATTATAAACAAATGATGTCTTGCTAGCACAAAATAAAATTCTAACTCAACAGCTGGAGACTCTGACTAAAACACTTGCACAATTGCCTAAAGAGTTGAAGACTGTTGCACAGGCACAATCTCAGTTGTGTGAACTATATGGGGGCGACCATATCAATGGTCAATGTGCCTTTCCAGCAGATGGCGTAGAGGATGTGAATTACATGACCAATCAATACCATCAGGGGAACTACAATCAAGGGTGGAAACCACACCCAAGCCTTGGTCAAGGGCAAACTGGGCAAGTTGGTCAATTTAACAAGCAACAACAGCAACCAACCTTATGGCAGCAGATTTCTATACTTAATGAAAGGTCCATGAGGATGGAAGAAACTCTTAACCAGTTCATACAGAAAACTGAGTCTACCCAAAAGAGCACTGAAGCTGCTATCAAAAATTTGGAGATTCAGATGGGGCAGATCACTAAGCAGGTGGAAGAGAGGCCAGATAGAAATTTTGGGGCTAATACTGAGGTTAACCCCAGAGAAGAATGCAAAGTGTTAGAGAGTACTAATGAGGAGATAATTGAGTTAGAAAAAGGCAAAAACAGAAGAGAAAAGAGAGAAAAGAGAAATAGAGAGTAAAAATACTTTTCCTTTTCCAATAAATCAAGGGAAACAACTTGATTTCACAGAACTATTCAAGATGGTGGATAATGATGCACCTTGGGAGGAGATTCTACAACAAATTACAGTTTACACTAAATCTGATGAAGATGTCTCTACAAAGAAAAGACGTAGAGATGATGAGGCAAAGAGTGTAAAACTGTTAAAAAGGAGTCATTCCCTCCAAAAGCGCAAGATCCAGGAAGCTTTTCTATTCCTTGTACCATAGGGAAGAAAAGGGTTAAAAAAGCTCTACTTGATTTAGGTTCAAGTGTTAACTTGATACCTTATTTGTTACTAGAGCATATCAGTGATGTTAATGTGAAACCTGTAAAGGTTAACTTAGTAATGGCCGATGGATCTTCAAAGGAACCATGTGGGATTGCAGAGGATATTATAGTTTGTGTGGGCAAACTCCAGTTCTTGGCAGACTTTGTGGTGATAAAGATGGAGACGGAAAAGATACCTATCATTCTTGGAAGAGCGTTTATGAAAACGGCTAAAGCTATCATTGATGTGAACGAAGGTATAGTGGTGCTCCAAGACCAAGAGGAGAGAGTTGTTCTAGAAGTCTTTAAAGATGAGAGGCAAATATAAGGGGAAGAAGCTAGTCATAAAGCTGCATTTCAAGATGCACACATGACTAGCCATCAAGATGAAAAGCCCAAGGTTACAGGTAAACATTGTTTGTTGTTTCAGGTGCATAAAGGAGAAAAGATTGGAAGAGGAAGAAAAGTTCCTGATGACTGGAAGAAAGGAAGACCTCAACTTGGTACACCTGTGAGAATCAAAAACAAGTTGTGGGTTGTGAAAGGCTATAAAGAGAAGGAGATGATAGAGATAGAGTCTCCATATTCTAGAAGAATAAAAACAGTACACAGGAAACAGCTGAGGAGATGGTGGGACAAGAACATCAACTATGAAGAAGGAACTTGAACTTTATTGGGTTAAGCTAATGACGTTAAAAGAGCGCTTGCTGGCAGGCAACCCAGTGATTTAAGAACTTTTGATTTTATTTTGGTTTTATAATTTTTAATTTGTTGAACATGATTTTGTAAATATTTTGTTGGACATAGCATCTACTGAAGGATGCTAGTTGGATATAGCATCTACTGAATGTGTTTTGGATTGTGCACTGGTGGCGCTGAGGGGTAATTCTGACCCTCAGCAATGGTTTAGCTTCGAAAGGAGGTGTATTCTATGTTTTACTAATGATTAACATTATGTTCTGTGGTTTTGTATCTGTGTTTGATTGTAGGAATGGCATCCTCTTCAGGCAAAAGATTGAAGACCTTGGCAACCAAGAGAAAAGAAAAGGAACCAGAACAACCCCATTCTAGTAGGTTCCTATCTCGAAAGCATGAGAAACACTTCAAGGTGGTCCAAGATAAGAGACTCCTTATGGAAAGAAAGGTTGGAATGATACCTAACTTTGCTCCTCAATTTGGAGAGCAATTGTTAGGGAATGATTGGGGAAAGCTAGCCACATATCGTGCACCTGAAAATATAGTTGTGGTAAAAGAATTCTACACCAATGCAAAGAAGACTGGTGATTATCCACTTGAGAACTATCTAGGCTATGTCAGAGGCCATGCTATCAGGTATGATCCTGATTCCATCAATAACTTCCTGGATACTGTGTGGGCTGGTGAGCAGTGCCAGTATGCTCTCTGTATGGAGGAAGGTTCTGACTTTGAGGATGTGGAGAGAGTGCTACGTATACCTGGAGGACACTTTCAAAGGAATAGAACTGGCTCTGTGGTGAATATTAGGAGGACTGACCTGACTCCTCTTGCAAAGTATTGGATGACATTTTCCCATGCCAACATTCAGCCATGTTCTCATGTGTCGAATATTACTCTTAGCAGGGCACTCTTCATCTACTGTGCTATCAAGAATTTAATTGTTAATATTGGGCAGGTGATAGCTGATGAGATCAGGGTGTGTGCTAATACTACAAATAACAAAGCACCATTAGGACATCCGTCCTTAATCACTCACCTCTACAAGATAGGTGGGGTGGACACTTCTGCTCCACCATTTGAAAGGCCAAGGAAAGCAATTGATGAGGCCTATTATAGACAATACTGTGGAGGTGAGGAAGCAACTCAGCCAGTTCCACCACGCCGTGCTCGCAGAGAGAGAGGGCAAGCACAGAGTCAGACATCTGTTGAGACACATGAGGCAGAACCGTTTCAAATGAGGGACATGTATATTTCTCTTATAGGTGCTCAGTTACAGTCTATTCACAGAGGGCAGGTGGCTACTGCTGAGATGATTGTTGGCATGTATGATACACCTCCAGCTCACAGGTGGACTATGGAGGAGTTCCATAATGTGGTAGCTTGGCCAGAGGAGCCGGTGCAAGGAGGAAGAGCTGAAGCAGCTGAAGCTTCAGTTAGGGAGATGGATGAAGATGAAGCCGATGATGATGATGAAGATGAGGAAGAAGAGGAAAATACAGAGGACAGCTCAGATTGATGAGGAGCTGAGATAGCATTTACAGATGAATGCTATCAACACTAGAGCAGGACTTATGCATTTGTTTGGTTTAAGTGTTCTGAACTTATTCATTTTATTATTGATTGAATGCTATTACCTTGGAAGCATCAATGATTTTGCCCAGGTTTTCTATGATTGAATCAATTGCTTGTTTTGCATCATATGATCAAGGCCATTTGTTGGAACCCTTTTTATTGGCCAAATTCATAAAGTTAGCCCACTAAAAGAGAACACTTTGTGTTCTATCCTTTGAACCCTTAGCCTTGAACATAAATTGAAAACCCTTGTTGAAAAGCTTTACCTTGAGTTAAGTAGAAAATCTTGTGTGGTATTGATAAATGTTCAAGTTTGGGGTTGTTGGGAAAGCATGAAAACAAAAAAGGAAAAGCATTGAGCTAAGAGCTAAGAAATAAGAATGTGAAAAGAAAAGAAAAAGAGAAAGAAAAGAAAAGAAAAGGCAAAGCTCAATGCAAAGGCAAGTTGGGAAAAATAAGAATAATTGTGTTGTTATGATTCTCTTAACTCAAGGATTTTGTGATCTAGAAAAACCAATTTTCTTGTTAGCCCAGCCACGTTATAAGCCATTGAAAAGTCCTTGTGATGATGCATGCTTGTGATTATTTTTTATTGTGGTTAAATGAAAGGCAAAGTTGATTCATGTGACATTGTGATAGTGGAGTGAATGAGTGATCACCTCTTATACACTTGTGTTTGAGTGAAACACTTTACCTAGTGAGGAAATATTCCACGAGCACATGAACATCCATGCTTAATTGATTGATTATTCACGAAAAATAGCATTTGTTGGATATTAACTGACTTTGTGAACACTAAAGCATGTGCACGTCTTGATTGTGAGGGGCAAAATGGTCGCTGAGGGGAAGAAACCAACTCACGCACTTACCGCTGAGCGGCACTTTACCATTGAGCGGCACTCTTATGGGCTTGGGCCTAATTTTCTGTATATTTTAGAATAGTATATAAGCTTTAAGACGTCCTAGGGTTTGTATCTTTGCATAAACGAAGCAAACACTCTTCTCTTCCACCCCTTTGAAGGAGGATCTTGGATGCTCAGGCTACCTCTTCACCTTTTTAGGGTTTTATCCTTCATTCTTTCATTATTATTCATCTAGTTTCACCATGAATATGGTGAACTAAACCTTGTATTGTTGTTGGGGAATCAATGTAGTCTTGTGAAACTCTTATATATGGAATTTGTTTTTACATCTTATTTTAAGACCTATGCTTTCTTTCATCATTAGTTAGGGTTTTTCCTCTTTGCTTAATGCTTGCTTTGTTTAACTCATTCAATGCTATGATTATTGATTTTGTCGATACGGGAACGTACAGGGAATTCTAGATTCGGGGAATTTCTCCCAATAGTATATTGGTTGTCGTTAAGCTCCTGCACTTAAGAACTAATTACTAGGAATGCTAGGAATTGTATGAACTCGTAATTAGGGATAGGCCTTCTTGCAAGGTGATTTAGAGAGTGGCATTAACAATGATGAAAAGAATGTTGAATTCCTAAAATATATGAGAGTGGATAAGATGAAATTGATAACCCCAACAACATACTCATCCATATATTCCATTGAAGTGTTTGTATTTTGTTCTAGCCATTGATCAACTTCATGCATACATGTTTATTTGTTCGTCTTGTGCATAGTTGATGGACAAATTTATGAGCACCAAAATATGATGTCACAAACTTGTTTTTCAATTGGCAAGTATGACCGAATCGTTCAAGTAATAAACTTGGTAGGACCAAGTATCGTTCTTCCCAAAGGACTCACGGCCTAGTTTAGTTATGTGATTTGTTGATTAGCTAAGACTTACAAACGAAATAATTGAGATTTTATATGCAAGACAGAAAATAAACATGTATGCATGAAGTTTTGATCAATGGCAAAAAGCAAAAGATAAACACTTTCAATGAAATTAATGTATGAATATGTTGTTGGGGGTTCAATTTCATCTTATCCACTCTCATATATTTTAGGAATTCAACATTCAAATCATCATTGTTAATGCCACTCTCTAAAGTACCTTTCTAGAAGGCTTCTCCCTAATCACGAGTTCATACAATTCCTAGCATTCCTAATGATCAGTTCATAAGTGCAGGAGCTTAACGACAACCAACATAATATTGGGAGAAATTCCCCGGATCTAGACTTCCCCGTACGTTCCCGTATCGACAAAACCAATAATCATGCATCGAATGAGTTAAACAATGAAAGCATTAAGCAAAGAGGAAAAACCCTAACTAATGATGAAAGAAAGCATAAGTCTTAATTAAAAGATGTAAAAACAGATTCCATATATGAGAGCTTCAAAAGATTACATTGATTCCCCAACAAACATACAGAGTTTAGTTCACCATATTCATGGTGAACCTAGATGAATTACAATGAAAGAATGAACGGATCAACCCTAAAAGGTGAAGAGGTAGCCTGAGCATCCAAGATCCTCCTTCAAAGGGTGGAAGAGAGAGTGTTTGCCTCGTTTCTGCCAAAGATACAAACCCTAGGACGTCCTAAAGCTTATATACTATTCTAAAATTACAAAATTTAGGCCCAAGCCCATAAGTGTGCCGCTCAGCCGTAAAGTACCGCTCAGCGGTAAGTGCGTGAGTCGTTTCTTCCCCTCAGCGGCCATTTTGCCCCTCAGCGGATCTCCCGTAAGCTCCTGAGTGCCGCTCAGCGGTAAACTGCCGCTGAGCGGTGACTTCGGCTTCTCCTTTTGCACTTTTTAATGTCTTTGCTGATTTCATCTCTCTCCTTCTTCACTTCTTTCACCAAATTCACCTTAAAACTTGCACAAAAACACTGAAATCAAGCATAAACCTGTCCAGCTCTCTTATTTATGAAAATATGAATAAAAGTATGATTTCAAGCTAGTTTCTAAGTATAAAGGTTGCTTTTAGTATCAATTTTAAGCATGAAAATAACAGTTTTTCAACTGTTATCACAACCCCAAACTTAGAACTTTGCTTGTCCTCAAGCAACAAGATGTAACTCAATCTCCAACCAATTCATATGATGGTTCACTCATTCAAAAATCCTCTTTTTCAAGATAAGTAACAACTTCACTCAAACTTATGACCAAAAGTTCAATCAAGATGTGCACATGCTTTAATGTTCACAAAGTCATTTAAATTCCAACAAATGCTATTTATCATGAATGATCAATCAATTAAGCACGGATGTTCATGTGCTCATGGAATATTTCCTCACTAGATAAAGTGTTTCACTCAACACACAACTGTATAAGAGGTAAAGTGTTTCACTCATTCACTCCACTATCACAATGTCACATGAATCAACTTTGCCTTTCATTTTACCACAATCAAAAACATTCACAAGCATGCATCATCACAAGGACTTTTCAATGGCTTATAATGTGGCTGGGCTAACAAGAAAATTGGTTTATCTGGATCACAAAATCCTTGAGTTAAGAGAATCATAATAATACAATCATCTTATTCATTCCCAACTTTCTTTTGCCTTTGCATTTGCATTGAGCTTTACTTCTTTTTCTTTTCTTTTCTTTTTCTTTGCATATTCTTACTTTTTAGCCCTTAGCTCAATGCTTTTCATGTTTTCCCAACAACCCCAAACTTGAACATTTAACAATACCACACAAGATCTTCTACTTAACTCAAGGTAAAAAATTTTCAATCAAAGGTTTCAGTGTATGTTCAAGGCTAAGGGTTAAAAGGATAGAACACAACGTGTTGTCTTTTAGTGGGCTATCTTTATGAATTTGGCCAATAAAAAGGGTTCCAACAAACGGCCTTGATCACATGATCCAAAACAAGCAATTGATTCAATCATAGAAAACCTGGGCAAAGTCATTCATGCTTTCAAAGTAATAGCATTCAACAATAACAACTCTGGAGCTCAAATCTCACATATCAGCTCATTCACATTTGACATACACATCCTGCTTAATTTCACAATCACAATCATGATATCATGCATTTGTTCACAAAGCTTGTGAATCATCTGTATAAGCATTTTACTGTGCACATCATCTCAACATCAATTAATCATAAGCATCATTCAAGCATTACTTATCAAACAATCACAGTTAATAGCAAACCATCATAACAAACCAGGTGTTCAATAGAGTACATCAAACCCTAATCTAAAAACAAAAACAAATAAGTTCAGAAAACTTAAACCACAAAAGCATAATCATATGATAGCATTCATCAGTAAATGCTATCTCAGCTCCTCATCAGTCTGAGCTGTCCTCTGTATCTTCCTCTTCCTCCTCATCTTCATAATCTTCAAATGCATCCTCCTCATCAGCTTCATCTTCTTCCATATCTCTAGTTGAAGCTTCAGCTGCTCCAGCTCCTCCTCCATGTACTGGTTCTTCTGGCCAAGCTACTACATTATGGAATTCATCCATAGTCCACCTGTGGGCTGGAGGTGTATCATACATCCCCACTATCATCTCAGCAGTGGCCACCTGCCCTCTGTGAATGGACTGCAACTGAGCACCTACAAGAGACATATACATGTCCCTCATCTGGAATGGTTCTGCTTCATGTGTATCAGCAGATGTCTGGCTCTGTACTGGCCCTCTCTCTCTACGAGCCCGGCGTGGTGGAACTGGTTGAGCTGCATCCTCACCTCCACAGTACTGTCTGTAATAAGCCTCATCAATTGCTTTTCTTGGCCTCTCAAATGGTGGAACAGAAGTGTCCACCCCAGCTAGCTTGCAAAGGTGAGTGATCAAAGAAGGATGTCCTAGTGGTGCTTTGTTGTTTGAAGTATTAGCGCACACACTAATCTCATCAGCTATCACCTGCCCAATATTAACATTTAAGTTTTTGATAGCATAGTAGATGAATAATGCCCTATTGAGAGTAATATCTGACACATGTGAACATGGCTGAATGTTGGCATGAGAAAATGCCATCCAATACTTTGCAAGAGGAGTCAAATCCGTCCTCCTAATGTTAACCACTGAGCCAGATCTATTTCTTTGGAAGTGTCCTCCAGGTATACATAGCACTCTCTCCATATCCTCATAATCAGCACCTTCCTCCATGCAAAGAGCAAACTGGCATTGCTCACCAGCCCACACAGTATCCAGGAAGTTGTTGATAGAATCAGGATCATACCTAATAGCATGGCCTCTGACATAGCCCAAATAATTCTCAGCTGGATAATCACCAATCTTCTTTGCATTGGTGTAAAATTCCTTTACCACAGCTATGTTGGCAGGTGCAGGATAAGTGGCTAGCTTTCCCCAATCATTCCCTAACACTTGCTCTCCAAATTGAGGAGCAAAGTTAGGTATCATTCCAACCTTTCTCTCCATCAGAAGTCTCCTGTCCTGAACCACCCTAAAGTGCTTCTCATGTTTCCTAGAGAGGAACCTGCTAGATTGGGGTTGCTCTGGTTCCTTTTCCTTTCTCTTGGTTGCCATGGTTTTCAATCTTTTTCCTGATGAGGATGCCATTCCTACATTCAAAACACAAACAAAACCACAGAACATGACGTTAATCATTAGTAAAACACAGAACACAACTCCTTTCGAAGCTAAACCACCGCTGAGGGCCAGAATTTCCCCACAGCGCCACCAGTACCACATTCCAGATCACAAAAAACCAGAAAAATCAAATCTGGCAGAGTGCCGCTCAGCGGCAATTTACCCCTCAGCGGTAACTCTGCAGATTTTTGAAAAACTTGTTTTAAAGCTTTCCTAACTCCACCCAAATGCAATTTTCAGTTTTCCAGTTCATAATCATGCAGTTTAATCGGTTCAAACATCAAATATATCATCAAATCATGCATAGAAATCAAAACCCGTAAATATTCATACTTTGACAATCACATTCAAATTCAAGAACCCTAGAATGAACAAAATGCTTTTTACTTACTTGGGTGAAGATACTAGATGCAATGAGAATGCTTCCAAGCTAGAATGCTCTCTTCCAACCCCAAACTTTGATGGCACACTAGTGAAAAAGTGAGTGGAAGAGATATTTTCTTAAGAGGGAAGAGTGAAAAGATGTGGAAAACCTAGGAGAAGGTGTGTGGAAGTGTTTGTGCAGAGAAAAGCCTGGAAAGAAACCCTAAAACGCAGCTTGAGGTATAAAAATACCCTAATGGGCTCGGGTCCCGCTAAGGGGAACTAAAGCCCATTCTGCGACAGTACCGCTCAGCGGTAAAATACCGCTCAGCGGCACTTTCGTGATGTGCTCCTCTCCTTCTTTTCTTAACCTACGTGCCTCCCATACATGCCTCTCATTCGTTCCCTGCAATTCAATGTTTAAAAATGCTTATGCAAACCCTAACTAAAATAAACAAACAAAAATATTCAATCAACTGGGTTGCCTCCCAGGTAGCGCTTGTTTAACGTCACGAGCCTGACCCAAAATCCACCAACACCCATCAGTAGGTGTAAAATTTTCTTACCAACACCCATCAGTAGGTGTTACAAACTGAGTATCCTTCAGTAGATACTTAACCACCTAGCATCCTTCAGTAGATGCTATATCTAACAAAATATTTACAAAAATAATGTCCACAGATTAAAAATTACAAAACCAAAATCAAAATCAAAAGTTTGTAAATCACTGGGTTGCCTCCCACAAGCGCTCTTTTAACGTCATTAGCTTGACCCAATAAAGTTCAAGTTCCATCTTCTTTATAGTTGATGCTGTCATTCCACCAACTTCTCAACTATTTCCTTTGAACTGTTTTGGTTCTTCTAGAATATGGAGACTCTATCTCTATCATCTCCTTCTCTTTAAAGCCCTTCACAACCCACAACTTGTTCTTGATTCTTACAGGTGTGCCAAGTTGGAGTCTTCTTTTCTTCCAGTCTCTAGGAATTTCTTCTCCTCTTCCAATCTCTTCTTCCTTGGGTATCTGAAACAACAAACAATGGTTACCTGAAACCTCAAGATTTTCATCTTTACGTCTAGTTATGGGTGCATCTCGAAATGCAGCTTTATAACTAGCTTCTTCCTCCTTTGCTTGCGTCTCATCTTTGAAGACATCCACCACCACTCTCTCCTCTCTGTCCTGGAGCACCACTATACCTTCATTTACATCTATGATAGCCCTGGCCGTTTTCATAAACGGTCTTCCATGTATGATAGGTATCTTCTCGGTCTCCATCTTCATCACTACAAAGTCTGCCAAAAACTGCAGTTTGCCAACACAAACTATAATGTCCTCTGCAATCCCACATGGCTCCTTTGAAGATCCATCGGCCATTACTAGATTAACCTTTACAGGTTTCATTTTAACATTGCCAATTTGCTCCAATAAAGAATAAGGTATCAAGTTAACACTTGAACCTAAATCAAGGAGAGCTTTCTTTACCTTTTTCTTCCCTATAGTACAAGGGATAGAAAAACTACCTGGATCTGATGCTTTAGAAGGGAATGACTCTTTCTTAACAGTTATACACTTCTTTTCCTCATCATCTCTACGTCTCTTCTTTGTAGAGATTTCTTCATCAGATTTTGTGTAAACTGCAATTTTCTGTAGAATCTGTTCCCAAGGTGCTTCATTATCCACCATTCTGAATAATTCTGTGAAGTTCATTTGTTTCTCTTGATTTATTGGAAAAGGAAAAGTGTTTTTTCTTTCTATTTCTCTTCTTTCTTCTGTTTCTCCTTCTTCTAACTCAATTATCTCTTCATTCACACTCTTTACCACTTTGCATTCTTCTCTGGGGTTAACCTCAGTATTAGCCCCAAAATTTCTATTTGGCCTTTCTTCCAATTGCTTAGTAATCTGACCCATTTGAATCTCCAAATTCTTTATAGCAGCTTCAGTGCTTTTTTGAGAAGATTCAATTTTCTGTATGAATTGCTGAAGAGTTTCTTCCAACCTTGTTGATCTTTCATTAAGCATAGATAACTGTTGCCACAAGGTTGGTTGCTGCTGCTGCTTATTATATTGATTAGCTTGCCCAGTTTGTCCTTGACCAATGCTTGGATGTGGTTTCCACCCTTGATTGTAATTCCCTTGACGGTATGGAAATTGATTAGCCATGAAATTAACATCCTCCACGGCTTCCACTGGAAAAGCACATTGACCATTGATATGATCACCTCCACATAATTCGCACAACTGGGTTTGTACCTGTGCAGCAGATTTCAACTCTTTAGGTAATTGAGCAAGAGTTTTAGTCAGAGTCTCCAGCTGTTGAGTTAGAATTTTATTTTGAGCTAGCAAGGCATCATGTGTTTGTAATTGAAGAACCCCTTTTTGTTGCATAGGAGCTCCTCTCTCACTGTGCAGCTCATTATCACTAGTAGCCATGTTTTCTATAATTTCTGTGGCTTCCTCTGGAGTTTTCCATTTAATATTGCCTCCTGCTGAGGCGTCCAGCATCATCTTGGTTTGTGAACCAAGCCCTCCAAGGAAAGTTAAGACTACTTCCTGTTCTTCAAAGCCATGCGTGGGTGTTTTTCTTAGTAGACTTTTGTATCTATCCCATGCATGCCCCAGTGATTCTTCCATGCCCTGCTTAAATGAAGATATCTCTTGCTTGCCTTTTGTCACCTTTGATTGCGGAAAGTACTTGTTTAGAAACTTTGTTACCACTGCTTCCCACTCTGTGAAACTTCCTTCTGGGAAAGAATTCAACCAAAGCTTAGCATTGCCTCCCAATGAGAAAGGAAACAAACTAAGTTTGATCGCTTCATCTGGCACCCCATTGATTTTGACTGTGTTGCAAATCTCATTGAAGGCAGTGAGGTGCTCATATGGGCTTTCATGAGATAACCCATTAAATTGATTACTTTTCACCAGTTGGATCAGTGCTATTTTGACCTCCATATTGGCTGCATTGACTCTAGGTCTAGCTATGCTGTTAAAATGCTGAGGTCCAGCTATATTGGTGTAGTCTGCAAGAGTTCTTCTGATATTATTATTCTCCATATTTTCTGTGCTATGAACAGAACCTTGTGGTGATGATTGTAAGAGAGTTTCTGGAGAAGGGAAAAGTTCTCTAGATGATCTGATTCTTCTCCTCCGTCTACTGTCTTCTAATCCTTCAAGCAGAGGTTCTGTTGTTTTCTTGCTCCTAGTTCGAATTGCCTCCTGCATACACAAGAACACAAAACCCTAGAAAAGATTTGGTTAGCACAAAAAAGATATAAGAGAAGATATAAGATTCCGAAAATAAAAACAGAAAACAGAAAAACAAAATAAAATAAAATAAAAACAGAAAAATAAAAACAAAAATTCAAAATTAAAGTCAAAGATAATCAATAATCACACAAATTAACCAGTTAAACCAGAGTCCCCGGCAACGGCGCCAAAAACTTGATGGACAAATTTATGATCACCAAAATATGATGTCACAAACTTGTTTTTCAATAGGCAAGTATGACCGAATCGTTCAAGTAATAAACTTGGTAAGACCAAGTATCGTTCTTCCCAAAGGACTCACGGCCTAGTTTAGTTATGTGATTTGTTGATTAGCTAAGACTTACAAACGAAATAATTGAGATTTTATATGCAAGACAGAAAATAAACATGTATGCATGAAGTTTTGATCAATGGCAAAAAGCAAAAGATAAACACTTTCAATGAAATTAATGTATGAATATGTTGTTGGGGGTTCAATTTCATCTTATCCACTCTCATATATTTTAGGAATTCAACATTCAAATCATCATTGTTAATGCCACTCTCTAAAGTACCTTTCTAGAAGGCTTCTCCCTAATCACGAGTTCATACAATTCCTAGCATTCCTAATGATCAGTTCATAAGTGCAGGAGCTTAACGACAACCAACATAATATTGGGAGAAATTCCCCGGATCTAGACTTCCCCGTACGTTCCCGTATCGACAAAACCAATAATCATGCATCGAATGAGTTAAACAATGCAAGCATTAAGCAAAGAGGAAAAACCCTAACTAATGATGAAAGAAAGCATAAGTCTTAATTAAAAGATGTAAAAACAGATTCCATATATGAGAGCTTCAAAAGATTACATTGATTCCCCAACAAACATACAGAGTTTAGTTCACCATATTCATGGTGAACCTAGATGAATTACAATGAAAGAATGAAAGGATAAACCCTAAAAGGTGAAGAGGTAGCCTGAGCATCAAAGATCCTCCTTCAAGGGGTGGAAGAGAGAGTGTTTGCCTCGTTTCTGCCAAAGATACAAACCCTAGGACGTCTTAAAGCTTATATACTATTCTAAAATTACAAAATTTAGGCCCAAGCCCATAAGTGTGCCGCTCAGCGGTAAATTACCGCACAACGGTAAGTGTGTGAGTCGTTTCTTCCCCTCAGCGGCCATTTTGCCCCTCAGCGGATCTCCCGTAAGCTCCTGAGTGCCGCTCAGCGGTAAACTGCCGCTGAGCAGTGACTTCGGCTTCTCCTTTTGCACTTTTTAATGTCTTTGCTGATTTCATCTCTCTCCTTCTTCACTTCTTTCACCAAATTCACCTTAAAACTTGCACAAAAACACTGAAATCAAGCATAAACCTGTCCAGCTCTCTTATTTCTGAAAATATGAATAAAAGTATGATTTCAAGCTAGTTTCTAAGTATAAAGGTTGCTTTTAGTATCAATTTTAAGCATGAAAATAACAGTTTTTCAACTGTTATCATGGACGAAGTGGACAAAGTGGAAAAAGAAATGGAAGAAGTGGACGAATGTGACGAAGTGGACGTAGTGGATGAAGTTGACGAAGTGGAAGAAGAGGACGAAGTTGACAAACTGAACGAAGTGGACGAAGTGGATGAAGTGGACGAAGTTGATGAAGTGGACGAAGTGGACGAAATGGAAGAAGTGGAAGAAGTTGAAGAATTGGACTAATTGGACGAAGTGGACATAGAGGACGAAGTGGAGGAAGCGGACGAAGCGGAAGAAGTGGACGAATTGGACGAAATGCAAGAAGTGGAAAAAGAAGTAGAAGAACTTGAAGAACTAGAAGAAAGGGAAGAAATGGACAAAGTGGAAGAAGTGGACGAAGTGCAAGAAGTGGAAGAAGTGGACAAAGTGGACCAAGAGGAAGAAGTGGACAAAGTGGAGGAACTGAACGAAGTGGACGAAGTGGATGAAGAAGAACAAGGACAAGAAGTTGAAGAAGTGGAAGAAGTGGACGAAGTAGACGGAGTGGATGAAGTGGAGGAAGTGGAAGAAGTGGATCAAATGGATGAAGTGGACGAAGTGGAGGAAGTGGAAGAAGTGGGGGAAGTGGACGAAGTGGAAGAAGTGGACGAAGTCAAAGAAAGGGACGAAATGGACGAAGCGGACGAAATTGACGAAGTGGAACAAAATGGAAGTGGAAAAAGAAGTGGAAGAAGTGGAAGAAGGCGAAGATATGGACGAAGTGGAAGAAGAGGATGAAGTGCAAGCAGTAAACTAAGTGAACGAAGCGGACGAAGTAGACGAATTAGATGAAGTAGACGACGTGGACGAAGTTGACGAAGTGAACGAAGTTGACGAAGTGGACGAAGTTGAAGAAGTGGAAGAAGTGGAAGAAGTGGACGAAGTGGAAGAAGTGGAAGAAGTGGACGAAGTGGATGAAGTGGACGAAATGGACGAAGTTCACGAGGTGGACGATGTGGATGAAATGTAAGAAGTGGAAAAAGAAGTGGAAGAAGTAGAAGAAGTGAAGTAAGGGGAAGAAATGGACGAAGTGAAAGAAGGGGACGAAGTGGACGAAGCGGAAGAAGTGGACGAAGCATACAAAGTTGACGAAGTTGAAGAAGTGGAGGAAGTGGAAGAAGTGGATGAAGTGGAGGAAGTTGAAAAAGTAGACTAAGTGAACGAAATGGAAGAAGTGGAAAAATAAGTGGAAGAAGTGGAAGAATTGGAAGAAATTGACGAAGTGCAAGAAGTGGACGAATTGGACGAAGTTGATGAAGAGGACGAAGTTGACGAAGTGGAGGAAGTGGACAAAGGGGACGAAGTGGATGTAGTTGAAGAAGTGGACGGAGTGGAAGAAGTGGCCGAACTGAATGAAGTGGACAAAGTGGACGAGGTGGACGATGTGGACGAAGTGGACGAAGTGGACGAAGTGGACGAAGTGGACGAAGTGGACGAAGTGGACGAAATTAGCGATGTGGATGAAACGGACGAAGTTGACAAAGTGGATGAAGAAGAACATGGAGAAGAATTTGAAGAAGTAGAAGAATTGGATGAAGTAGACGAAGTGGATGAAGTAGAAGAAGTGCACGAAGTGGCGGAAGTGGACGAAGTGTATAAAATGGAAAAAGGGGTGGAAGAAGTGGACGAATGTGATGAAGTAGACATAGTGGACGAAGTGGATGAAGTGGAAGAAGTGGACAAAGTTGAGGAACTGAACGAAGTGGACGAAGTGGATGAAGTGGACAAAGTTGACGAAGTGGATGAAATGAAAGAAGTGGTCAAAGTGGACAATGTGGACGACGTGGACGAACTGAACGAAGTGGACGATGTGGACGAAGTTGACGATGTGGATAAAGTTGACGAAGTGGATGAAGAAGAACAAGGAGAAGAAGTTGAAAAAGTGGAAGAATTGGCGAAGTAGACGAAGTCGATGAAGTGGAAGAAGTGGACGAAGTAGACAAAGTGGAGGAAGTGGAGGAAGTGGAAGAAGTGGACAAAGTGGAAGAAGTGGACGAATTAGATGAAGTCGACGACGTGGACGAAGTGGGCGAAGTGTACCAAATGGACAAAGAAGTGGAAGAAGTGGACGAATGTGACGAAGTGGATGTAGTGGACGAAGTTGACGAAGGGGACGAAGTGGAAGAAGTAGACGAAGTTGAGGAACTGAACGAAGTGGACAAAGTGGATAAAGTGGACGAAATGGATGAAGTGGATGAAGTGGACAAAGTGGACGAACTGAACGAAGTGGACGAAGTGGACGATATGGATGAACTGAATGAAATGGACGAAGTGGACAATGTGGACGAAGTTGACGAAGTGGAAGAAGTGGACGATGTGGACGAAGTTGACGAAGTGGATGAAGTGGACGAAGTAGACAATGTGGACGAAGTTGACGAAGTGGATGACGAAGAACAAGGAGAAGAAGTTAAAGAGGTGGAAGAATTTGACGAAGTAGACGAAGTGGATGAAGTGGAAGAAGTGGACGAAGTTGAGAAAGTGGACAAAATGGAGTAAGTAGACCAAGTGGAAGAAGTGGACGAAATGGAAAAAGTGGACGAAGTGAATGAAGTGGACGAAACAAACGAAATTGATGGAGTTGGCGAAGTGGACGAAGTGGACGATGTGGACGAAGATGACGAAGTGGATGCAGTGGACGAAGTGGACGATGTGGCGGAAGTGGACGAACTGATCGAAGTGGACAAAGTGGACGATGTGGAGGAAGTGGAGGAAGTGGACGAATGTGACGAAGTGAACGAAGTTGACGAAGTGGACGAAGTGGATGAAGTGGACGAAGTGGACGAATTAGATGAAGTCGACGACGTGGACAAAGTTGACGAAGTGGACGAAGTGGGCGAAGTGGGCGAAGTGTACCAAATGGACAAAAAAAATTGGAAGAAGTGGACGAATGTGGACGAAGTTGACGAAGTGGACGAAGTTGACGAAGTGGACAAAGTGCAAGAAGTAGACGAAGTTGAGGAACTGAACGAAGTGGAGGAAGTGGATGAAGTGGACGAAGCTGACGAAGTGGATGAAGTGGACAAAGTGGACGAAGTGGACGATGTGGACGAATTGAACGAAGTGGACGAAGTGGACGATGTGGATGAACTGAACAAAATGGACGAAGTGGGTGATGTGGACGAAATTGATGATGTGGACGTAGTGGACGAAGTTGACGAAGTGGACGAAGTGGACGATGTGGACGAAGTGGACGAAGTTGACGAAGTGGATGAAGTGGACAAAGTGGACGATGTGGACGAAGTTGACGAAGGTGACGAAGTGGATGACGAAGAACAAGGAGAAGAAGTTAAAGAGGTGGAATAATTTGACGAAGTAGACGAAGTGGATGAAGTGGAAGAAGTGGACGAAGTTGATGAAGTGGACGAAGTGGAGTAAGTGGACGAAGTGGTAGAAGTTGACGAAGTGGAAAAAAAGTGGATGAAGTGAATGAAATGGACGAAGTGGATGAAGTAGACGAAGTGGACGAAATGGAAGAAGTGGATGAAGTGGACGAACTGAACGAAGTGGACGAAGGGGACGAAGTGGACGAAGTGGATGAACTGAACGAAATGGACGAAGTGGACGATGTGGACGTAGTGGACGAAGTTGACGAAGTTGAAGAAGTGGACGATGTGGACGAAGTGGATGAAGTGGACGATGTGGACGAAGTGGACGATGTGGACGAAGTTGACGAAGTGGATGACGAAGAACAAGGAGAAGAAGTTAAAGAGGTGGAATAATTTGACGAAGTAGATGATGTGGATGAAGTGGAAGAAGTGGACAAAGTTGAGGAAGTGGACGAAGTGGAGTAAGTGGACCAAGCGGAAGAAGTGGACGAAGTGGACGAAGTGAATGAAAGGGACGAAGTGGACGAAACAAACGAAATTGACGAAGTTGGGGAAGTGGGCGAAGTGGGCGAAGTTGACGAAGTGGACAAAGTGGACGATGTGGACGAAGTTGACGAAGTGGACGAAGTGGATGAAGTGGACGAAGTGGACGATGTGGAGGAAGTGGACGAACTGATCGAAGTGGAGGAAGTGGATGATGTGGACGAAGTGGAGGAAGTGGACGAATGTGACGAAGTGGACGAAGTGGACAAAGTGGATGAAGTGGATGAATTAGATGAAGTTGACGATGTGGACAAAGTTGACGAAGTGGACGAAGTGGGCGAAGTGGACGAAGTGGGCGAAGTGTACCAAATGGACAAAAAAAATTGGAAGAAGTGGATGAATGTGACGAAGAGGATGCAATGGACGAAGTTGACGAAGTGGACAAAGTGCAAGAAGTACACGAAGTTGAGGAACTGAACGAAGTGGAGGAAGTGGATGAAGTGGACGAAGCTGACGAAGTGGACGAAATGGAAGAAGTGGATGAAGCGGACAAAGTGGTGGAAGTGGACGATGTGGATGAACTGAACGAAGTGGACTAAGTGGACGATGTGGATGAACTGAACGAAATGAACGAAGTGGACGAAGTGGACAATGTGGACGAAGTTGACGAAGTGGAAGAAGTGGACGATGTGGACGAAGTTGACGAAGTGGATGACGAAGAACAAGGAGAAGAAGTTAAAGAGGTGGAAGAATTTGACGAAGTAGACGAAGTGGATGAAGTGGAAGAACTGGACGAAGTTGAGGAAGTGGACGAAGTGGAGTAAGTGGACGAAGTGGTAGAAGTTGACGAAGTGGAAAATATGGACGAAGTGAATGAAGGGGACGAAGTGGACGAAACAAACGAAATTGACGAAGTTGGCGAAGTGGACAAAGGGGCTGAAGTTGACGAAGTGGACGAAGTAGACGAAGTGGACAATGTGGAGAAGTTGACGAAGTGGACGAAGTGGATGCAGTGGACAAAGTGGACAATGTGGAGGAAGTCGACGAACTGATCGAAGTGGACGATGTGGACGATGTGGATGAATGTGACGAAGTGGACGAAGTTGACGAAGTGGACAAAGTGGATGAAGTGGACGAATTAGATGAAGTCGACGATGTGGACAAAGTTGACGAAGTGGAGGAAGTGGTCGAAGTGTACCAAATGGACAAAAAAAATTGGAAGAAGTGGACGAATGTGACGAAGTGGATTGATGAATCAATATTTTATTGATTTCACTTAGTTTATTGTACCGGATTTAATCAAGGAATTGTGCTTGAATGTGTAGTATTATCCTATTTTTCCTAATTGTGCTAAATTTGTTCGGAAATTCTTATTTTAACTAATTTGAATTATCTGAGCTAATTATTTTACAAGGAAAATTTGGAGATACAATTTGGGACATTTGAAGGTTAAATGTGAAATGGCAATTGAGCCCAATGCATCTCAGTCATTTCAATTTTCGCACAGTGTTGCGTGAATGTTGTGTCAACTTGGGTGTCCTCGTTTGAGTTCAATTCTTATCCGTTTTCCATGCAATTTTTTTTCATAGTTTCGTCTAGATGTCTATTTTAACGTATAGTTTTTACTTTGTTCAAATTAGTTCTGTACTGTTTCCAGTAGTTGTTTTACTCCCCTATGTCAGTCTAATGATTATTGTTTGAGTGTTCTAATATGTTTGCATTGTTTGCTTGCTGTTTAGTACTTGTGGTGGCTGGAATTTATCACTGGACAATGCATCTCATGGCCACAAAAAGAAATTAAATGTGGTTCTAGACTCTCAATTGGTTGCAAGGAGATCCAAATTGTTTTGAGTTGAACAAAACTGCACATCCAAAAGATTGAAAAAATGAAGTGCAGCTGCCAAATATTTCAATTGTCACCTCCAATTGATATATTAATTTGTTTTCTTTTCTTTTGGTTTGGAAGAAGTTGTGCCACGGATGGGTCCCCTACTTTTAGTGATTGAAGTAAATTTACTAAGGACAAAACATATGGCACATACATCAGCACATGGCTGGAACGTGATCTGCTGAAAAAAAAAAGAAAGGGAAGCTTTCATTTTTGGAGAAAGGAGCTGGAATGGGAAACGTGTCAGGCTGGAGTCATTTTGGGCTTATTAGAAAAGGGTGCATCAATTGCAAAGAGGAGAGCTCATGTACAACAACTTGGAGAGGAAACACGGTCCAACAAATTAAGAAGGAAGCAACTATCATTCAAAGAGATGGGCTGGAGTGTCACGGCTTGGGCTGCAAATAGGCTCACAGCCCATGGGAAATCAATTTTGAAGCTCCAACTGCCACTTGGGAAAAAGCACACGGACACTGGATGAATGAAGGGGTGTCAAAAGCAAAGCGTTCCAGCACACTTGGAGAGCTCCAGCGGACTCTCTCTAGGGGAATTTACTTTGGAATGGACAACAAAGGGTCCGCGTAGGAGGGTTATGGAGGGGATTCACTGCTTCATTTTTAAGGGTATATGAGTGATTGAACGAGAGGAGCAGCCGCCATTGGCCATTTGCACTTACGCTCTCGGTCTTTGAGGTTTGGGGGAGACATTGTATTCGGAACGTCTTCGGGGAGCTTGGGAGAGTTGGTTTGTATGTTGTCTTCTCTGAACGTGGATTCAGCACTTCACCATTGAGTAATCTCTGCCCTTTTGATTCCCAGCTGCAACGGTCACATTGTTTAGCATTAGACGTTTTTTCCTTATTTTATTACATGATGTTTTCATGCTTCTTGACTCAATGTAATTCTGTTTTAATTGATGAATGGTAGAGAACAATTGGAAGTCATTTCATTTAGTAAAGGAGATTTGTCCAGCCGTAACCTTGGTCTTTCTTTGAGCAAAATTTTATTCAATGAGAGATTTCATTTAGCTCTTCACTGCAAGTTTACTAGCATGATCTGTCCTTGCAATTTAAGTTCTTTACATAAGCATGATTTAAACTTGGTTCTTTTGGATCTACTGTGGTGCAAGTTAATAAGGTAGTTCTCGGTACATTGCATTTCCAGTCGTAAGTTTCTATTTGTTTTGGTTTCTTAGATGATTGAGAAGTGAAGGTGGACAACACTTGGAGAGGGCTCTTCAACCAGCGTGAATTCTGCTGCTGCATGGATTGGAATTTCAATTTTTTGAAATGGAGAAGGCATTCACGTCCATGAGAGAATAGCATGAAAAGAGAATTTGGTTTTGGCTTCTTCACTTTATGCTTTCACGTGATGGAGATGTGTGGCTAGAAGACTTTAGCATTTCATTTTAAAGTGTTGTTTAATTAATAAAGAAACGGTGGGGCATTCATTTGGATGTGGCAGCAGCATGGTCACGCCTTTAGAGAGAAGAAGTGGATATAATTTATGGAGAATGTGCCTTTTGGCATAGAAAGTAGAAGTGTTAAATTTATTCACGTAACAGCATTATTCTAAGTGGCTAAATAGGCGTAGGTGTCATGATTTTGCATGGAAGGGGTGGTGAGTTGTCACGTCCAGGGGCTGCACAAAGACTTTGTTTCTTTTCTTTCTAAGCATGGAGCATTTTGTTGTTATGGAGAAAAATACTCACGGTTCTAAGTACATTTAAATGCTTGATTTACTTGCTGCATTTCCGAATTTGTCAAAAGTTTAAGTGCTTATTATTTGTTGCATTTTTAATTACGTCATCTTGCTTCAAATAAATTTTAGTTACTATTTTAGTTTACCATGTTTTCAATTATGTTTCGCTGTATTTAATTTCCAGTTTTAATTTTCCACAACCAAAAACAAAACAATTTTCAAACCCCCCCCCCACAAGGTGTTTGACCTATTGACAGAACCACCTTTGGTCCTTGAGAGACGACCTAGGAGTCACTTCCTAGTAATATACTGCATTCTTTTATGCAATCAACTTTTGTGGGAGGTGCGACCCTCTCATCATGGATGCAGTGGACGAAGTTGACGAAGTGGACGAAGTGCAAGAAGTAGACGAAGTTGAGGAACTGAACGAAGTAAAGGAAGTGGATGAAGTGGACGAAGCTGACGAAGTGGACGAAATGGAAGAAGTGGACGAAGTGGACAAAGTGGACGAAGTGGACGATATGGACGAACTGAACGAAGTGGATGAAGTGGACGAGGTGGACGATGTGGACAAAGTGGACGAAGTGGACGATGTGGACGAAGTGGACGAAGTTGACGAAGTGGATGAAATGGACGAAGTGGACGATGTGGACGAAGTGGACGAAGCGGAGGAAATGGACGAAGCGAACAAAGTGGACAAATTAGATGAAGTCGACGACATGGACGAAGTGGACAAAATGGAAAAAGAAGTGCAAGAAATGGAAGAAGTGGACGAATATGACGAAGTGGATGTAGCGGACAAAGTTGACGAAGTGGAAGAAATGGATGAAGTTGACGAACTGAACAAAGTAGACGAAGTGGATGAAGTGGACGAAGCTGACAAAGTGGATGATGAAGAACAAGGAGAAGAAGTTAAAGAGGTTGAAGAATTTGACGAAGTAGACGAAGTGGATGAAGTGGAAGAAGTGGACGAAGATGAGGAAGTGGACGAAGTGGAAGAAGTGGACGAAGATGAGGAAGTGGACGAAGTGGAGTAAGTGGACGAAGTGGAAGAAGTTGACGAAGTAGAAAAAGTGGACGAAGTGAATGAAGGGGAAAGCGGACGAAACGAGTGAAATTGACGAAGTTGGCGAAGTGGACGAAGTGGCCGAAGTTGACGAAGTGGACGATGTGGACGAAGTTGACGAACTGAACGAAGTGGACGAAGTGGACGAAGTGGAGGAAGTGGACGAAGTGTACGATGTGGAGGAAGTGGACGAACTGATCAAAGTGGACGAAGTAGACGATGTGGACGAGGTGGACGAAGTTGACAAAGTGGACGATGTGGACGAACTGAATGAAGTGGACGAAGTGGACGAAGTAGGCGATGTGGACGAAGTGGACGATGTGGACGATGTTGACGAAGTGGATGAAGAAGAACAAGGAGAAGAAGTTGAAGAAGTGAAAGAACTGGACGAAGTAGACGAAGTGGATGAAGTGGATGAAGTGGATGAAGTGAACGAAGTAGACGAAGTGGAGGAAGTGGACGAAGTTGAAGAAGTGGACGTAGTAGAGGAAGTGGACGAAATGAATGAAGGGGTCGAAGTGGACAAACACTACAAGAAAAACAATTATTACCGACTGTTTATTACCGAAGGCTTTTCCGAAGGCTTGTGTAACAAGACTTTACCGAAGGATAATGGCCGTCTGTAATGGACATGAGTGATTATCGAAGGCAAACGACCGTCGGTAAGTGAGTAATGTATATGAAATTAGAAAGTGAGATATTTCTAAAGTCCTCATTTCGCGAAAACTCCTTCTTCCCCAATCTTCACATTCTCTGCCCTAACTTCATCGACGAACTCACTGGCTGGCTTGGGCGGACTGCTTCCCAGCCTAACCACAATCGGGATACGCTTCTTCCCCACTCCTCCATTATAGGTGAAGTGTCCCATTCTCCCATCTCATTTTGTTTTCCTGTTACTGTTTTCGATTACGCGTCAATGATGGAACCTTTTTCCTTGTAGCGTTTTGCGGTGTTCTGAGCTGAGGAAGGTGGTGGGTGGCTGAGTTGAAGGCTACCATTGTCGAGGGAGGATATTGGATGACGTGGCTGATGGACAAATTTATAATCACCAAAATATGATGTCACAAACTTGTATTACAATTGGCAAGTATGACCGAATCGTTCAAGTAATAAACTTGGTAAGACCAAGTATCGTTCTCCCAAAGGACTCACAGCCTAGTTTAGTTGTGTGGTTTGTTGATTAGCTAAGACTTAAGAACGAAATAATTGGATTGTATTATGCAAAAGACGAAAATAAACATGTATGCATGAGGTTTTTATCAATGGCAAAAGCAAAAGACAAGCACTTTCAATGAAATATATATATGAATATGTTGTTGGGGGTCAATTTCATCTTATCCACTCTCATATATTTTAGGAATTCAACATTCAAGTCATCATTGTTAATGCCACTCTCTAAATTACCTTGTCAAGAAGGCCTATCCCTAATTACGAGTTCATACGATTCCTAGCATTCCTAATAATTAGTTCTTTTAGCACAAGAGCTTAACGACAACCAATATAATATTGGGAGTAATTCCCCGGATCTAGACTTCCCCGTACATTCCCGTATCGACAAAATCAATAATCATGCATTGAATGAGTTAAACAAAGCAAGCATTAAGCAAAGAGGAAAAACCCTAACTAATGATGAAAGAAAGCATAAGTCTTAGATTAAGATGCAAGTACAAATTCCATATATGAGAGCTTCAAAAGATTACATTGATTCCCCAACAAACATACAAGGTTTAGTTCACCATATTCATGGTGAACCTAGATGAACAATAATGAAAGAATGAAAGATAAAACCCTAGAAAAGTGAAGAGGTAGCCTGAGCATCCAAGATCCTCCTTCAAAGGGGTGGAAGAGAGAGTGTTTGCTTCGTTTCTGCCAAAGATACCAACCCTAAGACATCTAGGTCTTTAAATAGGACATAAAAATAATAGAAAACGGGTCCAGGCCCAAACAGATCATAAAATCGCATAAAACTTGCCCAAAACTCGTCTGGTTGACTTTTTTCGTATTCTGGTTGATTGGTTGACTTTTCTGGTTGACTGGTTGACTTTTCTGGTTTCTGGTTGACTTTTCCAGATTCCATCTCTCTCGTTCTTCACTTCTTTTACTAAATTCACATTTAAACCTGCACAAAAACACTGAAATCAAGTATAAACCTGTCCAACTCTCTTATTTCTGAAAATATGGATAAAAGCATGATTTCAAGCTAGTTTCTAAGTGTAAAGGTTGCTTTTTGTGTCAATTTTAAGCATGAAAATAACAGTTTTTCAACTGTTATCACAACCCCAAACTTAGAACTTTGCTTGTCCTCAAGCAAACAATATGTAACTCAATCTTCAACCAATTCATATGATGGTTCACTCATTCAAAAATCCTCTTTTTCAAGATAAGTAACAACTTCACTCAAACTTATGACCAAGAGTTCAATCAAGATGTGCACATGCTTTAGTGTTCACAAAGTCATTTAAATTCCAACAAATGCTATTTTTCATGAATGATCAATCAATTAAGCATGGATGTTCATGTGCTTATGGAATATTTCCTCACTAGGTAAAGTGTTTCACTCAACACACAAGTGTATAAGAGGTAAAGTGTTTCACTCATTCACTCCACTATCACAATGTTACTGTCAGAGTGGCTGCAGCGGATGGGTTAGCGTGGAACAACAAACCAAGAGGGGTTTCTAATACTAACGTGTGCCTTTTAATTTCTACTCAATTAAACTTACTTAGCAATTAATAAAGACAAATAAAGCATGAGTAAGGTTGAGAGAAATTTGCACAGATGATTTTATCCTGGTTCGGATCTTACCAATCCTACGTCCAGTCGCTTATCTCAAAACAAGATAAACAGTTTCACTATCACAAAACAATTACAAATTACAATCACAAAGATACAATTTGTAAGAGTTTAGAAACCACCTCTCTTGATACCACAAGAGATGAAACTACACCTCCTTTGAGTCTTCACAAAGGATGAACACCTCCTCCGAATATTTCACGAAGGATGATTCTCTTCCGAACACCTCCTTAGACACACCAAGGATGAACCGGCTATTTCCTCTGTCACCGTAGCAGCACTTCACCAGCTCCACAGACAAGAGTTTCACAAGCCGAACAAGAACACACAAGTCTCAAGAATTTTTGAGTATTTGAGCACAAGGGAAGAGTTTCTGTGTCTCTAGATTCCCAACTTGAGAGGAAATGAGAGTCTATTTATAGACTCATCCAAAGGCTCTTCCATTTTTCGTTTTCAACCTTTCACACTGTGTTAATCGATTAGCTACAGTGGTTAATCGATTAACACCCCAACGGATAGTCCAACGACTTTAAAAACGGCTAGTTTTTCAAACGGTTCCTGTGTTAATCGATTAACACCCCTTGTTAATCGATTAATGTTAATCGATTAACACCCTCTGTTAATCGATTAACACTGCAATGCTGTGCTTCTCCATTCGTCTCTGGAACAATCGATTTACACCCTGTGTTAATCGATTAACACTGCACAGATTTTGTTGTTGGTTTATTTTTACATCACTTTTGAATGTATACATAAAACTACTAATAATCTAAGTCCTACTACTAATAATCTAAGTCCTAGATACTAAACTATAATTATTACAAAAGCTTTCCATAGCAATACAAGTCTTCATAACATCTTGAATCTTGCTTTCTCTTGACTTGATTTGGACATCATCAAAACTTCATCTTCATCATTTTGCTAACAATCTCCCCCTTTTTGATGATGATCAAAACCTTCTTGATTTAAAGCTTTTGATAATAATCTGTATTTAAGACACAACTTAAGGAAGAAATAATTGTTAGTGAACTTAGAAATAAGTTTAAGGCTTTAAATATTTCTCCCCCTTTTTGATCATTATTAAAAAGTGATGAATAATTGCTCCCCCTAAATTTATTAGAAAATATACTCCCCCTTAATAAAAGCATGTATGCATATTAAGGAAAAACAATATATATTTTATTGAATTTTTAAAGAGGTAAGCATGCAAGGAAATATAAAGAGCACATACTAATAAAAACATAGAAACATAAAGCACCCCTTTAGATATGCCTTCAATTTCGAATGAGAATCCTCTAGGTTGTTTCCACATTTTGTTTAGATCTTCATCTTGAGGATTGTCATCATTCTTCACTTCATTTGTTGTCTTCCACAAATCTTCATCATTGCCTGCATGTAATTCAAATGACTCAAGAGGTTTTGCCTCAAGGTCTACAATTTCATCAAAGACAACATGCACACATTTTTCTATTTCAATTGTTTTCCGTTTGAAAACTATATATGCTTTGTATATAAAAAAAATTGTTCCATATTCTTTGAAATAAAAATTTCTTAATTTTTCTTTTCAAATATTTAAAACAAAATTGTTTTAAAGAAATTCTAAATTTTAAACAATAGGTATACCCAACTATTTTGTATGGGTCCTTTGGGTTAGTTTGAAAATTTGAAATCATTTTACAACCCAAATATATCTACCACTTGGAACACCATAATGCTTAATTTTACATTTGTTAGATGTATGACCCTTTTTCATACAATAAAAGCATGATACAACATTTGTGTTCCTATAGGTTGTTCCTTTTTCTACCCAAGTTCTACGGGTTCTATAATTATGTTTATTTTTAATTCTAGGAACATACACTGGTGCAGAAACGGCTTTTTACGTCCGATATTTTGGCCTTTTGAGGTCCGGCGTACGCCGGACGTCCGTCCTGGCACGACGGACGTCTATATGAACGTTCGCTGCCTGAGGACGGACGTGTATATGAACGTCCGCTCTGCCTGAGGACGGACGTTTATATAAACGTCCGCTGCATCAGGACGGACGTTTATATAAACGTCCGTTGCCTGAGGACGGACGTTTATTATAAACGTCCGCTGCCTCAGGACGGACGTTTATATAAACGTCCGTTGCCTGAGCACGGACGTTTATTATAAACGTCTGCTGTCTGAGGACGGACGTCCATACAAACGTCCGTTGCTGTCTGAGGACGGACGTCTACCTTGCTGAGTTTTTTTGGTGTAGGGCTGGGGTGGGACGTCCGTATGTGCACAGACGGACGTCTATAGACGTCCGACTGTACACTAACGGACGTCTAGTGGGCGTTTTTTTTTTTAAAATTTGTTTGTTTTTTCAATAGAACCACACCTGAAAAATAGAAAAATGTCCCAGAACAATTCTCCAATAACATAAATATGCGTTTTATATAAACAAAATTCTACTTAATGTTCAATCCACTACCAAACTATTAACATAAAAATAAAACTAAAACCAAACAATGTTCAATCAAGAAGAAATATAACTATTCCTAACTCCATCTTTGTAGAAGATAAGCGGTCCACTCCTGCCTTATCTGGTTAATTGTGTCCTCTGTAATAGGCGATGTAGTCTTGAAGCGCTGCAAAATTCAAGAAAGATTCATTATTGTTTCATATATAGTTGAAGATGATTTTGATTTGTAATGTATTGAAGGTATACATCATTACCTCATTCCAGTCATCTGTAATGACAGCTCGAATGATGGTCTTAATCCAACACATCACATAGAAGCCACATTCCCATGAATCTACCTGCTGGTTACACTAAAATAACAAACTAAATAGTTAAAAATTTAGATCATTCAATAACATAAATGAATTAGAAACTATAAATGACTTACAACCTTTGGATACAAAATTTGAACCAATTGACCACGAGATTTACCAATAACTCTGTACAGATTGAAAACACAAAGTATAATTAATATGACTATTTTATCATAAAAGTTGAAGGTTAACATCAAATTGAAGTCATTTTTTGGAGAAACACTTACCCTTGAAGCATGGTTCTCAAGTCATTTTTCATCTTCCTGTGCAACGAACAAAACCATATAATTTTACATTGTTTGGGAATGATAACCATCAGCTGCCAGTGAGACCTATCACGAAGGACAAATAGTTATTCAACTAATTAAGGAAACTATAATAATAAACTGACCACATATAAAAACACGTACCCGTCAATGTATGGCACAAGGTATATGTCTCTTTTGGACTCATCCATCCATGTTTGCAAATAATGTTGTCTGTTTTGAAGTGTGTTACCAGACGGTTGAATGGTCTGAGGTTCAACAAATCCGTACATGGAAGACCGACCTTGGTCTACAACGATTGTGTCCATGTACCTAAAACAACAAAGTTAAGTCGTTAGAAACTATATAAGAATGTAAATAAAAGTAATATCAAAGACCAAATTGACTAACTTACATGCACCACAGCTGAATGATGGAAATATTCAACATCCTGTCTCCCTCAATCACCTCCAATGCATCAGAAAATGTGATATAAACTGGCACATGTGGGGGAAGACCAAATACCCTCAAATCCCAGTATAGTTCTAATGATGCTTTCTTCAATCTGGGTAATTTTGTCACTAACTTTGATATAGGATCATCCTCTGCTTCAGCCATGTCATCATCTTCATGTATGACTGTATCATGAATTGGCTGCTTCTGAGGACGTGTGAACTGAAGATAAGAATTTACGTCAAAGCTTTATAAACAATTATATGAAGACAATTAACATAGAAATACTAAGGAAAAAGACATTATACCTGTGGAGTCGCGATGTGGGACATGATCAATGCTCTAGGCCAGGCAATAAATGTTCCTATGGCCTCCCCCACAAAGTTAATTTCTGGAGTGGGTACAGGCACCTGAGCCTGGGGATCCCGAACCTCGTCAATGGTCACACGCACGTGTTGGGGTAATATGGCAACACCATGAATGGTCTCCCCTCCCTCAAGCACTCGTCCGACAGCCACAATGCGTGAGGGATCCCCATCAACCAACAGCTCATATTGACCGCTATACTCATTGGGTTCTACAGCAGAGCATGATCCTCTAGTGCTGACACGAGGTGCTGTGGGAGTTTCATCGGTCCCCATGTGGCCTTGCGTCATGGAATGCATCTTTTCTTCAAGCGCTCTTTGTATTTGTTTTTGTTCTTGTAGCTGCTCCATGAATCGTTGCTCCATTGATCTCATGCTTTGGTTGAGTCTTTCCTCCCACTGAAGATCCATCTGCCTTAGTGTCTCCTGACTCATTGATTGGGGGGTTTTCTGTGTAGGGCCAAAATAGTCACGAAGACCAATCGCCCCTGGAACTCCACGTACACGTCCTGGGTGCTCGGGCCTTCCAATGGCCGTTGTCAGAATGTCGTCCCTACCTTGGCCAGCAAATGTGCCCTGAGTCTGCTGCTCAACCAACTCATCCTGCACATAAAAAAACCAAGTTACTTAGAAGACATGCTGTGATAGATACACAATCAAATAACTGCTTATAATTTGAACTTACAATTCTCTGTGAGATCAAGGCAGCTGAGGAAGATGTCATGTTCCCATCAGATTTAGTCCGAGCAGCCTTCCACAGCTCGTACCTAGCAGGTGCAGGTGCTAGGTCAGGCGACTCAAGTCCCAAGGCATCGGCTCTAGACTTTCTCAGTTTCTTCTCCAGTTTTGCATATCCACCTCGTGATAACAAGTGGGGTGTGTCGTTTAGCCTTTGTCTTTCTTGGGCGGCTAACCTTTTATCCTGTGAAACCATGTATATAAGTAAGTCTAAAATCATAAAAACTCAATGAAAGATGATCTTAAGAAACATACCTTCCATTCTTCAGACTCTCTAGATGCACGAAACTGCATCCAATCCTCCTCTGTGAAGGTATAATGCTGAGATGGATTTTCATGTTGTCTATCTCCAAAGACATATAGTCGTGTCAGCCTTGTCTTGAAATCCCTCCATCTTATCGCTATATGCGATAACACTTTCTTTCTGATTTGCAATGTGTTTGGAATATCAAAATGTTGCTGTTTAAAACAAAAAACTTGTTATCAAGAGAAAAGTTAACAGATAAGTATATCACAAATTGCATGAAGTCTAAACATACTTGAACATCTTGCCATAAGAGGTTCTTGGCGACCTCTGGGACGTCATCCCAACATGCATGAAGGGTAGAGACATGACTTTTTGCTAACTTGCCCAGATAACTCCTAAACCTATCAGCATTTGGCCCTGATGGATGACCTGATCTGGGGTCAATGTCAACATGCCTCCTCTGACCATCCACGTGTCCGAATGTCACATCTGCCACTCGGGTGACGCCTCGTCCACGTCTGCTCGTCAACATGCCTCCTCTGACCATCCACTCATCCATTCTTCCACATAATTTGTTCCTCGTGACGTGGTAGGCTGCTCAAGTACTTCTCCATGCCAAGTCCAAACGGTATAAGTCCTCATTATGCCGTACATGAATAGATGGTCACGCACATTGCCTAAGTCTTGGCGTATTTGATTAAGACAACGCACACAAGGACAAAAATATGTCCCGTTGACAGACTTAGCATTTTGTTCAACGTATTGCAAGAACTGCGAAACACCCTTGTCATATTCTTCACTCATGCGACGTTCGTTCATCCATCTTCGATCCATACTATGTTCGTAAAATCATCAGTTCAAGTGTTTTAACTCTCACAAGGTTAGGCCCTACCCATTCAAAAAAATTAATTTTCATAATTTGCTCAGCCACGTGCTGATGGACAAATTTGTAAGCACCAAAATATGATGTCACAAACTTGTTTCACAATTGGCAAGTATGACCGAATCGTTCAAGTAATAAAACTTGGTAAGACCAAGTATCGTTCTTCCCAAAGGACTCACGGCCTAGTTTAGTTATGTGATTTGTTGATTTGCTAGGACTTACAAACGAAATATTTAAAGTTTAATATGCAAAGACGAAAATAAACATGTATGCATGAATTTGATCAATGGCAAAGACTAAAGATAAACACTTTCAATGGAAATATGAATGAATATGTTGTTGGGGGTCAATTTCATCTCATCCACTCTCTCATATATTTTAGGAATTCAACATTCAAATCATCATTGTTAATGCCACTCTCTAATGTACCATTCTAGATGGCTTCTCCCTAATCAAATAGTTCATACAATTCCTAGCATTCCTAATGATTAGTTCATGAGTGTAGGAGCTTAAAGGCAACCAATAAAATATTGTCAGTATAATATTGGGAGAAATTCCCCGGATCTAGACTTCCCCGTACGTGTCCGTATCGACAAAACCAATAATCATGCATTAGAATGAGTTAAACAATGCAAGCATTGAGCAAAGAGGAAAAACCCTAACTAATGATGAAAGAAAGCATATGTCTTAATTAAAAGATGTATTCAACAAATCCATATATGAGAGCTTCAAGAGATTACATTGATTCCCCAACAAACATACAAAGTTTAGTTCACCATATTCATGGTGAACCTAGATGAATATCAATGAAAGAATGAAGGAATAAACCCAATAAAGGTGAAGAGGTAGCCTGAGCATCCAAGATCCTCCTTCAAAGGGGTGGAAGAGAGAGTGTTTGCCTCGTTTCTGCCAAAGATACTAACTCTAGGACGTGTAAGTCCTTATATACTATTCTAGAATTATAAAAGATCTAAGCCCAAGCCCATAAAAGTGCCAGAAAACAAGTCCAAGCCCATTAAGAATGGCGCTCAGCGGTATTTTACCACTGAGCGGTACTAGCGGTTGATCCATTTTGCCCCCCAGCTGCTGTTTTGCCCCTCAGCGGTGATTTCAGCACCCGAAAAGTGCCGCTCAGCGGTATTTTCCGCTCAGCGCCACTCGGTCAGACGTTTTCTGCGTTCTGGTTGGTTTTTCAGCATTCTGGTTGACTGGTTGACTTTTCTGGTTGACTGGTTGACTTTTCTGCACTCCAATCATTCGGTATTTCAATTCTTCTTTCAAATCATTCAATTAGCCTACAAAATCAAGGGAATCTTGCATAAAACCGTTAAATTCACTTTCAACTCTCTTATTCTCAAAACTAAAGAAAAAATATGAATTCAAGCTAGTTTCTAAGTCTTAAAGGTTGCTTTTGGTATCAAATTTAAGCATAAAAATAACAGTTTTTCAACTGTTATCACAACCCCAAACTTAGAACTTTGCTTGTCCTCAAGCAAACAAGATGTAACTCAATCTCCAACCAATTCATATGATGGTTCAAAAATCCTCTTTTTCAAGATAAGTAAAAACTTTAATCAACCTTATGACCAAGAGTTAAATCAAGATGTGCACATGCTTTAGTGTTCACAAAGTCATTCAAATTCCAACAAATGCTATTTTTCATAAATACTCAATCAATTAAGCATGGATGTTCATGTGCTCATGGAATATTTCCTCACTAGGTAAAGTGTTTCACTCACACTCAAGTGTATAAGAGGTAATCACTCATTCACTCTACTATCACAATGTCACATGAATCAACTTTGCCTTTCGTCTTACCACAATCAAAAACATTCACAAACATGCATCATCACAAGGACTTTTCAATGGCTTATAATGTGGCTGGGCTAACAAGAAAATTGGTTTTACTGGATCACAAAATCCTTGAGTTAAGAGAATCATAACAACACAATTATTCTTATTCTTCCCAACTTGCCTTTGCATTTGCATTGAGCTTTGCTTCTTTTTCTTTTCTTTTCTTTTTCTTTTTCTTTGCATATTCTTACTTTTTTAGGTCTTAGCTCAATGCTTTTCCTTTTTAATGTTTTCCCAACAACCCCAAACTTGAACATTTAACAATACCACACAATATCTTCTACTTAACTCAAGGTAAAGATTTTCAATCAAAGGTTTCAGTGTATGTTCAAGGCTAAGGGTTCAAAGGATAGAACACAAAGTGTTCTCTTTTAGTGGGCTAACTTTATGAATTTGGCCAATAAAAAGGGTTCCAACAAACGGCCTTGATCACATGATGCAAAACAAGCAATTGATTCAATCATAGAAAACCTGGGCAAAGTCATTCATGCTTTCAAAGTAATAGCATTCAACAATAACAACTCTGGAGCTCAAAATCTCACATATCAGCTCATTCACATTTGACATACACATCCTGCTTAATTTCACAATCACAATCATGATATCATGCATTTGTTCACAAAGCTTGTGAATCACCTGTATAAGCATTTTAATGTGCACATCATCTCAACATCAATTAATCAATAAGCATCATCAAGCATTACTTATCAAACAATCACAGTTAATATCAAACCATCACACAAACCAGGTGTTCAATAGAGTACATCAAATCCTAATCTAAAAACAAAAACAAATAAGTTTATAAAACTTAAACCAACAAAAGCATAAGCATATGATAGCATTCATCCGTAAATGCTATCTCAGCTCCTCATCAATCTGAGTTGTCCTCTGTATCTTCATCTTCTTGGATCTTATAGTCTTGATTCTTTTGCCCGATGAGGAGGCCATCCCTGCATCAAACATAATTCCCAAAACCAAAAGATACATTGTTAAGCATTAGTAAACCACAATGAAGAAATCAGCCCCTTCAATGATGCTCTCTCCCAACCCCAAACTTAGATGGAAAACTAGTGAGCAAATGAGTGGAAGAGAAATTTTCTTAAGAGGGAAGAGTGAAAAGATGTGGAAAACCTAAGAAAAGGTATGTGGGAGTGTTTGTGTAGAGAAGAGCTTGAAAGAATGAAAAATTGCGCAGCTTAGGGTTTAAAAATACCCTAATGGGCTCGGGTTCCGCTAAGGGGAACTTAAGCCCATCTGCGATAGTACCGCTCAGCGGCACTTTCGTGAAGTGCTCCTCTCCTTCTTTTCTTGACCTACGTGCCTCCTAGACATACCCCTCACTGGTTCCCTGCAATTCAATATTAAAAATGCTTATGCAAACCCTAACTAAAATAAACAAACAGAAAACAATCAATCAACTGGGTTGCCTCCCAGGTAGCGCTTGTTTAACGTCACGAGCCTGACCCAAAATCCACCAACACCCATCAGTAGGTGTTTCAAACTTACCAGCACCCATCAGTAGGTGCAAAATCTTCTCACCAACACCCATCAGTAGGTGTTACAAACTTAGTATCCTTGAGTCAATACTTAACCACCTAGCATCCTTCACAAAATAATGTCCACAAATTAAAAGTTACAAAACCAAATCAAAAGTCAAAAGTTTGTAAATCACTGGGTTGCCTCCCAGCAAGCGCTCTTTTAACGTCATTAGCTTGACCCAGTAAAGCCCAAGTTCCTTCTTCTTTTTCTTCTTTCTACTGAACTTCTTCAGAAATTTGATCAAACCAGGAACTTGTTGCAGTGTCTCAATCATAGGAACTTTAATCTCCAATTTCTTGAAGATTTCCATAAAGCACTCAAATTCCTTCTTGCTATGATACTTCTTTGGATGAGGACGAGATTTTTCATATGATTCTTTATTTTTTTCTCTCGTCCTCTTTCTCTTTTCTCTCATTTTCTTTTTTCCTTTTCTTTTTCTACTCACCTTCTCAATCTTCACACAAATTTTCTCTTCTTCTTTCTCTTCTCTCTCTTTTCTCTCTTCTTTTTCCAACTCAAGTTTTTCAACATTTACACTCACTAGCTCTTGACACTCTCCCCTGGGGTTAACCTCAGTATTAGCCCCAAAATCCATGTCAGGCCTTTCTTCCAACTGCTTAGTAATCTGCCCCATTTGAATCTTCAAGTTCTTAATAGCAGCTTCAGTGCTCTTTTGAGAAGATTCAGTTTTCTGTATAAATTGCTGAAGAATTTCTTCCAACCTTATTGATCTTTCATTAAGTATAGAAATTTGTTGCCATAAGGATGGTTGTTGTTGTTGCTCATTAAATTGACCAGCAGTCTTCAACTCTTTGGGTAGTTGTGCAAGTATCTTTGTGAGATTCTCCAATTGTTGAGTTAGTATATTGTTCTGAGCTAGCAAGGCATCATTGGATGGCATCTGCAGAACTCCTTTTTGTTGCATAGGAGCTCCTCTCTCACTGTGTAGCTTATTATCATTAGTAGCCATGCTTTCAATTATTTCTGTGGCTTCCTCTGGAGTCTTCCATTTGATATTGCCTCCAGCTGAGGCGTCAAGCATCATCATGGTTTGTGAACCAAGACCTCCAAGGAAGATTAGGACTACTTCTCCTTCGTTAAATCCATGCGTGGGAGTCTTTCTTAATAGGCTTTTATATCTGTCCCATGCATGACCTAATGATTCCTCCATGCCTTGCCTGAAAGATGAGATCTCTTGCTTTCCTTTGTTGACCTTGGAAGAATTGAGTGCCCATATAGTTGAATTCTTGATCGAATTGCATCCTGCAAACATTAGGCACAAAACTCTAGAAAATATTTGTTAGCACAAAAAGATATAAAAGAAGATATATATTCAGAAGATAAAAGATTTAGAAGATAGAATAAAATAAGATAGAATAAAATAAAAATCTAACCTAATCTAAAAAGATAAAATAAAATAAAATAAAATCTAATCAAATAAAATAAAAATCTAACCTAATCTAAAAAGATAAAATAAAATCTAATCTAACCTAAAAAGATAAGAAAAAATAAAAATCTAACCTAATCTAAAAAGATAAAAAGATAAAATAAAATAAAAACAGAAAAAAATAAAAACATAAATTCAAAATTAAAGTCAAAGATAATCAATAATCACACAAATTAACCAGTTAAACCACGAGTCCCCGGCAACGGCGCCAAAAACTTGATGGACAAATTTGTAAGCACCAAAATATGATGTCACAAACTTGTTTCACAATCGGCAAGTATGACCGAATCGTTCAAGTAATAAAACTTGGTAAGACCAAGTATCGTTCTTCCCAAAGGACTCACGGCCTAGTTTAGTTATGTGATTTGTTGATTAGCTAGGACTTACAAACGAAATATTTAAAGTTTAATATGCAAAGACGAAAATAAACATGTATGCATGAATTTGATCAATGGCAAAGACTAAAGATAAACACTTTCAATGGAAATATGAATGAATATGTTGTTGGGGGTCAATTTCATCTCATCCACTCTCATATATTTTAGGAATTCAACATTCAAATCATCATTGTTAATGCCACTCTCTAATGTACCATTCTAGATGGCTTCTCCCTAATCAAATAGTTCATACAATTCCTAGCATTCCTAATGATTAGTTCATGAGTGCAGGAGCTTAAAGGCAACCAATAAAATATTGTCAGTATAATATTGGGAGAAATTCCCCGGATCTAGACTTCCCCGTACGTGTCCGTATCGACAAAACCAATAATCATGCATTAGAATGAGTTAAACAATGCAAGCATTGAGCAAAGAGGAAAAACCCTAACTAATGATGAAAGAAAGCATATGTCTTAATTAAAAGATGTATTCAACAAATCCATATATGAGAGCTTCAAGAGATTACATTGATTCCCCAACAAACATACAAAGTTTAGTTCACCATATTCATGGTGAACCTAGATGAATATCAATGAAAGAATGAAAGAATAAACCCAATAAAGGTGAAGAGGTAGCCTGAGCATCCAAGATCCTCCTTCAAAGGGGTGGAAGAGAGAGTGTTTGCCTCGTTTCTGCCAAAGATACTAACTTTAGGACGTGCAAGTCCTTATATACTATTCTAGAATTATAAAAGATCTAAGCCCAAGCCCATAAAAGTGCCAGAAAACAAGTCCAAGCCCATTAAGAATGGCGCTCAGCGGTATTTTACCGCTGAGCGGTACTAGCGGTTGATCCATTTTGCCCCCCAGCTGCTGTTTTGCCCCTCAGCGGTGATTTCGGCACCCGAAAAGTGCCGCTCAGCGGTATTTTCCGCTCAGCGCCACTCGGTCAGACGTTTTCTGCGTTCTGGTTGGTTTTTCAGCATTCTGGTTGACTGGTTGACTTTTCTGGTTGACTGGTTGACTTTTCTGCACTCCAATCATTCGGTATTTCAATTCTTCTTTCAAATCATTCAATTAGCCTACAAAATCAAGGGAATCTTGCACAAAACCGTTAAATTCACTTTCAACCCTCTTATTCTTAAAACTAAAGAAAAAATATGAATTCAAGCTAGTTTCTAAGTCTTAAAGGTTGCTTTTGGTATCAAATTTAAGCATAAAAATAACAGTTTTTCAACTGTTATCACGTGCATTGAAGTCTACGTCATAAAATTGATACAATTTCGGTAGCATTTCGCATTGGTCTCCAAAATACACGAAATGAGAGTAGTCAACGATGACCACAATCAAATATGCATCCGGAGAACAACACAAGTACTGAACCGAAATTTCATCAATCTTATCCTTAAACTCCAATTGACATGGTATTGCAAATTATGAAAACTAATTTTCTCAAACTGTCCAATCGGACAATTCAAAATTTAACACAAACGATTAAAAGATTAATCGTTTGTCTTAAATTTCAAACGGGAACTAAGTGTCACTCAATGTATGGCAATAACTAATACACATTTTACACAATAACACATACATGCATACACAAAATTTAACAGTCAAAAACGTCCATACACTAATACACATTTCGCATTAATCGTTTAACACAATAACATAACTAATACACATTTTACAGTAAAAAACGTCCATACACAAAATCCACATACATGCATACACAAAATTTTCAACCAACAAGCTAACCTGAAAACTAGATTCCAAATGAGAAGGAGGGAAGTGGAGGAGTAAACGGCCTAACACGCAGTCCAAAAAGGGTCAAGGAAGCCGCCCAAGAACACGCAAGAGTCTGCAAAAAAACGGACCCAAAACAATTTTTAATCGGTTCAAATCAAAGACATTTCATCACAGAGCAATGTAATCGAATTAAATGTAATTTTAAACGGTCCAAAAGTGAGAAAACCAACCTCACATATCAACGGCGCAGCAGCAGAGTCGGCGTTCGCGGGGAAGAAGACGAACAGTGAATGGTCTCGGTTCGCGCTTCCCATTTTAATGATCATAGACGTCCGTCCCACGTGGGCCGGACGTCTACAATATTATAGACGTCCGGCCCACCACTAATATGACGTTGTAATGAATTTAAAATTGAATTTGGCGGGGCTTTAAACGTCCGTTCACATGGCGCGAACGTCTATAATTTTATCAACGTCCGTCCCAAGACGGACGTCTAAAATTCTGATGAAAACCTAAACGATTCAACTACCCATGTCAGTCCTCTGAACGTCCGTTCTGAGGGGCGCGGACGTCTATAATATTATAGACGTCCGCGCCCCTCAGAACGGACGTTCAGAGGACTGACAGAGTAGTTGGGGTAATAATTACTTTAAGTCCGCTGAACGTCCGTCCTGTGGGGCGCGGACGTCTATAATATTATAGACGTCCGCGCCCCTCAGGACGGACGTTCAGAGGACTGACAGAGTTGCTGGGGTAATAATTACTTTAAGTCCGCTGAACGTCCGTCCTGTGGGGCGCGGACGTCTATAATATTATAGACGTCCGCGCCCCTCAGGACGGACGTTCAGCGGACTTAAATCAATTAGTACCCCAGCCACTCTGTCAGTCCTCTGAACGTTCGTTCTGAGGACGGACGTTCGGGCTCTCCCAGGACGGACGTTTGAGGTTAATGAACGTACTCGCCACGCGCACGGACGTCCGCTCACCTCAGGACGGACGTTCCAGGACTGAAGCCAATATTATAAACGTCCAGCTCGACCCAGGACGGACGTTCAGAGGATGACAACGTTAGCCTATAAAACGTCCGTGCCCATGCGACGGACGTCTATAATACTATAAACGTCCAGCTCGACCCAGGACGGACTTTCAGAGATTGAAAACGTTAGCCTATAAAACGTCCGTGCCCCTGGGACGAACGTCTATAATACTATAAACGTCCAGCTCGACCCAGGACGGACGTTCAAGGATTGACAACGGCAGCCTTTAAAAACGTCCGTCCCCCTGTGACGGACGTCTATAATGTTATAAACGTCCAGCTCGACCCAGGACGGACGTTCAGAGATTGACAACGGCAGCCTTTAAAACGTCCGTCCCCTTGTGACGGACGTCTATAATGTTATAAACGTCCGTCTCGACCACGGACGGACGTCTATAGTTCCACTTATTTACTATTATGCCACCGGTCAATTATATACGTTGGGGATTCGTTGGACGGACGTCTATTGGGGGACGTGAAAAGTCGTTTCTGCACTAGTGATACTTATTTTTAACAACCTTATTTTCATTAATTTTACTACATTCTCCTAAGGTTGTTTCATCTAGTAGTTTCTTATAATTAACACAAGATGCACATTCATCACTACTAGTAAATTTACCCTTTTCAAAAATTAAAACTTTATTTTTCAAATCTTTATTTTCTTCAAAAATATTTTCAAAATTTAATTTTAAATTCTTATTTTCTTCAAGAATATTTTCAAAATCTGATTTCAAATTTTTATTTTCTTCAGAAATATTTTCAAAATTTAATTTTAAATTTTTGAAATCCTTTTTCAATTTCTGATGGGCTTTATCTAATTTTTCAGATTCTACTATTAAAGCAGCATAAATTTCATGCAATTCATTTTCACTAATTTGACTAGAATTATCAGAATCGCTAGATGTACTTACTTGGCTTCCAGCGTCGTCGTTCACCACTAAACAGATGTTTGCTTCTTCATCTGAGTAGCTTGAATCTGAAATGGTTTCATTGTCGTCTTCCCATGCAATGTATGCCTTCTTTTTCTTGAAGAATTTCTTTTCTTTCTTTTCTTCACCCTTCCTTTGATTTTGGCAGTCTGCTTTTAAATGTCCTTTTTCTCCGCAACCGTAGCATCGGTAATTTGAGGAAGATACTGGATTATCTTTCTTTTCGTATCTAAATTTTCCTTTACCTTTAGACTTCATGAACTTGTTGAGTCTTTTTATCATGAGTCTCAATTCTTCTTCTTCGTCTGAGTCTTCGTCTTCCGATTTACCTTTGCTTCTTTCAACCTCCGACTGTAACACCAAACTCTTCTTGTTGTTTTTGGCTTTTGATTCTTCTTCATCAAGTCTTCCAAGATCTAGTTCATGTTCCCTCAATTTTCCAAAGAGTGACGCCATGGTCATGGTGTTGAGGTTTTGTGACTCTGAGATTGCAGTCACCTTTGGTTGCCACGACCTGTCTAAAGACTTCAAGATTTTAATGTTAAGTTCATCTGTATCAAATGACTTACCTAGTCCAATGAGATGATTGACAATGTTTGTGAAGCGTTTCTGAACATCTACTATTGTTTCCCCTTGCTTCATTCTGAACATCTCGTATTCCTGGATTAAGGTATTCTTTCTAGCTCTCTTAACGTCATATGTACCTTCATGGGTTACTCTTAGTACTTCGCACATTTCTTGTGCAGTTTTACAAATAGAAATCCTGTAAAACTCATCAATAGTTAAAGCAGATGAAATAATATTACGAGCTTTTACATCATTACCAAATTTTTTCTTGTCTTGAGCAGTCCATTGGTCACGGGGCTTTGGTTCCTGCATATTGTTAGTTGGAACAAAAGGACCAGATGCAACAACATCCCAAATATCTATATCAATAGATTCCATAAAAATTTGCATTCTGACCTTCCAAAATGCGTAATTTTCACCTGTGAATAGTGGTGGTCTATTGATAGAAGCACCCTCTGCGAATGTTTGAAACGACCCCGCCATTTGAATGACTATCAAAGCAAGCTCTGATACCAATTGTCAGAGCGGCTGCAGCGGATGGGTTAGCGTGGAACAACAAACCAAGAGGGGTTTCTAATACTAACGTGTGCCTTTTAATTTCTACTCAATTAAACTTACTTAGCAATTAATAAAGACAAATAAAGCAAGAGTAAGGTTGAGAGAAATTTGCACAGATGATTTTATCCTGGTTCGGATCTTACCAATCCTACGTCCAGTCGCTTATCTCAAAACAAGATAAACAGTTTCACTATCATAAAACAATTACAAATTACAATCACAAAGATACAATTTGTAAGAGTTTAGAAACCACCTCTCTTGATACCACAAGAGATGAAACTACACCTCCTTTGAGTCTTCACAAAGGATGAACACCTCCTCCGAATACTTCACGAAGGATGATTCTCTTCCGAACACCTCCTTAGACACACCAAGGATGAACCGGCTATTTCCTCTGTCACCGTAGCAGCACTTCACCAGCTCCACAGACAAGAGTTTCACAAGCTGAACAAGAACACATAAGTCTCAAGAATTTCTGAGTATTTGAGCACAAGGGAAGAGTTTCTGTGTCTCTAGATTCCCAACTTGAGAGGAAATGAGAGTCTATTTATAGACTCATCCAAAGGCTCTTCCATTTTTCGTTTTCAGCCTTTCACACTGTGTTAATCGATTAGCTACAGTGGTTAATCGATTAACACCGCAACGGATAGTCCAACGGCTTTAAAAACGGCTAGTTTTTCAAACGGTTCCTGTGTTAATCGATTAACACCCCTTGTTAATCGATTAACGTTAATCGATTAACACCCTCTGTTAATCGATTAACACTGCAATGCTGTGCTTCTCCATTCGTCTCTGGAACAATCGATTTACACCCTGTGTTAATCGATTAACACTGCACAGATTTTGCTGTTGGTTTATTTTTACATCACTTTTGAATGTATACATAAAACTACTAATAATCTAAGTCCTACTACTAATAATCTAAGTCCTAGATACTAAACTATAATTATTACAAAAGCTTTCCATAGCAATACAAGTCTTCATAACATCTTGAATCTTGATTTCTCTTGACTTGATTTGGACATCATCAAAACTTCATCTTCATCATTTTACTAACAGTTACATGAATCAACTTTGCCTTTCATTTTACCACAATAAAAACATTCACAAGCATGCATCATCACAAGGACTTTTCAATGGCTTATAATGTGGCTGGGCTAACAAGAAAATTGGTTTTTCTGGATCACAAAAATCCTTGAGTTAAGAGAATCATAACAACACAATTTTTCTTATTCTTCCCAACTTGCCTTTGCATTTGCATTGAGCTTTGCTTCTTTTTTCTTTTGTTTTTCTTTTTCTTTGCATATTCTTACTTTTTTAGCTCTTAGCTCAATGCTTTTCCTTTTTCATGTTTTCCCAACAACCCCAAACTTGAACATTTAACAATACCACACAAGATCTTCTACTTAACTCAAGGTAAAGATTTTCAATCAAGGGTTTTCAGTGTATGTTCAAGGCTAAGGGTTCAAAGGATAGAACACAAAGTGTTCTCTTTTAGTGGGCTAACTTTATGAATTTGGCCAATAAAAAGGGTTCCAACAAACGACCTTGATCACATGATGCAAAACAAGCAATTGATTCAATCATAGAAAACCTGGGCAAAGTCATTCATGCTTTTAAAGTAATAGCATTCAATCATACCAAAAACTTTGGAGCTGAAAACCTCACATATAAGCTCATTCACATTTGACATACACATCCTGCTTAATTTCACAATCACAATCATGATATCCTGCATTTGTTCACAAAGCTTGTGAATCACCTTTATAAGCATTTTAATGTGCACATCATCTCAACATCAATCAATCAATCAATAAGCATCATCAAGCATTACTTATCAAACAATCACAGTCAATATCAAACCATCACACAAACTAGGTTTCCAATAGAGTACATCAAACCCTAATCTAAAAACAAAAACAAATAAGTTCAGAAAACTTAACCCAAACAAAAGCATAAGTCTTGCTCTAGTTATGATAGCATTCATCAGTAAATGCTATCTCAACTCCTCCTCAATCTGAGCTGTCCTCTGTATCCTCCTTCTTCTTGGATCTTATAGTCTTGATTCTTTTTGCCCGATGAGGAGGCCATCCCTGCATCAAACATAATTCATAAAACCAAAAGATACATTGTTAAGCATTAGTAAACCATAATGAAGAAATCAGCCCCTTCAATGATGCTCTCTCCCAACCCCAAACTTAGATGGAAAACTAGTGATCAAGTGAGTGGAAGGGAGATTTTCTAAAGAGGGATGAGGGAAAAATTGTAGAGAACCTTTGAAAAGGTATGTAGGAGTGTGTGTGAAGAGAAGAGCTTGAAAATAAAAGCATTTGCGCAGCTTATGGTTTAAAAATACCCTAATGAGCTCGGATCCCGCTAAGGGGAAACTAAAGCCCATCTGCGAGAGTACCGCGGCACTTTCGTGAAGTGCTCTTCTCCTTCTTTTCTTAACCTTCGTGCCTCCTAGACATGCCCCTCACTGGTTCCCTGCAATTCAATGTTTAAAATACTTATGCAAACCCTAACTAAAATAAAACAAACAAAAACAATCAATCAACTGGGTTGCCTCCCAGGTAGCGCTTGTTTAACGTCACGAGCCTGACCCAAAATCCACCAACACTCATCAGTAGGTGCTTCAAACTTACCAACACCCATCAGTAGGTGTTACACACTTAGCATCCTTCAGTAGATGCTATGTTCAGCAATATAATGTTCAACAGATTTAAAAATTACAAACCAAAGTAAAATTTAAAAGTTCTAAAATCACTGGGTTGCCTCCCAGCAAGCGCTCTTTTAACATCATTAGCTTGACCCAGTAAAGCTCAAGTTCCTTCTTTATAGTTGATGTTGTCATCCCACCAACTCCTCAGCTGTTTCCTTTGAACTGTTTTGATTCTTCTAAGACATGGAGATTCTATCTCTATCATCTCCTTCTCCTTAAAGCCTTTCACAACCCACAACTTGTTCTTGATTCTTACAGGTGCACCAAGTTGGGGTCTTCTTTTCTCCCAGTCACCAGGAATTTCTCCTCCTCTTCCAATTTTTTCTTCCTTGTGTACCTGAAACAACAAACAATGGTTACCTGCAACGTGGAGATTTTCATCTTTACGGCTAGTCATGGGTGCATCTTGAAATGCAGCTTTATAACTAGCTTCTTCCTCCTGTGTTTGCGTCTCGTCTATAACCACTCTCTCCTCCCTATCCTGGAGCACCACTATACCTTCATTTACATCAATGATAGCTTTGGCCGTTTTCATAAACGGTCTTCCAAGTATGATAGGTATCTTCTCTGTCTCCATCTTCATCACCACAAAGTCTGCCAAGAACTGAAGTTTGCCAACACAAACTATAATGTCCTCTGCAGTCCCACATGGCTCCTTTGAAGATCCATCGGCCATTACTAGATTAACCTTTACAGGTTTCACATTAACATTACCGATTTGCTCCAGTAAAGAGTAAGGTATCAAGTTAACAGTTGAACCTAAATCAAGAAGAGCTTTCTTCACCCTTTTCTTCCCTATGGTACAAGGGATAGAAAAACTACCTGGATCTGTTGCTTTAGGAGAGAATGACTCTTTTTTAACAGTTACACACTCCTTTGCCTCATCATCTCTACGTCTTTTCTTTGTAGAGATGTTTTCATCAGATTTTGTGTAAACTGTGATCTGTTGTAAAATCTGTTCCCAAGGTGCATCATTATCCACCATCTTGAATAATTCTGTGAAGTCCAGTTGTTTCCCTTGATGGATTGGAAAAGGAAAAGTGCTTTTGCTCTCTATTTCACTTATCTCTTCTGTATCTAACTCAACTTTCTCATCATCAACACTCTCTACTACCTTGCACTCTTCTCTGGGGTTAACTTCAGTATTAGCCCCAAAATTTCTATTTGGCCTTTCTTCCACCTGTTTGGTGATCTGCCTCATCTGAGTCTCCAAATTTTTAATAGTAGCTTCAGTGCTCTTCTGTGTAGACTTAGTTTTCTGTATGAAATTGTTGAGAGTTTCCTCCATCCTCATGGACCTTTCATAAAGCATAGATAACTGTTGCCATAAGGTGGGTTGTTGCTGCTGCTTATTATATTGACCAGCTTGCCCAGTTTGCCCTTGACCAATACTTGGGTGTGGTTTCCACCCCTGATTGTAGCTCCCTTGACGGTATTCATTGGTCATGTAGTTTACATCCTCTACGGCTTCAACTGGAAAGGCACATTGACCATTGATATGGTCGCCTCCACACAATTCGCACAACTGGGTTTGCACCTGTGCAGCAGTTTTCAACTCTTTGGGTAATTGTGCAAGAGTTTTGGTCAGAGTCTCCAGCTGTTGAATTAGAATTTTGTTTTGAGCTAGCAGGGCATCATGTGTTTGTAATTGGAGGACTCCTTTTTGCATAGGAGCTCATCTCTCACCGTGTAGCTCATTATCACTAGTAGCCATGTTTTCTATAATCTTTGTTGCTTCCTCTGGAGTTTTCCATTTAAAATTGCCTCCTGCTGAGGCGTCCAGCATCATCTTGGTTTGTGAACCAAGCCCTCCAAGGAAAGTTAAGACTACTTCCTGATCTTCAAAGCCATGCGTGGGTGTTTTTCTTAGCAAGCTTTTGTATCTATCCCATGCATGCCCCAGTGATTCTTCCATACCCTGCTTAAATGAAGAAATCTCTTGCTTGCCTTTTGTCACCTTAGATTGTGGGAAGTACTTGTTTAAAAATTTTGTGACCACTGCTTCCCACTCTGTGAAACTTTCTTCTGGGAAAGAATTCAACCAAAGCTTAGCATTGCCTCCCAATGAGAAAGGAAACAAGCTAAGTTTGATAGCTTCGTCTGGCACCCCATTAATTTTGACTGTGTTGCAAATCTCATTGAAGGTAGTGAGGTGCTCATATGGGCTTTCATGAGATAACCCATTAAATTGGTTGCTTTTCACCAATTGAATCAGTGTTGGTTTGACCTCCATATTAGCTGCATTGACTCTAGGTCTAGCTATACTGTTAAAGTGCTGAGGTCTAGCTATATTGGTGTAGTCAGCAAGAGTTCTTCTAACATTGTTGTTCTCCATATTTTCTGTGCTATGAACAGAACCTTGTGGTGGTGATTGTAAGAGAGTTTCTAGAGAAGGGAAAAGTTCTCTAGATGTTCGGATTCTTCTCCTCCGTCTACTCTCGTCTAGACCTACAAGCGGAGGTTCTGTTGTTTTCTTGCTCCTTGTTCTAATTGCTTCCTGCATGCACAAGAAAACAAAAGCCTAGAAAAGATTTGTTAGCACAAAAAGATATAGGAGAAGATATAGATTCAGAAGATAAAAGATTCAAAGGATAAGATAAAATAATATAAAATAAAATAAAATAAAATAAAATCTAATCTAATCAAATCAAATAAAATCTAATCTAATAAAATAAAATCAAATCAAATCAAATCAAATAAGATAAAATAAAATAAAATAAAATAAAATAAAATCAAATCAAATAAAATCAAATAAAATCAAATCAAATAAGATAAAATAAAATAAAATCAAATAAAATCAAATCAAATCAAATCAAATCAAATAAAACCAAATCACATAAAAACCGAAAATAAAAACAGAAATTCAAAATTAAAGTCAAAGATAATCAATAATCACACAAATTAACTAGTTAAACCACGAGTCCCAAGCAACAGCGCCAAAAACTTGACGGACAAATTTATGATCACCAAAATATGATGTCACAAACTTATTTTACAATCGGCAAGTATGACCGAATCGTTCAAGTAATAAACTTGGTAAGACCAACTATCGTTCTCCCAAAGGACTCACGGCCTAGTTTAGTTGTGTGGTGTGTTGATTAGCTAAGACTTAAGAACGAAATAATTGGATTGTATTATGCAAAAGACGAAAATAAACATGTATGCATGAGGTTTGGATCAATGGCAAAAGCAAAAGACAAGCACTTTCAATGAAATATATATATGAATATGTTGTTGGGGGTCAATTTCATCTTATCCACTCTCATATATTTTAGGAATTCAACATTCAAGTCATCATTGTTAATGCCACTCTCTAAATTACCTTGTCAAGAAGGCCTATCCCTAATTACGAGTTCATACGATTCCTAGCATTCCTAATAATTAGTTCTTTTAGCACAAGAGCTTAACGACAACCAATATACTATTGGGAGTAATTCCCCGGATCTAGACTTCTCCGTACGTTCCCGTATCAACAAAATCAATAATCATGCATTGAATGAGTTAAACAAAGCAAGCATTAAGCAAAGAGGAAAAACCCTAACTAATGATGAAAGAAAGCATAAGTCTTAGATTAAGATGCAAGTGCAAATTCCATATATGAGAGCTTCAAAAGATTACATTGATTCCCCAACAAACATACAAGGTTTAGTTCACCATATTCATGGTGAACCTAGATGAACAATAATGAAAGAATGAAAGATAAAACCCTAGAAAGGTGAAGAGGTAGCCTGAGCATCCACGATCCTCCTTCAAAGGGGTGGAAGAGAGAGTGTTTGCTTCGTTTCTGCCAAAGATACCAACCCTAAGACATCTAGGTCTTTAAATAGGACATAGAAATAATAGAAAACGGGTCCAGGCCCAAACAGATCATAAAATCGCATAAAACTGGCCCAAAACTCGTCCGGTTGACTTTTTTCGTATTCTGGTTGACTGGTTGACTTTTCTAGTTGACGGGTTGACTTTTCTGGTTTCTGGTTGACTTTTCTGATTCCATCTCTCTCCTTCTTCACTTGTTTCACTAAATTCACCATAAAATCTGCACAAAAACACTGAAATCAAGCATAAACCTGTCCAGCTCTCTTATTTCTAAAAATATGGATAAAAGCATGATTTCAAGCTAGTTTCTATGTGTAAAGGTTGCTTGTTGTGTCAATTTTAAGCATGAAAATAACAGTTTTTCAACTGTTATCAGCGGCATAGACGAGGCGGCGTAACCAGGGCAGTGTCGCTGTGTGACAAGGTCTTCCAGTACTGCTTCAGAGGCTATCGAAGGGGCTACCGTCGAGGTAAGTTGTTATTTTGATTGATGAACTATAAAAGCTAAGAAGCATTTCTTCTGGCTTTGTTAAATGTATGCTCTGAATTAGTTTGTGCAATATGATTTGTTGTAGAAAAATTGTTCAAAGTTGGCATTTTGATTGCTAATGCATTTTTTAGAATTAGCCATTTTAAAACTAAAGCAAGCTAATATCAGTAGATTATGAAAACTGATAACAATTACTCAATGAGAGTAAAAAGCTACTGGTACACTTAAAAAGCCAATTTCATATAGCATAAGTACCGAAATACTCAAGATATCTCTATCCTATACCTATAGAAGGTGTTATATTCCTGTCAAGGTTAATGTATAGACCTATAGAAGGTAAGCCTGTCCTACATGGACACTGATATCTCTGTCCTATACCTAATACCCATAACCTTATAAGTAAGTTGCACTGAATATAGTGCATTCAAACTTCATTTCAGTCACAACCTTTTTTTTGACTCTTAGTTAATTAAAATGTAGATCAATCAAAACAACGATTGATGGTAGACATACTCTATCCTTGATGGAGGACTTATTCTCTCTAAAAAATAGTATATTCAGGATATCCTCAATGGAGCAAAGATGGATAATTCTAAGCCTGAACCCACTCGTATGATTTCAGGTTTAAAGCTCACTACCAAAGGTTTTTGCATCTGTTTTTGATCCTTCTTTTTCTAAATCTAATATTGGTTCTTTACAATATATTAGTATTACTAAACCACAATTATCCTTTTCAATTAACAAAATAGAACAAAATCAATCACTCAGTTCTACTTTCTTTATACTCAAAGACATTAGCTTTAATCAATGTTGGGTTTAAAAATAAGATATTTTTCTCAAAGTTTACATTTTCTTTACGGTTAAAACAACCTTTCCTAGAAAAAAGACATTTTAAACAATTGAAGAGTTACTGTGAAATAGAAAAAGCAGGAAAGAAAAATGTCTATAATTTGACAGAATGTCAACAGTATAATTTACTCAAAAATGTTACCTTGGAGGGGTTTGGGATGAGTTCTTTCAAAGCATCAAATTTACTACTCAAATCCACTCTCCTTTGTCTCTCAATAGTGGTACTAGTAAACTGGTTGGTCCTTTTCCCCCCTCTCTTTTTCCCCACATCTTGAGTGAACTCCACCACCCCATTTCCAAAATCTTGGTAGGCAATTCCACTGCCTTGTATGACACCCCTCCTCCAAAGGCAAAATCATTTCCAAGAGCTGGGGGAGGTGCTTGCAGGTTGAGATGCAAGAAAGGGTCATAGGAAACAGATGAGACGTTTGTGCTGTCTGTTGTTCCCATAGGGCCAGAGAGTTTCGAAAGATTGGTGCTTTGGTTTTCAAAGGTCATTGGCAAGTGGAGAAGGCTGAGGAGATCTGGTGTTGGTGTGGAATAAGGAAATTGGTGATGATGGTGACCCCTCTCAAGTGCGGAGAAGTGAGTAGGGAAAGAATAAAGCTCCTCACATGAACCATGGTTGTTCACCACTTGCACAAACTTGGGGTTCAAGTTATTAACTTGATTGTAAGAGTTTTGTTGAGGCTGTGCAATGATTTCCATAGTAACAACATAAGCATCTTCTCCACTGGAAGATGTGTAGGCTAAGTTTTCCATCCCAAGGGTGTTTTGGGGCTGCATGCTAGTCACAGACATAACTGCCTCTGATTTTGAAACCATCTAGGGAAAACAGTCTTCTTCCACCATCCCATTCGGATCAAAGCAACTACTTTCTTCGTACATGTTTGGACCCTAGTGATTTTGATCTTTGCCTCTACAAAGAAAAGGTATAATTAATATAACATAGGAACTAATGCAGCTTATAGAAAACAAAAGGGTCAATAAATTACTGATTTGTAATCTTCCAAATGTTTCACAAAATTTCATAAAAGTGATAGAAGTTTTTCTATAAGAGTGGTTGTGTGGGAGACGTGTAATTCTCTTGGTGGTTTTGAGGTTACACAGACTGTGAAGGCTTTTTCAAGTGTACTGAGCAGATACCATACATGGAATGGTGTGAGTGAGCCAAATGACCATAAGGTCTCATTCTGTTACTTGTTCTGCAGATTCCCGTCATGTGGACCCCACCGAGTGATCTCCTCCTTATTGTTCCAGATGCAGACAGCACCAGCGTGCATATCTACTCCTCATTGCAAAGATGCTTCAGCTTTTTTATTTTTCTAATATCAAATTTATTATTACATGGAATGTATGATATTAATATTGCAATATTAAAAATAACAATCCCTTTCCTAGCCAATGCCTTATGCATGAGGTACCTACAAGAAAGCAAGAATGTGACACTGTTTGGCCAATCTGCATAATTTGACCATGGGATTATGTTCACCAGTACATGGATCATTTAACATTTAATTTGCATGATTGAGAACAATGGTGAACGTAGATCCACCAGGATGAACTTAATGAGGCAGAGTGTTTTAGTTGCACAATTCTAGGAGAAATTTGGGATTGCTCTTGAGTTTAATTGTATATTGTGAGTTGCGCTGCAACAATAATCACTGCATAATTTGAATATAGGTAGTTGCATGTGTTGGTCTTGAATCTTGTTGTACTAGACTTAGGTTCAGCAGTAAGTTGAAAGTAATACTCACATGAACAAGACTCTTAGAATCTTTCAGCTGTGTCTGTCAATTTAAACTGGTACTTGTTCCAGTGCGTTGATTTGGTTTGGAACGTGATGCCTAATCTTTGTTTAGGGAAGTAATTTCTGAAAAATATGTTCTAGAAATGAAATGATTGATTGGAGTTGCTTGTTGGTGCTGTTCAGTCCAACAAACATGTCATAATTATTGATGATTTGGTGGCCACAGGTGGAACTGTATTAGCAGCAATTAGACTTGTAGGTGATTTCCTCTTGCAGCCTTTTACGATTGAAGGTACTCTTTTGTCCTAAATTCTCTTTTGCAAGAATAAATGTCTTATTAAGTGAATGTATTTATGTGGTGAGTAAGTAAAGATGCATTCAGCTTTGATTTCTCATGATTGTAGACCATGGTTCACTTTAAATTAAGGTTTCATACATGTAACTAACTGTCTTGTCACACTCCTAGGTAACTACTAGAAATAAAAAGCATGTTTAAATATATATATATATATATATATATATATATATATATATATATATAAGCTTTATGAATTAACCCCCAATTTTTGTTGTTGTTCCTAAAATGGTTAAGTTTGCTTTCAATTGTAGAACTTGCTGGTGCTAAAGTAGTGGACTGTGCTTGTGTGATTGGTCTCTCTGATCTCAAGGTAATGGCTAAACTGAATCAATGTTTTTGTAAGTTGTGTTTTAGTAGCTAGTCTTAGAAAATTCCATCTTCTTCTTCACATGCTCAGGTAAAGTATAATTTCCAAATTCATTACCTTTTTGTCATACTTTGAGTGATCCCATAATGGTTAGAAAAAAGTGTTGGAAATCCCTTGTAAGAACAAATTATAGTGTATGAGTGTGAGTGAATTAAATACATTACTGAACTTAGGATTGATTTACCGTTAATCTTACTACTTGATGTAGAAGGATAAAAGTCCCCTGAACTATTTATGGTACTACACACATTCTCAATGGTGCATCATGTCCATTGCTACCAAGCAATGAATTCTTAATGTTCAGCTAATCCAGAGTTTCAACATACTTTTGAACTCTTCTTAACTTGAAAATTAATTTTTCACTAACATTTGAACTACAATTGCTTAAACAAATTTAATTTCAGATACAGTGATAAACATAATTCAGTAAAATACATCTCAGTATGTGGCATGACCTGAATTTTCCTCTTTAATTTCACATCCCCTTCAACCATTATACCATCTACTTTAAGCAATTGATTCAACAATAAGTCAATCAGATTAAGCACATCTGTTTGTGCAAATCTTCCACCTTTGTTGATAATTCACTCAAATGTTGATACCTAACCAAATCCAATCACTGATCATTAGCAACCACAACACTATTTTTTCCCTGCAAGCCTCTCTACTTCCAAGCTGATTTCTAAGATTGATTTTGCAGCTTTCTCCATGTTAGCATTGTTCGTTTTCTCTAACAACCTCTTCTCTTGACTAATAGGGTCTTCAACTAGCAATATCTTGGATTTATCCTTCACCCCAAATGTAGGAAGAAAGGCCTTTGAATCCCTTTCCAGCTATTATTTTGTTTGCCCAAATTGAATTTAGAACTCAATATTTGGCTATCGAAGTTGCCAATTTCATCATTTTTCCTTGCTGGACAGCCCCTTTGAATTGACAAATTGTGCTCCTTCTCCACTTCCTAAGATGCCACCTTAGTTGGAAAATGTTTCTAAAACTGGACTGCACCCCAAAGTCTTTAGAACACCACTAAAGTAGATCAAAAAGTGGACCAGAAATGTACAAGGATGTTGGACAAATTTATGATCACCAAAATATGATGTCACAAACTTGTTTCACAATCGGCAAGTATGACCGAATCGTTCAAGTAATAAACTTGGTAAGACCAAGTATCGTTCTCCCAAAGGACTAACGGCCTAGTTTAGTTGTGTGGTTTGTTGATTAGCTAAGACTTAAGAACGAAATATTTGGAGTTTAATATGCAAGACAGAAAATAAACATGTATGCATGAGTTTTTGATCAATGGCAAAAGCAAAAGATAAACACTTTCAATGAAATATATGAATGAATATGTTGTTGGGGGTCAATTTCATCTTATCCACTCTCATATATTTTAGGAATTCAACACTCAAATCATCATTGTTAATGCCACTCTCTAAAGTACCTTTCTAGAAGGCTTCTCCCTAATCACGAGTTCATACAATTCCTAGCATTCCTAATGATCAGTTCATAAGTTCAGGAGCTTAACGACAACCAACATAATATTGGGAGAAATTCCCCGGATCTAGACTTCCCCGTACGTTCCCGTATCGACAAAACCAATAATCATGCATCGAATGAGTTAAACAATGCAAGCATTAAGCAAAGAAGAAAAACCCTAACTAAGGATGAAAGAAAGCATAAATCTTAGATTAAGATGCAAGCATAAATTCCATATATGAGAGCTTCAAAAGATTACATTGATTCCCCAACAAACACACAAGGTTTAGTTCACCATATTCATGGTGAACCTAGATGAACAATGAAAGAATGAAAGAATAAACCCTAAAAAGGTGAAGAGGTAGCCTGAGCATCCAAGATCCTCCTTCAAAGGGGTGGAAGAGAGAGTGTTTGCCTCGTTTCTGCCAAAGATACAAACCCTAGGACGTCCTAAAGCTTATATACTATTCTAAAATTACAAAGAATCTAGGCCCAAGCCCATAAGTGTGCCGCTCAGCGGTAAAGTACCGCTCAGCGGTGAGTGCGCGTCTCTTTTCTTCCCCTCAGCGGCCATTTTGCCCCTCAGCGGACCTCCCGTGACCTCCTGAGTGCCGCTGAGCGGTAAAATGCCGCTGAGCGGTGACTTCGGCTTCTCTTTTTGCACTCTTTGATTTCTTTTCTGATTCCATCTCTCTCCTTCTTCACTTCTTTCACCAAATTCACCTTAAAACCTGCACAAAAACACTGAAATCAAGCATAAACCTGTCCAACTCTCTTATTTCTGAAAATATGAATAAAAGTATGATTTCAAGCTAGTTTCTAAGTATAAAGGTTGCTTTTAGTATCAATTTTAAGCATGAAAATAACAGTTTTTCAACTGTTATCACAACACCAAACTTAGAACTTTGCTTGTCCTCAAGCAAACAAGATGTAACTCAATCTCTAACCAATTCATATGATGGTTCACTCATTCAAAAATCCTCTTTTTCAAGATAAGTAACAACTTCACTCAAACTTATGATCAAGAGTTCATTCAAGATGTGCTCATGCTTTAGTGTTCACAAAGTCATTTAAATTCCAACAAATACTATTTTTCATGAATGATCAATCAATTAAGCATGAATGTTCATGTGCTCATGGAATATTTTCTCACTGGATAAAGTGTTTCACTCAACACACAAGTGTATAAGAGGTAAAGTTTTTCACTCATTCACTCCACTATCACAATGTTACATGAATCAACTTTGCCTTTCATTTTACCACAATAAAAAACATTCACAAGCATGCATCATCACAAGGACTTTTCAATGGCTTATAATGTGGCTGGGCTAACAAGAAAATTGGTTTTTCTGGATCACAAAATCCTTGAGTTAAAAGAATGATAACAACACAATTTTTCTTATTCTTCCCAACTTGCCTTTACATTTGCATTGAGCTTTGCTTCTTTTTCTTTTCTTTTCTTTTTTTTCTTTTTCTTTGCATATTCTTACTTTTTAGCTCTTAGCTCAATGCTTTTCCTTTTTCATGTTTTCCCAACAACCCCAAACTTGAACATTTAACAATACCACACAAGATCTTCTACTTAACTCAAGGTAAAGATTTTTCAATCAAAGGTTTCATTGTATGTTCAAGGCTAAGGGTTCAAAGGATAGAACACAACGTGTTCTCTTTTAGTGGGCTAACTTTATGAATTTGGCCAATAAAAAGGGTTCCAACAAATGGCCTTGATCACATGATGCAAAACAAGCAATTGATTCAATCATAGAAAACCTGGGCAAAATCATTCATGCTTTCAAAGTAATAGCATTCAACAATAACAACTCTAGAGCTCAAAATCTCACATATCAGCTCATTCACATTTGACATACACATCCTGCTTAATTTCACAATCACAATCATGATATCATGCATTTTTTCATAAAGCTTGTGAATCACCTGTATAAGCATTTTATGTGCACATCATCTCAACATCAATTAATCATAAGCATCATCAAGCATTACTTATCACACAATCATAGTTAATAGCAAACCATCATAACAAACCAGGTGTTCAATAGAGTACATCAACCCTAATCTAAAAACAAAAATAAATAAGTTCAGAAAACTTAAACCGATAAAAGCATAAACATATGATAGCATTCATCAGTAAATGTTATCTCAGCTCTTCATCAGTCTGAGCTGTCCTCTGTATCTTCCTCTTCCTCCTCATCTTCATCATCTTCAAATGCATCCTCCTCATCAGCTTCATCTTCTTCCATATCTCTAGCTGAAGCTTCAGCTGCTCCAGCTCCTCCTCCATGTACTGGTTCTTCTGGCCAAGCTACTACATTATGGAATTCATCCATAGTCCACCTGTGGGCTGGAGGTGTACCATACATCCCCACTATCATCTCAGCAGTGGCCACCTGCCCTCTGTGAATGGACTGCAACTGAGCACCTATAAGAGACATATACATGTCCCTCATCTGGAATGGTTCTGCTTCATGTGTATCAGCAGATGTCCGGCTCTGTGCTGGCCCTCTCTCTCTACGAGCCCGGCGTGGTGGAACTGGCTGAGCTACATCCTCACCTCTACAGTACTGTCTGTAAAAAGCCTCATCAATAGCTTTTCTTGGCCTCTCAAATGGTGGAACAAAAGTGTCCACCCTAGCTAGCTTGCAAAGGTGAGTGATCAAAGAAGGATGTCCTAATGGTGCTTTGTTGTTTGAGGTGTTAGCACATACACTAATTTCATCAGCTATCACCTGCCCAATATTAACATTCAAATTTCTGATAACACAGTAGATGAATAATGCCCTGCTGAGAGTAATATCTGACACATGTGAACATGGCTGAATGTTGGCATGAGAAAACGCCATCCAATACTTTGCAAGAGGAGTCAAATCTGTCCTCCTAATGTTAACCACTGAGCCAGATCTATTCCTTTGGAAGTGCCCTCCAGGTATACACAGCACTCTCTCCACATCCTCATAATCAGCACCTTCCTCCATGCAAAGAGCAAATTGGCATTGCTCACCAGCCCACACAGTATCCAGGAAGTTGTTGATAGAATCAGGATCATACCTGATAGCATGGCCTCTGACATAGCCCAAATAATTCTCAGCTGGATAATCACCAATCTTCTTTGCATTGGTGTAAAATTCCTTTACCACAGCTATGTTGGCAGGTGCGGGATAAGTGGCTAGCTTTCCCCAATCATTCCCTAACACTTGCTCTCCAAATTGAGGAGCAAAGTTAGGTATCATTCCAACCTTTCTCTCCATCAGAAGTCTCCTGTCCTGAACCACCCTCAAGTGCTTCTCATGTTTCCTAGAAAGGAACCTGCTAGAGTGGGGTTGCTCTGGTTCCTTTTCCTTTCTCTTGGTTGCCATGGTTTTCAATCTCTTTCCTGAAGAGGATGCCATTCCTACATTCAAACACAAATACAAAACCACAGAACATGATGTTAATCATTAGTAAAACATAGAACAGAACTCCTTTCGAAGCTAAACCACCGCTGAGGGCCAGAATTTCCCCTCAGCGCCACCAGTACCACATTCCAGATCACAAAAAAAACAGAAAAATCAAATCTGGCAGAGTGCCGCTCAGCGGCAGTTTACCCCTTAGCGGTAACTCTGCAGATTTTTGAAAATCTTGTTTTAAAGCTGTCCTAACTCCACCCAAATGCAATTTTCAGTTTTCCAGTTCATCATCATGCAGTTTAATCGGTTCAAACATCAAATATATCATCAAATCATGCATAGAAATCAAAACCCCTAAATTTTCATGCTTTGACAATCACATTCAAATTCAAAAACCCTAGAATGAACAAAATGCATTTTACTTACTTGGGTGGAGATACTAGATGCAATGAGAATGCTTCCAAGCTAGAATGCTCTCTTCCAACCCCAAACTGTGATGGCACACTAGTGAAAAATTGAGTGGAAGAGAAATTTTCTTAAGAGGGAAGAGTGAAAAGATGTGGAAAACCTTGGAAAAGGTATGTGGGAGTGTTTGTGCAGAGAAGAGCCTGAAAGTATGAGAAATTGCGCAGCTTAGGGTTTAAAAATACCCTAATGGGCTCGGGTCGCGCTAAGGGGAACTAAAGCCCATTCTACGAGAGTACCGCTCAGCGGCACTTTCGTGATGTGCTCTTCTCCTTCTTTTCTTGACCTACGTGCCTCCTAGACATACCCCTCACTGGTTCCCTGCAATTCAATGTTAAAAATGCTTATGCAAACCCTAACTAAAATAAACAAACAGAAAACAATCAATCAACTGGGTTGCCTCCCAGGTAGCGCTTGTTTAACGTCACGAGCCTGACCCAAAATCCACCAACACCCATCAGTAGGTGTAACAAACTTACCAACACCCATCAGTAGGTGCAAAATTTTCTTACCAACACCCATCAGTAGGTGTTACAAACTGAGTATCCTTCAGTAGATACTTAGCCACCTAGCATCCTTGATGGACAAATTTATGATCACCAAAATATGATGTCACAAACTTGTTTCACAATCGGCAAGTATGACCGAATCGTTCAAGTAATAAACTTGGTAAGACCAAGTATCGTTCTTCCCAAAGGACTCACGGCCTAGTTTAGTTATGTGATTTGTTGATTAGCTAAGACTTAAGAACGAAATATTTGGAGTTTTAAATGCAAGACAGAAAATAAACATGTATGCATGAATTTTGATCAATGGCAAAGACAAAAGATAAACACTTTCAATGGAATATATGAATGAATATGTTGTTGGGGGTCAATTTCATCTCATCCACTCTCATACATTTTAGGAATTCAACATTCAAATCATCATTGTTAATGCCACTCTCTAAAGTACCATTCTAGATGGCTTCTCCCTAATCACGAGTTCATACAATTCCTAGCATTCCTAATGATTAGTTCATAAGTGCAGGAGCTTAACGACAACCAATATAATATTGGGAGAAATTCCCCGGATCTAGACTTCCCCATACGTGCCCGTATCGACAAAACCAATAATCATGCATTGAATGAGTTAAACTATGCAAGCATTGAGCAAAGAGGAAAAACCCTAACTAATGATGAAAGAAAGCATAAGTCTTAATTAAAAGATGCAAGCATAAATTCCATATATGAGAGCTTCAAGAGATTACATTGATTCCCCAACAAACATACAAGGTTTAGTTCACCATATTCATGGTGAACCTAGATGAATTTCAATGAAAGAATGAAAGAATAAACCCAATAAAGGTGAAGAGGTAGCCTGAGCATCCAAGATCCTCCTTCAAAGGGGTGAAAGAGAGAGTGTTTGCCTCGTTTCTGCCAAAGATCTCTAATCCTAGGAACCCCTAAAGCTTATATATCATTCGTAAATTACAAAAAGTCAGGCCCAAGCCCATTAAAGTGCCGCTCACCGGTAAAATACCGCTCAGCGGTGATTGCGCGTCTCGTTTCTTCCCCTCAGCGGCCATTTTGCCCCTCAGCGGACCTCCCGCAACCTCTTGAGTGCCGCTCAGCGGTAAAATGCCGCTGAGCGGTGCCTTCGACTTCTCTTTTTGCACTCTTTGATTCCTTTTCTGATTCCAACTCTCTCATTCTTCACTTCTTTCACTAAATTCACCTCAAAACCTGCACAAAAACACTGAAATCAAGCATAAACCTATCCAGCTCTCTTATTTCTGAAAATATGGATAAAAGGCATGATTTCAAGCTAGTTTCTAAGTCTAAAGGTTGCTTTTAGTATCAATTTTAAGCATGGAAATAACAGTTTTTCAACTGTTATCAATCCTTCAGTAGATGCTATATCCAACAAAATATTTACAAAAATAATGTCCACAGATTAAAAGTGACAAAACCAAAATCAAAATCAAAAATTTGTAAATCCACTGGGTTGCCTCCCAGCAAGCGCTCTTTTAACGTCATTAGCTTGACCCAATAAAGTTCAAGTTCCATCTTCTTTATAGTTGATGTTGTCATTCCACCAACTTCTCAACTGCTTCCTTTGAACTGTTTTGGTTCTTCTAGAATATGGAGACTCTATCTCTATCATCTCCTTCTCTTTAAAGCCCTTCACAACCCACAACTTGTTCTTGATTCTTACAGGTGTGCCAAGTTGGAGTCTTCTTTTCTTCCAGTCTCTAGGAATTTCTTCTCCTTTTCCAATCTCTTCTTCCTTGGGTACCTGAAACAACAAACAATGGTTACCTGAAACTTCAAGATTTTCATCTTTACCTCTAGTCATGGGTGCATCTCGAAATGCAGCTTTATAACTAGCTTCTTCCTCCTTTGCTTGCGTCTCATCCTTGAAGACATCCACCACCACTCTCTCCTCTCTGTCCTGGAGCACCACTATACCTTCTTTTACATCTATGATAGCCCTGGCCGTTTTCATAAACGGTCTTCCAAGTATGATAGGTATCTTCTCGGTCTCCATCTTCATCTCCACAAAGTCTGCCAAAAACTGAAGTTTGCCAATACAAACTACAATGTCTTCTGCAATCCCACATGGCTCCTTTCAAGATCCATCAGCCATTACTAGATTAACCTTTACAGGTTTCATTTTAACATTGCCAATTTGCTCCAATAAAGAATAAGGCATCAAGTTAACACTTGAACCTAAATCAAGGAGAGCTTTCTTTACCTTTTTCTTCCCTATAGTACAAGGGATAGAAAAACTACCTGGATCTGATGCTTTAGGTGGGAATGACTCTTTCTTAACAGTTATACACTTTTTTTCCTCATCATCTCTACGTCTCTTCTTTGTAGAGATTTCTTCATCAGATTTTGTGTAAACTGTAATTTTCTGTAAAATCTGTTCCCAAGGTGCTTCATTATCCACCATTCTGAATAATTCTGTGAAGTCCATTTGTTTCTCTTGATTTGTTGGAAAAGGAAAAGTGTTCTTTCTTTCTACTTCTCTTCTTTCTTCTGTTCCTCCTTCTTCTAACTCAATTATCTCTTCATTCACACTCTTTACCACTTTGCACTCTTCTCTGGGGTTAACCTCAGTATTAGCCCCAAAATTTCTATTTGGCGTTTCTTCCAATTGCTTGGTAATTTGACCCATTTGAATCTCCAAATTCTTTATAGCAGCTTCAGTGCTCTTTTGAGAAGATTCAGTTTTCTGTATGAATTGCTGAAGAGTTTCTTCCAACCTTGTTGATCTTTCATTAAGCATAAATAACTGTTGCCAAAAGGTTGGTTGTTGCTGCTGCTTATTATATTGATTAGCTTGCCCAGTTTGTCCTTGACCAATGCTTGGATGTGGTTTCCACCCTTGATTATAATTCCCTTGACGGTATGGAAATTGATTAGCCATGAAATTAACATCCTCCACGGCTTCCACTGGAAAAGCACATTGAGCATTGATATGATCACCTCCACATAATTCGCACAACTGCGTTTGTACCTGTGCAGCAGATTTCAACTCTTTAGGTAATTGAGCAAGAGTTTTAGTCAGAGTCTCCAGCTGTTGAGTTAGAATTTTATTCTGAGCTAGCAAGGCATCATGTGTTTGTAATTGAAGAACCCCTTTTTGTTGCATAGGAGCTCCTCTCTCACTGTGCAGCTCATTATCATTAGTAGCCATGTTTTCTATAATTTCAGTTGCTTCCTCTGGAGTTTTCCATTTAATATTGCCTCCTGCTGAGGCGTCCAGCGTCATCTTGGTTTGTGAACCAAGCCCTCCAAGGAAAGTTAAGACTACTTCTTGATCTTCAAAACCATGCGTGGGAGTTTTACGTAATAAGCTTTTATACCTGTCCCATGCATGCCCCAGTGATTCTTCCATGCCCTGCTTAAATGAAGAAATCTCTTGCTTGCCTTTAGTCACCTTAGATTGTGGGAAGTACTTGTTTAAAAATTTTTGACCACTGCTTCCTACTCTGTGAAACTTTCTTCTGGAAAAGAATTCAACCAAAGCTTAGCATTGCCTCCCAATGAGAAAGGAAACAAGCTAAGTTTGATAGCTTCGTCTGGCACCCCATTAATCTTGACTGTGTTGCAAATCTCATTAAAGGTGGTAAGGTGCTCATATGGGCTTTCATGAGATAACCCATTAAATTGATTACTTTTCACCAGTTGAATCAGTGCTGGTTTGACCTCCATATTGGCTGCATTGACTCTAGGTCTAGCTATGCTGTTAAAGTGCTGAGGTCCAGCAGTATTGGTGTAATCTGCAAGAGTTCTTCTAACATTATTGTTCTCCATATTTCCTGTGCTATGAACAGAACCTTGTGGTGATGATTGTAAGAGAGTTTCTGGAGAAGGGAAAAGTTCTCTAGACGTTCTGATTCTTCTCCTCCGTCTACTGTCTTCTAATCCTTCAAGAAGAGGTTCTGTTGTTTTCTTACTCCTTGTTCTAATTGCTTCCTGCATACACAAGAAAACAAAACCCTAGAAAATATTTGTTAGCACACAAAGATATAGGAGAAGATAAATATTCAGAAGATAAAAGATTCAGAAGATAGAATAAAATAAAATAAAATAAAATCTAATCTAATCAAATAAAATAAAATCAAATCTAATCTAATCAAATAAGATAAAATAAAATAAAAACAGAAAAATAAAAAAAAAACAGAAATTCAAAATTAAAGTCAAAGATAATCAATAATCACACAAATTAACCAGTTAAACCACGAGTCCCCGGCAACGGCGCCAAAACCTTGTTGGACAAATTTATGATCACCAAAATATGATGTCACAAACTTGTTTCACAATCGGCAAGTATGACCGAATCGTTCAAGTAATAAACTTGGTAAGACCAAGTATCGTTCTCCCAAAGGACTCACGGCCTAGTTTAGTTGTGTGGTTTGTTGATTAGCTAAGACTTAAGAACGAAATATTTGGAGTTTAATATGCAAGACAGAAAATAAACATGTATGCATGAGTTTTTGATCAATGGCAAAAGCAAAAGATAAACACTTTCAATGAAATATATGAATGAATATGTTGTTGGGGGTCAATTTCATCTTATCCACTCTCATATATTTTAGGAATTCAACATTCAAATCATCATTGTTAATGCCACTCTCTAAAGTACCTTTCTAGAAGGCTTCTCCCTAATCACGAGTTCATACAATTCCTAGCATTCCTAATGATCAGTTCATAAGTTCAGGAGCTTAACGACAACCAACATAATATTGGGAGAAATTCCCCGGATCTAGACTTCCCCGTACGTTCCCGTATCGACAAAACCAATAATCATGCATCGAATGAGTTAAACAATGCAAGCATTAAGCAAAGAAGAAAAACCCTAACTAAGGATGAAAGAAAGCATAAATCTTAGATTAAGATGCAAGCATAAATTCCATATATGAGAGCTTCAAAAGATTACATTGATTCCCCAACAAACATACAAGGTTTAGTTCACCATATTCATGGTGAACCTAGATGAACAATGAAAGAATGAAAGAATAAACCCTAAAAAGGTGAAGAGGTAGCCTGAGCATCCAAGATCCTCCTTCAAAGGGGTGAAAGAGAGAGTGTTTGCCTCGTTTCTGCCAAAGATACAAACCCTAGGACGTCCTAAAGCTTATATACTATTCTAAAATTACAAAGAATCTAGGCCCAAGCCCATAAGTGTGCCGCTCAGCGGTAAAGTACCGCTCAGCGGTGAGTGCGCGTCTCTTTTCTTCCCCTAAGCGGCCATTTTGCCCCTCAGCGGACCTCCCGTGACCTCCTGAGTGCCGCTCAGCGATAAAATGCCGCTGAGCGGTGACTTCGGCTTCTCTTTTTGCACTCTTTGATTTCTTTTCTGACTCCATCTCTCTCCTTCTTGACTTCTTTCACCAAATTCACCTTAAAACCTGCACAAAAACACTGAAATCAAGCATAAACCTGTCCAGCTCTCTTATTTCTGAAAATATGAATAAAAGTATGATTTCAAGCTAGTTTCTAAGTATAAAGGTTGCTTTTAGTATCAATTTTAAGCATGAAAATAACAGTTTTTCAACTGTTATCAAAGGACAACACCAAATTCTGACTTCAATTGGTCAATTTTAAAATGCCTACAAGCTTAAAACTATTATAAATAGGTGTACAATATAAGTAGGCACTCAAATGGATTCTAAGAAAGGTTCTTCAACAGATGAAGAAAGCAAGAAAAACTTAAACATGTTTTGCTCCAACCAAAATGGAATTTCATACCAACTTCATCATAACAGCACTTAAAATTTGTCAACTCTACACCAAAAAATTGATCCAAGATTGGTGGTTCTAAAAGTGAATTCGTGCATAAGTGATTCTGACTCTTTGATTAATACTTTCAGTAACTTGAATTCATCAATTTAAACTTGTTTGAACTGTAATTGGGTTGAAAACAAAACTGTATAGCAGATTCACCCTTTTTGTTCCCAATTTCACTAAAAAATGAGGTTTGGATATGCAAATTGCACATACATGAATCTGGCTTCATTTTGAATGCTGTAACAAGTTTAATACAACAATTACAACTTGTTTAAACTGCCAAATAGCACAAAATCCCTGCTGCACGAAAATAGACACCCAATACAACTTTTTCTTCTTCAAAATGACTACTAAAAATGCACTAGAATGGTTAGAATTTGCAAACTGCATAAATATATCCATGGTTAGATTGTAGTATATATCCATGCTTTTATAGATATTTGAGTGCCTAAATTATGTTGATGTCTATATGGTATGTTCATTTACCTTGTATTTCATTTATTAGGCTATAACTTGATTAAGTGGAGTAGTCATTTAAATACCTATGGTACTACACACGTTCTCAAAGCAATGAGAAGGGTAAAAATACACTAAACACTTAGAAACTACAAAATATTCGGAAGTACTCTAGAGAAGAGAACTTCAGTTGTAATAAGTTGTCTCCTCCAACTTTAATACAGAGCCCCCCTTAGTATGTCTAAGGCATTTCAATACTGAGGACTTCTCTTTGCATGCCCTTATTGAATGCCTATGACCATAGTGTTGAAATTGCCTTCCATGTTCGACTTGAGTAGTAATAGGTTTTTGAAATTGCCCTTATTTTGAAATTGCCCTTATTTTGATGAGGTCTTTGCACAGACTCATGTAAGGAAGGGCACTGATCAATTCGTTGATGAAAGATCTCGGAAGACTCATGTAAGCAAATAACACTATTACTATTAATTTTTCATTTATGTTATTCTATCATTCTCTAACATTTCTTTTAATGTTTCAACAGGAAGAATTTTCTATGAGACTTTCACAGGTTAGATCTGAACATGAGTCAGCTCCTACACCGGATGATGCCAGTAATGCAGAAGATGACATCCGTAGGACACAGTGCTGGATCGACATCGTTGGTGGGAAGAAAAAGGGACGAGTGTATGGTGCAGGACAACTTGCTACAAACTATACAGCATCCAGAGGAGGTACTCTAAAGCACCAACCTTCTTCTTCCACCACTACTCCTGACGAGGTCGTCCTCCGCCTCACGCAGGTACTGGAGCAACGTGACCAGGAGCTCACTGATCTGAGAGCAGAGTTTACAAACTTTAAGGCCCTGGTCATGAGAGTGTTGCCTGAAACCTCACAGGAAGTACAAAATATCCCTTCGACCCAGCCACAACCCTCCTCGTCACCCGCTGCCCCTCAACAGCCCACATCAGTCCAACCCTCATTAGTCCAACCCACACTAGTCCAACCATCAATAGAGGACCAGGATGATGAAGATCATTCTGATGATAGTTATGTACAGTATTAGTTTCATTTTCTTATTACTTGTTACAAAAACATTTGAATATTAGAATACATTTTGAGTTTATATCATTTCGATGTTAGATCAACTAGGTGACTTTGGATGTTAGAACATCATTTTGTTACATTGTTTTATGTTTTAACTTTAACTATAAATACATTTTATATGGATTAATGGATGTTCTAAGTGTTAATGGATGTTCTATGGATATCGATCATTGATTGCATCTTTGAGATGCACATTATGCAGGTCTGTATGTGTTTGAAAACTGTTATGCAGGTATGTTTGTAATTGAAAATTGTTATGCAGGTTTGCTTGTTGGGTTTAATAAGAAATATAATTTTTCTGAATATTTCCGTCCAACTTACCGAAGGCTTTTGCCCTTCGGTAAATACCCACGTTAGGTTATTACCGAAGGCTTTTGCCCTTCGGTAAATACCCACATTAGGTAATTACCGAAGGCTTCCTCCCTTCGGTAATTACCGAAGGCTTCTGGCCCTCGGTAATTACCGAAGGGCAAAAGCCCTCGGTAAATGTTAGCGACAAGTGATTTACCGAGGGCTTATTGGCCGTCGGTAAGTCGTCTGTAAAGACCCTTTTCCGACGGCTTCTGGCATTTACCGAGGGCTTTTGGCCTTCGGTAATGCCCTTCTTTTTTGTAGTGAAAACGGACGAAATTGACGAAGTTGACAAAGTGGACGAAGTAGATGAAGTGGACGAAGTGGACGAATTAGATGAAGTCGACTACGTGGACAGAGAGGACGAAGTGGGCGAAGTGTACCAAATGGACAACAAAAATTGGAAGAAGTGGAAGAATGTGACGAAGTGGATGTAGTGGACGAAGTTGACGAAGTGGACGAAGTTGACGAAGTGGACGAAGTGGAAGAAGTAGAGGAAGTTGAGGAATTGAACGAAGTGGAGGAAGTGGATGAAGTGGACGAAGCTGATGAAGTGTACGAAATGGAAGAAGTGGATGAAGTGGACGATGTGGATGAAGTGGACGAACTGAGAGAAGTGGACGAAATGGACAAAGTGGATGAAGTGGACGATGTGGACGAAGTGGACGATGTGGACGAAGTGGACATAGTTGACGAAGCGGATGAAGTGGACAAAGTGGACGTTGTGGACGAAATTGACGAAGTGGATGAAGAAGAACAAGGAGAAGAAGTTAAAGAAGAGTAAGAATTGGACGAAATAGTGGACGAAGTGGGTGAAGTGGACGAAGTGAACAAAGTGGATGAAGTAGACAAAGTGGCCGCAGTGGACGAAGTGGAGGAAGTGGAAGAAGGGGAAGAAATGGACGAAGGGAAAGAAGGGGACGAAGGGGAAGAAGTTAACAAAGCGGACGAAGTTGATGAAGCGAACGAAGTTGACGAAGCGAATGAAGTGGACGAAGGGGACGAAGTTGACGAAGTGGAGGAAGTGGACAAAGTGGAAGAAAAGAAAGAAGTGGACGAAGTGGACGAAGTCGACAAAGAAGTCGACGAAATGGACGAAGTTGACGAAGTGGACGAAGGGGACAAAGGAGACGAAGGGGACGAAGAAGACGAATTGGACGAACTAGATGAAGAGGACGAAGTGGACAATGTGGATGAAGTGGACAAAGTGGACGAAGTGAACGAAGTTGATGAAGTGGACGCAGTGGACGAAGTTGACGAACTGAACGAAGTGGATGAAGTGGACGAAATGGATGCAGTGGATGATGTTGACAAAGTGGACGAAGTGGATGAATATGACGAAGTGGATGAAGTGGAAGAAGTGGAAAACGAAGTGGAAGAAGTGGAAGGAGTGGAAGGAGTGGAAGTAGTGGAAGAAGTGGACGAAGTGGACAAAGTTGAGGAAGTGGAAGAAGTGGAAGAAGTGGACAACGGGAAGAAGTCGAATAAGGGGAACAAGAGGAAGAAGTGGAGGAAGTTGACGAAGTGGACGAAGTTGACGAAGTGATAACAGTTGAAAAACTGTTATTTTCATGCTTAAAATTGATACTAAAAGCAACCTTTAACACTTAGAAACTAGCTTGAAATCATGCTTTTGTTCATATTTTCATAAATAAGAGAGCTGGACAGGTTTATGCTTGATTTAAGTGTTTTTGTGCAGGTTTTAAGGTGAATTTCGTGAAAGAAATGAAGAAGGAGAGAGATGGAATCAGAAAAGACATCAAAAAGTGCAAAAGGAGAAGCCGAAGTTACCGCTCAGCGGCAGTTTACCGCTGAGCGGCACTCAGGAATTCACGGGAGGTCCGCTGAGGGGCAAAATGGCCGCTGAGGGGAAGAAACTACTCACGCACTTACTGTTGAGCGGCACTTTACCACTGAGCGGCACACTTATGGGCTTGGGCCTAGATTTTCTCTAATTTTAGAATAGTATATAAGCTTTAGGACGTCCTAGGGTTTGTATCTTTGGCAGAAACGAAGCAAACACTCTCTCTTCCACCCCTTTGAAGGAGGATCTTGGATGCTCAGGCTACCTCTTCACCTTTCTAGGGTTTTATCTTTCATTCTTTCATTATTGTTCATTTAGGTTCACCATGAATATGGTGAACTAAACCTTGTATGTTTGTTGGGGAATCAATGTAATCTTTTGAAGCTCTCATATATGGAATTTGTGCTTGTATCTTACTCTAAGACTTATGCTTTCTTTCATCATTAGTTAGGGTTTTTCCTCTTTGCTCAATGCTTGCTTTGCTTAACTCATTCAATGCATGATTATTGGTTTTGTCGATACGGGAACGTACGGGGAAGTCTAGATCCGGGGAATTACTCCCAATAGTATATTGGTTGTCGTTAAGCTCCTGTGCTAAAAGAACTAATTATTAGGAATGCTAGGAATTGTATGAACTCGTAATTGGGGATAGGCCTTCTTGACAAGGTAATTTAGAGAGTGGCATTAACAATGATGACTTGAATGTTGAATTCCTAAAATATGAGAGTGGATAAGATGAAATTGACCGCCAACAACATATTCATCAATATATTTCATTGAAAGTGCTTGTCTTTTGTTTTAGCCATTGATCAACCTCATGCATACATGTTTATTTTCGTCTTTTGCATAGTAAAATCCAATTATTTTGTTCTAAGTCTTAGCTAATGAACAAATCACATAACTAAACTAGGCCGTGAGTCCTTTGGGAGAATGATACTTGGTCTTACCGAGTTTATTACTTGAAACGATTCGGTCATACTTGCCGATTGTTAAACAAGTTTGTGACATCATATTTTGGTGATCATAAATTTGTACATCAGGAAGTTGATGAAGTGGATGAAGTGGAAGAAGTGGAAAAAGAACTGGAAGAAGTGTAATAAGTGGAAGGAGTGGAAGGAGTGGAAGAAGTGGAAGAAGTGGAAGAAGGGGACGAAGTGGACGAAGTTGAGGAAGTTGAGGAAGTTGACGAAGTGGACGAAGTGGATAAAGTGGGTGAAGGTGACGAAGTGGACGAAGTTCACGAAGTGGAGGAAGAGAACGAAGTTGAGGAAGTTGAGGAAGTGGACAAAGTGAAGGAAGTGGACGAAGTGGAGGAAGGGGACGAAGTTGACGAATTGGACGAAATGGACGAAGTGGACGAAATTGACGAAATGGACGAAGTGGACAAAGCACTAGTAGAAATTGTAAATTCTGACGCCTAATATACGCTTCGGTTATCCCAAAACCGAAGCGTAAACGCTTATGTACCTCCGCCACTGATGAGAGTGTCGCACCTCCCACAAAAGTTGTGCATAAAAGAATGCAGTATAAACTAGGAAGTGACTCCTAGGTCGTCTCACAAGGACCAATTTGTGGTTCGAGTCTTAGGTCAAACACGTAGTGGGGGGTTTTGAAAGTGTTTTTGTCATTAGAAATGAACTAAATTAAAACTGGAACTTAAATACAACCAATCATAATTGAAAACACTGAAATAAACGAACAAAGCATGAAGACCGAACGGTCCTAGAGATGACAGAATGGTTCTACATTGAGACCGAACGATCTCTAAAGCAAATGTGAAAATTGAAAATGCAAGAAGATGAAGACGTCGAACAAAATAAACATTATAGTAAACGAAAACCATAAACTAAACAGACAAGAAATGAAGGCAAGCCAAACGACACAATTAGAGATCGAACCGTCTAAACGCAACAAAACCAGAAAATGCAACAAATAATAAAATAAAAAAAATTGGCTAAACATGAAATGCACATTTCTTTAAACACTTAGAAAAAGAAAATTTATTCGCTTAAACTAAGTGCATTGTAGCTAAGAAACACCGTACAGCTGGAATTTAAATTCAATTGCTGGAATTAATTTAAATGCAACGAGATGCAAGAGAAATTTGAAAACGCATTCAAGGAAAAACACATATAATTCTTTTAAAATGCAACGCGTCACTACTTTGAGGCACAATGCATCCAATGCTATTAAATGCATCGCTTAGGCTAATGAATCAAATGAAATGTAACTTGAAAGTAAAATGAAATGCCAAAGGAGCTTGGATAAATTGGCTCGCAGTAGAAAAATCATCACACACATCTTCCATTAATTTAAAACAATGTGTCAACATAATCACTATGTGGCTGGAATTAAAGAGGCAATGCAAAGGTGCTGGAGTAACTGGAAGCAACGGGAAGCAACTTCCGTGATGAACTTAAATGCAATAAATTAATAAGAAAATATGCTTTAGGCTAAAACAGAATTGTATTCCAATATAATTAACATCCCATTGATTTTTTCGGTGCAGGTTGAAGCTAATAGATAATAAAATATTAGGAGTTCTCCCTTATGGACGTGACAACAAGGCACGTCCTCCGCTAGGTGCTCCACTTCTCCATGAAAGATCATGCTCCCAGGCTGGCGGCTGCTCCTCTCCGTAACCCTTCCATTCTCCGTGCAGCTCTCTCCTTTTTCTGGACCGCGTGACTTCTTTCTTGTGGGCCGTGTGGCGTGGATTTCTCTCTACTGGGAAATGAAGAAATGTGGCTGCTTCTCATGTGCTGTGACCATGTGCGTGGAGTGAAGTGTTGCTGGACACTCCTTCTCTCACGTGGGCCTCTTCCTTGCTACCACATGCTGGATGGAAGCTGCGTGGGTGAGCGTGAAGGCTTCTTCCCTTTGCCACCTCCTGGACGCTCCGTGATGTCCATGGCCCTGCTGCCCATTTCTCCCAACGCTTCCTGGACTCTCCTTCACGTTGCTTCACCTGATTGCTGGGCGTAGCACCCTTCTCCATTCAAGCACCGTGTATCCAAAGTTGCTCCTACTGGACCAAGGCCAAGTGAATGTCCGCGTGTCTCAAGTGTGGACGTGGAAGTTGGACGTGTCAAAGAAATTGATGGCCCTTCCAGCGTGTTGTTGCCTTCTAGCTGGACACCCCCCTTCTTGCTGTCCGCCACACCTTTCTCCAATGCTGGATGGGCTACTCCTCACGTGCTGGACCTGCAACGTAACACCTCCCAAGCTGGATGCCTTGCTGCCATGGGCCGTGGTAGCTTCTTTCTCCAGCTCTTTCTTGAACTCTCGTCTTTGCTGGACATCATCCCCTTCATTCCATCCAGCACACCCTCTCCAAGCCCAAATGAATCCTACTGTCCGTGTGTGCTTTTTTTTTTAGAAAGTCCATCTCCATGTGGAACTCCTAAAATGAAATATGCACCTCCTTTGCATGTTGCAATAAAATCAACACTTTATTTTTTTATTGTCCTCCAAATGTTTCAAATGTTCCAAAATTTTCCCTGCAATTAATAATGCGAATAATTAGCTTAAATAATTCAAATTAATTAAAATTAGAATTTCTGATCAAATTAAGCACAATTAGTAAAAGCGAAAAAATACCGGATGTTTTAGCACAATTCCCTGATTAAATTCGGTACAATAAGCTAAGTGAAATTGAGAAAATATTGACTCATCAAAATAGATCACACTTAGTCTTTTGCACTCCTGGGCAAAATCAAGACGCAGATCAAGGAATAGTTCAGAGGACATCAGGGGTACGACACAAACTCAACACACAGAAAACAAAGACTCACAAGGACCGAAACAAACAGAATTACATGGTCCTCAATAAATCTGGACAAAGTAAAGAAGTAGACAATATCCAACACCAAATCAAAGAAAACAGATACTCATGAAATTATCCAAGCATTTCCAAGCATGGCAAAATAATCAATCAGCTCAAGAGGTGAATCAAAAGTAACAAAACCTCACAAATGGGCTATCAGTGTTTCTCTCAAGTGTCTAAGGTAAAGAATTTCAACTCAATGTACTCAAGAAATCAAGCAACAACAGACTTGGCAAGCCTCTAATATCAACACTCAAAATATATGCATGTTCAAATCAAAAGGTCTTTTCTTGGTTGTAATGGGGCCAAGGACAAGGGAGGATAAATATGGATGAGAAGCTACAAACCAAAAAGAATAGAGGAGCAATGGGGAACACGTGAAAACACAATCAACTCACACCCAAAACCTCTAATTCAATCCTTTTCTTGACTCCATTATTCACAATTTTTTTTTTCATTTTTCTTTTTCATCTTTCTCACTTTTTTTCATCCTGTCTCTTTTCTTTTCTCTCTTTTCAAAACAAAACTGTAAAAGACAAGATTTACAAAAACAAAACAATAAGAGGAACCAACTAGCCAACTCATAAGAATCCCTAAGGAGACCACACTTGTTTCCAAAACACTTCCCAAGCTCCAAAATTCCTTAAGGTTAAGGTAATCATGGTTTTTCACTTAAGGCTAGTGTATGAGCTTCAAAACAAAGAAATAAGGAGAGTATAGGCTCAAAAGGGGTTATCAAAGGATTAGAACAAGGTAAGCTTATTTGGCTAGAGAGGCTAAGAAACAAAACTGCCTTTATCACTTCCAAACATGCATATCAATCAAGAATTATCAACAAGAGTCAAGCCAAGGCATATGCGCAAGCAATCAAGAGACGTACCACACACAAGAAAGAACATAAAGTGGCTCAAACCTCACACAGGGTAATTGTCACAATCAATTCAACCTCTCAAACATCATAATCATCTTCCCAAGCAGAGAAAAGCAAGGATTTCAAACAAATCAGAGTATCAATGAAGTGAAAGACACATCTACAACCTAAACAAAGTCCAGAAATCAAGAGAAACATGTAAAACTGTACACAAGACACGACAAAAATAACCTAGAAAAGAAAAAATTTAACCAAGAAAACAAAAACTAACAAAGAAAAATAAAAATCTCCCCCAATAGACCACACTTAAACTACACAGTGTCCTCAATGTGTCATAAGCATAAGATCAGAAATCATAACAGTCAACAGATCATGGACAAGTGCAATAAAAGTAGGGAAAGCGGGAGAAGAGAGAAAGAAAACTCCCCTGATCATGGTGGCAGTTGCCAATTTTGGACTTTCAGGGAGATGTCTTCCACCACAGGATCCAGCAAGGAAGTTTTGAGGAAGAATTGCTTCATCCTCCAGATTTGATCTAGCAGGGAGATATCATCCACAACTGGATCTAAGAAGCAAAGATTGTTGATGAGCAGGTTCAGCTGGTGCCTATTGATCTTGAAGCTTTTGTCAGTGTTAGCACCTTTATTTTCCACTGTGGGTGTTTGTCTATCAAATTCATGTGTACCTCCTGCAACATGGTTAGTGCAATGTGGCTCCAAAGAAATGACATGCAGAGGTACAACACCTAATCCTAATTTATCAATCTGAACTTCAAATATACTCTCAGAACATGAATCACTTTCAAATTTAGAAACAATATCAACAACATGCTCAGATTCATGTTCAATGCATAGATAAGAAGTATTCAGATAGGATGACAAAAGTTGTTTCTCATCATGCAAAGAGTGGAAATGAAAAGCATGCTCATCAACAATATAATCATCAACATACCCCTCAACAACATAATCAAATTGAGGTATGTTTACCTCCACTTCCCTGAAGGTTGGAAGAGTGGTGGAAGATGATGATGGTCTACCTTTCTCAAAAATGTTGCTCATATCTGCCTGGTACTCAAAATCTTTCTCGGTCTCCTCAGGTGCAAGAGTGGGACCATCTAAAGGTGGGAAAGTATGTGGCGCAGTAGTAAGCTCATAACTCTGCTCCCCATCTTCTATGTGGATGACACTAACATCATCAGGAATCATAACAGTCTGAAATGGTGATTCATCTAAATCTTGAGATTGTTCCTGATTGAGTTGAGTGGTCATCTGCCCTATCTGATTGCTCAAACTTTGAATGGATGCTCTGGTTTCTTGCATGAACTCAATATTCTGCATGGCCATTTGCTTCAGTAACTCCTGTAATGTAGGCTCAGAAATAGAAGGCTGAGGAGCTGTTTCGGCAGAAGCATCATATTGCTGACTCTGATATTGTTGGACTAGTGGAGGCATGAAAGTACTCTGGAATGGTGGTTCTTGATATTGATGTTGTGGAGGATTGTATCATCCCAAGGTAGGGTCATTCCATCCAAGACCGTTGTCGTATCCATCTTGCACATGGGAGAATTTGCTCAGAAATTTATGCTCAAGATCTTCCCATCTGGTAATGGATCCTGGAGGAAGAGAGTCTTTCCAATCTTTTGCTGCTCTTTCTAATGAGTGCGGGAATGCCCTTAAGAAAACTAGATCGTCCGGGACATTTGGAAGTTTCATTAAAGAGCAAATTCGATAAAACCTATCCAAATGTTCATGTGGGCATTCATCTGCAAGACCATAAAACCTGGGCAACAAATTCATCAGTCCAGCGATGAGAACTAAATGATCATCATCCTCATTAGGTGGAATCGGCTCCCAAACAGAGCTCTCAGAAGTTTGAGGATGAGCCATATTGTTCTCAGCATAAAAATCAGCAGAATAAACATGAGGACTATACTTAGAGTTAGATGCAGAAGGAGAATCATAATCAGAGGCACTCACAGAATAAGCACTATTCACATAACCAAATAGGTAGACATGGAAAAAGAAAAATACTAAAAATTACGAAACAAATAAAACACAACACATTTATACATGCACCACGGACACAGAAAACAGAACATCACAACACAAGGCAAAACACAACACACACTGACACAACAAAAAAGACCTAAGACTGAACCGTTGGTCCCCGGCAACGGCGCCATTTTGATGAGAGTGTCGCACCTCCCACCAAAGTTGTGCATAAAAGAATGTAGTATAAACTAGGAAGTGACTCCTAGGTCGTCTCACAAGGACCAATTTGTGGTTCGAGTCTTAGGTCAAACACGTAGTGGGGGGTTTTGAAAGTGTTTTTGTCATTAGAAATGAACTAAATTAAAACTGGAACTTAAATACAACCAATCATAATTGAAAACACTGAAATAAACGAACAAAGCATGAAGACCGAACGATCCTAGAGATGACAGAATGGTTCTACATTGAGACCGAACGATCTCTAAAGCAAATGTGAAAATTGAAAATGCAAGAAGATGAAGACGTCGAACAAAATAAACATTATAGTAAACGAAAACCATAAACTAAACAGACAAGAAATGAAGGCAAGCCAAACGACACAATTAGAGATCAAACCGTCTAAACGCAACAAAACCAGAAAATGCAACAAATAATAAAATAAAAAAAATTGGCTAAACATGAAATGCACATTTCTTTAAACACTTAGAAAAAGAAAATTTATTCGCTTAAACTAAGTGCATTGTAGCTAAGAAACACCGTACAGCTGGAATTTAAATTTAATTGCTGGAATTAATTTAAATGCAACGAGATGCAAGAGAAATTTGAAAACGCATTCAAGGAAAACACATATAATTCTTTAAAAATGCAACGCGTCACTACTTTGAGGCACAATGCATCCAATGCTATTAAATGCATCGCTTAGGCTAATGAATCAAATGAAATGTAACTTGAAAGTAAAATGAAATGCCAAAGGAGCTTCGATAAATTGGCTCGCAGTAGAAAAATCATCACACGCATCTTCCATTAATTTAAAACAATGTGTCAGCATAATCACTATGTGGCTGGTGATGAATCAATATTTTCTCAATTTCACTTAGCTTATTGTGCTAGAATTAATCGGGGAATTGTGCTTAATTGTCCAGTATTTTCCCGTTTTCACCAATTGTGCTTAATTTGACCGGAAATTCAAATTTTAATTAATTTGAATTATTTGAGCTAATTATTTGCATTATTAATTGTAGGGAAATTTTTGGAAATATAATTTGGGACATTTGGAGGAAAAATTGACTATTAATTGGTGAATGGAAAAGCACGGCCCACACGCTGAAAAATTGTCCAACAAAGATGGTATTTCCAGCAACCACATCCATTGGAAGGCTTCACGCGTGAAGCAAGTCCAAGTTCAACACACGGTCCATCTTTGGAACCAAAAACAGCTGCCACGTCCACACAGCACATCCAGCGGGTGTGCACGAAGGAATTCCACGCGGCCCAGCCATAGTCCAGCAGGAGCAGATTGGTCACGGTCCAGTACCAGCTGCCACCGAGAGGGAGATCTTCATCTAGCAGCTTGAGACGGTGCAGCACACGCCCATGACGAGCGTCCAGCAGATGGCACGCACGTCCTGATTTGGCTTCTAGCGGATAGCACGAGCGTCCAACACTTCAGCGCACGTCCAGCAGAACAGCACTCCAGCGCACGTCCAACACGTCCGCACACATCCAGCACACTCCAACGCACGTCCAGCACTCCAGCGCACGTCCAGCAGAGTGGAAGACAACGCACGTCCAGCACACTCCACACGCGTCCAACAAAGCAGGGGGTGCATCCAGCAAGCAGCTACACGCATCAATGCTTTGTCCAGCAGTCGCACGCCTTGAAGAAGCAAGCATCCAAGAGCAAACATCCAGCCAAGAGGAGTCGCACGGTCCAATCCAGTAGTGCACTTCCAGCAGCCATCCACACGCAGGGAGAGAAGGCTGTGACGGGAAATGAAGAATGGATGACGTCCCAACTGTTCCAGCAACGTCCAGACAGTAGTGGCTTCTCGGACAGTAGCAAGCTCAACACATCCAACAAAGAAGAGGGTGTCTCGGCGTATGGTGATTGAAGAAGGAAAAGCATCCACCCAAGGGGGTCTCTCGTGGTTTGCATTTCAGCAGCCACACGCAAAGAAGAAGCAAGCAAAGAGGTGCTCACGGCCCAACAAGCAAGACTGAAGCAGCTTCATGCAGTACGGTGGCGAGGAGAATGAAGGTGCAGTGGTCCAGAAGCAAACAGGAGAGAGGAAGCCCACACACTCAGAGAAGGAAATTATTTGTTTATTTGGCAATGGGAATGTTTTTGTCTTCTTCCTTTTTAAAATGAAGCACGTAGAAAGTGGGATGCAACCTTCCCTTAATTGGATAAAAGTGGAGAACCCCCTCATTCATTATTGGCACGGTCCAGTACGGAAGAAATACTTTAAAAAAATTAAGCATGGGCTGCAACGAAAAGGGGATAAAAGGGGGAGAGAGCCGTGGACTAGGGAAAAGCTTCAGTAGTGTAGTGTAGAGTTCCAGAGAATAGTGTAGTGTAGGAGTAGAGAGTAGAGGGTTTGGAAGGAGAGAGGTCGTGAGACAACTGCTGGACAACAAAGAGTGATGGACAGTAGGCTGGAAGATACAACGAAGGGGCTGGAACAGTAGGACCTTGTGACTAAGAATGGAGGGCTACGGTTGAGAGCTGTGGTGCACACACTAGGTTTCAAGTTTATGTTCCTTGTTGTAATGAATTTAAATTCAATGCACCATTTGATTTCATTTTCTGTTACTAAATTTGCAATTCTGTTTTACGGTTCTGTTTAATGATGTAATTCCAGTCCTGTTGCAATTTAATTCATGTTGTTGTTTGTCTACAATTTAAGTTCTACTGTTATTTTTACTATGTTGTTGATTATTTCACTCTGTCTGGATCTTTCACTGTAATTTTATTCTAAGTATTTTGCTGTTGTAATGTTGATTCTGTTTTCATACTTGAAACTTACTGTTTTCCGTATTTTTGTTTTTCTGTATTTCTGTATTACGTTGTTACTATTTCTGTATTACTGTAACTGGGATTCTGAATTTATGTATTTTCTGTGTTGCTATTCTTAATTACTGCTGTAATTTATTTTCTGTTTTTACTGTTCACTGTATTACTGTTTAATGTATTTACTGTTTTCCGTATTTTCGTTTTCTGAAATTTTTGTTTTCTGTTCAGATTTGTTTTTATTGTTTACTGTTGCTGTAAATTCGTTTTTACTGTAGTAATTTCTTTTTTTACTGTTTTAATTTCGTTTTACTGTACTGTAGTTTATTTCAACGTTTTTAATTCAGTTCAATTTTAATTTTCCGCATCAAACCAAAACACTTTCAAACCCCCCCATTACGTGTTGATCCGAGACTGAACCAAATTTGGTCCTTGAGAGACGACCTAGGAGTCACTTCCTAGTACTATACTGCATTCTTTTATGCACAACTTTTGTGGGAGGCGCGACCCTCTCATCAGCTGGAATTAAAGAGGCAATGCAAAGGTGTTGGAGTAATTGTAAGCAACGGGAAGCAACTTCTGTGATGAACTTAAATGCAATAAATTAATAAGAAAATATGCTTTAGGCTAAAACAGAATTGTATTCCAATATAATTAACATCCCATTGATTTTTTCGGTGCAGGTTGAAGCTAATAGAAAATAAAATATTAGGAGTTCTCCCTTATGGACGTGACAACAACAACTTTGACCAAGAGCCCTTCTCACAAGGCACGTCCTCCGCTAGGTGCTCCACTTCTCCATGAAAGATCATGCTCCCAGGCTGGCGGCTGCTCCTCTCCGTAACCCTTCCATTCTCTGTGCAGCTCTCTCCTTTTTCTGGACCGCGTGACTTCTTTCTTGTGGGCCGTGTGGCGTGGATTTCTCTCTGCTGGGAAATGAAGAAATGTGGCTGCTTCTCATGTGTTGTGACCATGTGCGTGGAGTGAAGTGTTGCTGGACACTCCTTCTCTCACGTGGGCCTCTTCCTTGCTGCCACATGCTGGATGGAAGCTGCGTGGGTGAGCGTGAAGACTTCTTCCCTTTGCCACCTCCTGGACGCTCCGTGATGCGAGGGTCGCACTTCCCACAAAAGTTGTGCATAGAATAATGCAGTATAGTACTAGGAAGTGACTCCTAGGTCGTCTCTCAAGGACCAAATTGTGGTTCAGTCTCAGATCAAACACGTAGTGGGGGGTTTTGAAAGTGTTTTTGTGAATGCGGATGGACTAAATTAAAACACGAATATAAACACGGAGGTAAACACAAAATTAAAATGTTGGTCATTAAAAGTAACATTACAACTAAATAATCACAACTAAACAAAATAAACAACATTAAAGTGAATCAAACAGTAAACTGAACGGTCCTAAATTAAAGTGTGGGAACTAATTTGAATGCACTGGAGAGATATGAAAACTCATCTAACACTATTGAACTGCAAAGAGTTACCCGTCGAAGCCCAACGCAGCCAGAATGACATGGAATGCACATTCATACGAAAGAAGCACTAAAAGAAATTGTTTGACTTGTAAGTTGAAATAAAACGAGCAAGCTGCTTCTAAATGCATTTCAATGTATATAATATAAAACATTTTTTGATGCAAGTGTGAATAAAAAAAAGGATTAAAGAAACCTTCCTAGTACGTGCGCGTCATCCAATAATCAATCAACTTTCTTTGTACAAGAAATTAAATGAACTTCATCACCGTGAAGTTGCTCCCTTATGGTCCAAAGCAATTGAATAAAATTCCTTTTCTCAAAGCCTACCACCGTAGGCCTGCTACTTGTGCCCTCCAAATGCTACAATTGATGTGACCACTCCTTACTCCAACCTAATCTACTCTTCACCTCACATTCCCGTCACACCATGCCCTTTCAATCAGCGAGTCCTTTCTTCCAGCAAAACGTGACACCTTCATCTCAACTCCATGCTCTTCTCCCAAGCCGAGACATCTACCTTTCTCCAATCACCTTGTCACCACTTCGCTGGACACCGTGCACACCACATCTTTGCTACAGCTCTCTCTTGTACTCGGTCCCACAAGCTCGTACACGCTGCCAGCCAGAAGAATTAAAGACCCTAATATATACCTTGGACGTGACTTCTACCTGCCTTCTTCAACTCCAAAGAAAAGAAATATCAAACACGTTTAATCACCAGAAAAATAAAACGTCCCCTGCACACCTAGCTGGAACGTAACTTTCTTTTCTTCAAAATGGAATGTGCTTTTTTTCTTTTTAACGTAAGAGCTGCCGCAATAAAAATAAACCGAGAATTTCTTCTACTCCACTTTTCGTGCACACGCGTGCTTCACTCCATGAAAAATATCAATCTCCGTGCTCTCTTTTCGTGCTCTAAAAATGCTGGAACAAAAAAACTTTATTGCAAAGTGCTGAATCAATTCAAAGCAGCGAGTAAATCACCAAAATGAAATTAAGGAGCTCTCATTCCTAGCGTAACAACGACACCCTTTTTCATTGGATGCAAAAACTGAAACAACGTTCAAAGAAAACTCAGTAAGGGTGGCGGCTAGGGCTATTCAAGAGCCGTGGGTCACCTTTAATAAGGGTGGGGTCCACACAAAAGAAATACCTAGGTCTAAATCACTAACTTCTAATTTTTGGGTCTACTCTAATTTACCAAAAGTTGACCCAAAATATAAGAGTTGATACAGAAATTTTAAACTACTGAATTACAATTTAATTAGGAGTCTTGAATTTATTTGGCCTTCTTCCTGATGTCCCAAAATGTATTTCCGAAATTTTCCTGCATTTCAAAATTGCACTTAATCAGCTCAGAAAATCCAAATTAGCACAATTACAAATTTCCGACCAAATTAAGCGGAATTCGGAAAACTGGGAAATAACAAACAATTAAACACAATTCCTTGGTTTATTTAAGTGCAATAAACTAAATCTAATTCAAGAAATAACGATTCATCAAAATAGACCACACTTAGTCTTTTGCACTCCTGGGCAAAACTAAAACGAAAACCAGGGAACTACTCAAACATCAGGGAGCTGACACAGACTCGAAAGACAGACAACAAAGACTCCAAAACAGAAACACAGTTGCACAATTCTCACAAAATTCTGGACGGTACAAGGTATAGGCAGAATCCAACACAGAGTCAACAAAAGCAGATACTCAAAGAATCATCCAAACAATTCAGTACAAGGAAAGCAGTCAATCAGTTCAAGAGATGAATCAACAGCAACAGAGCCTCACAGATGCACACAATCAGTGTTTCTCTCAAGTGTTTAAGGTAAATCAATGTCACTCAATGCACTCAAAAAAGCAAACAACAACAGACTTGGCAAGCCTCTAATATCAACACTCAAACACATATGCATGTTCAAATCAAAAGGTCTTTTCATGGTTGTAATGGGGCCAAGGACAAGGAAGGATATATCTGGATAAGAAGCTACAAACCATAAGGAACAGAGGAACAATGGGGAACAAGTGTAAACACATTCAAACACACCCACAACCTCTAATTCCATCCTCTTCTTGACTCCATTATTCACAATTATTCACATTTTTTTTTATTTTTCTGCTCTCTTTTTTTTCATCCTGTCTCTTTTCTTTTCTCTATTCAGCACACAATTTCAAGAGACAAGATACACCACATATTTACAAAAACAAAACAAGCAGAGGAACTAACTAGCCAACTCATCAGAATCCCCAAGAAGACCACACTTGTTCCCAAAACACTTCCAAAGCTCCAAAAATCCCTAAGGTTAAGGTAATCATGGTTTTTCACTTAGGGCCAGTGTATGAGCATTCAAAACAAAGAAATGGGGGAAAGTATAGGCTCAAAAAGGGTTTTCAAAGGATTAGAACAAGGTAAGCTTATTTGGCTAGAGAGGCTCAAAAACAAAACTGCCTTTATCACTTCCAAACATGCATATCAATCAAGAGTTATCAACAAGAGTCAAACCAAGGCATATGTGCAAGCAATCAAGAGACATATCACACACAAGAAAGAACATCAAGTGGCTCAAATTCTCACACAGGGCATTTGTGTCACAATCAATTCAACTCTCAAACATCATGATCATCTTCCAAGCAAAGAAAAGCAAGGATTTCAAACCAATAAGTATCAATCAAGTGAAGGAAATGATAAGTCTACAACCCGAATAAAGTCCAGAAATGAAGAGAAACATGTAAAACTGTACACAAAACAAAAGAAACACTACCTAGAAAAGAAAAAATTTAACCAAGAAAACAAACACTAACAAAGAAAAATAAAAATCTCCCCCAATAGACCACACTTAAACTACACAGTGTCCTCAATGTGTCACAATCAGTAGATCAAACAATCAGAACAATCATCAGATATCGACAAAGTGCAATAAAAGTGAGGAGGGAAGGAGAAAAGAAACTCCCTGAGTCAGATGGGAGGATAGGTGGGGTGGACCAAAGACGTCTCCTCCACCACTACCTCCACTAAAGAAGGGTTGCTGAGGAAAGGCTTCAGTCTATGCCCGTTCACCTTGAAGCTTTTAGCTGTAGACGGACCTTGGATCTCTACTGCACCATAAGGATAAACATTAGTCACAACAAAAGGTCCAGTCCATTTTGATCTCAACTTACCACCCATGAGGCCGAGTCTAGAGTTATACAACAAAACCTGTTGGCCCACCTCGAAGTCCTTTCTGACAATAGAACTATCATGGAACTTCTTTGTCCTTTCCTTGTAGAACTTCGAGTTCTCATATGCCTCCAATCGGATCTCATCCAATTCATTCAGTTGCAACTTTCTTTCCTCTCCAGCTTGGTCCATGGAGAAGTTGCAAATCTTCACAGCCCAATATGCCCGATGCTCAATCTCGACCGGTAGGTGACATGCTTTTCCGAAGACAACCCGGTAGGGAGACATCCCTATCGGTGCTTTGTAAGCTGTCCTGTGAGCCCAAAGAGCATCGTCCAACCTATTGCTCCAATCTTTCCTGTTGGGCTGGACAATCTTCTCCAAAATCCTCTTAATCTCCCTGTTGGAGATCTCAGCCTGCCCATTTGTTTGGGGGTGGTAAGGTGTAGAAACTCTGTACGTCACCCCATATTTCTTGAGCAAGGCTTGCATGGATCTGTTGCAAAAATGGGTTCCTTGATCACTAACAATTGCTCTAGGCACTCCAAACCTGCAAAAGAGGTGAGATCTAACAAAATCTACAACAACCCGAGCATCATTAGTCCTGGTGGCTCTAGCTTCCACCCATTTTGAAACATAATCCACAGCAAGGAGAATATAAGAGAAACTAAAAGAAACAGGAAAAGGACCCATGAAATCTATACCCCATACATCAAACACCTCACAGAACAACATAGGTTGTTAAGGCATCTCTTGTCTCTGTGAAATTGATCCTCCTGCTCTCTGACAAGGCTCACAAGTGCTGCAGATCTTCTCCGCATCTTTGAAGATGGAAGGCCAATAAAAACCACAGTCCAGCACCCTGCGAGCTGTTCTCTGTATCCCCAGATGACCACCAGGTGAGGAGGCATGACAAAACTGCAGGACCGAGTCAATCTCATGGTCCGGAATGCATCTCCTAGTAACCTGGTCACTGCACAACTTCCACAGATATGGGTCATCCCAAACATAATACTTAGCATCACTCTTAATTTTAGCAATTTGAGCACGTGATGCTAAGGGAGGAAAAACAGAAGCAACCAAATAATTTACAATGTGTGCAAACCAAGGAGTAGGGTGAGAGTAAGAAATCATCAACAAACTCTCGTCAGGAAAGGTATCCTGTATGGGCAACACATCCGCTTCATTCCCAGCTTTTTCAATCCGGCTTAGGTGGTCTGCAACCAAATTTCGTGCTCCACTCCGGTCTTCAATTTGCAAGTCAAACTCCTGGAGTAGTAGCATCCACCTGATCAATCTAGGCTTCGACTCCGCCTTCTTCAACAGAAACTTTAGAGCTGCATGGTCAGTATACACAATAACAGGTGATCCAAGCAAATATGACCTAAACTTATCAAAGGCAAAAACAATTGCCAACAACTCTTTTTCAGTGGTGGTATAATTTGCCTGGGCAACATCCAAAGTGCGTGAAGCATAGTAGATCACTCTCGGCAGCTTGTCAATTTTCTGTGTCAAGACAGCTCCTAATGCATAATTAGACGCATCACACATGAGCTCAAATGGGGCTGTCCAATCTGGTGCCTGAATGATAGGGGCGGTAGTCAAAGCTTCCTTCAAGCAATCAAACGCCTGCTTGCATCTTTCATCAAAAGAAAAATCAATATCTTTCTGCAGCAGTCTGGACAAGGGAAGCGCCTTCTTGCTGAAATCTTTGATGAAGCGCCTGTAGAAACCTGCATGTCCAAGAAAAGATCGCACCTCTCGCACGCAAGAGGGGTAAGGCAACTGCGAAATCACAGATATCTTAGCAGGGTCTACCTCTATTCCCTTTTCAGAAATGATATGCCCTAGAACCAAACCTTGTCCAACCATGAAGTGACATTTCTCAAAATTGAGAACAAGGTTTGTTTCTATGCATCTTTTCAAAACTTTTTCCAGACTGTCTAAACATGCATCAAAGGAGGATCCATACACAGTAAAATCATCCATAAACACCTCTATGCAATTCTCAAGAAAGTCACTAAAAATGCTAAGCATGCACCGCTGGAAGGTACCAGGGGCGTTGCATAGACCAAAGGGCATCCTCCTATAGGCAAAAGTGCCAAAGGGGCAGGTGAATGTGGTTTTTTCTTGATCCTCAGGAGCAATATTTATTTGAAAGTAACCAGAAAAACCATCAAGAAAACAATAATGAGATTTACCTGCCAGGCGCTCCAGCATCTGATCAATGAATGGCAGGGGGAAATGATCTTTCCTGGTTGCTTGGTTGAGCCTCCTATAGTCAATGCAGACTCTCCAACTGTTCTGCACTCTAGTTGGGATAAGCTCATCCCTCTCATTCTTCACCACAGTGAGGCCAGTTTTCTTGGGCACAACATGGATGGGGCTAACCCACTGACTGTCTGAAATAGGGTAGATGATCCCAGCTTGCAAAAGCTTGGTCACCTCCTTCTTGATGACGTCCATGATCACGGGGTTTTGCCTTCTTTGTGGCTATCTCACTGGCCTTGCCCCATCTTCCAAAAGAATTCTATGCATGCATGTGGATGGGCTAATACCAGGTATGTCAGCCAAACTCCAACCAATGGCCTTCTTGTGCTTCCTCAACACACCAAGCAACTTCTCCTCTTGAACAGAATCAAGGGAGGTGGAAATGATCACCGGTTTCTTCTCATCATCCTCCAAGTACACGTACTTGAGGTTATCTGGGAGCTGTTTCAACTCAAGAGTAGGTGCCTGCAAATCAGATTCATTTGTACTTCCTACAAAGTGGTTAGTGCATTCTGACTCCAAAGAATTCACAGGTAAAGGCGGAACACCTATCTCATCAAGCTCCAAATCCATATCAAAAACATCATGAACATCATGGATATCCAAATTCTCTTAAAAATCAATATCATTCTCAAATTCAGATTCAATGCATGTATGTAGAGAAGATAGAAAAGAATGCTCTTTCTTATGCAAAGAATCAAAATCATCAACAACATATTTATCAATAATGTCATCCAATGCATCGATCCTAAACAGAGAATGGTCCTCAGCTGGAAATTTCATTGCATCAAGGATATTAAAATGAACAACAATATCAGCAAATTCCATAGACAAAGTTCCAGCATACACATCAATCTTAGTTCGGGCAGTTTTCAAGAATGGCCTGCCTAAGATAATGGGAGTGGATCCATGAGAGAATCCCTCCTCCATTTCCAAAACATAAAAGTCAGCAGGAAAAATCAATTCACCAACCCTAACCAAGACATCTTCTATGAAACCTGCTGGGTGGGTAACACTCCTATTGGCCAACTGAATGACCACACCCGTGGTTTGCAAAGGACCAAGAGATAAAGATGCATATATAGACAAAGGCATGACATTAACAGAGGCACCCAAATCAAGCATGGCATTTTCAAATTTATTGTTTCCAATCACACAAGGAATGCAAAATATACCTGGGTCCTTGCACTTTTCAGGGATGTGCGGGACCGACTTACCAATAAGCGCAGATACATTCCTTCCCATGCTTATCCTCTCATTTCCCTTCATCTTCCTCTTGTGTGTGCACAACTCCTTCAAGAATTTGGCATACTTCGGTATCTGCTTGATGGCATCAAGTAGAGGTATGTTCACCTCTACCTTCCTGAAGGTCTCCAGAATTTCCTTATCCACATCTTCCATCTTTTTGCTAGGAAGTGCCCGTGAAGGGAATGATAGAGGGATAGGTCGGTCAACCAATGGAGAAGGTGCGGCAGCGGTGGTGGTGGAAGAGGGAGAAGATCCACCTGAAGAAGAACCACCAGCTGGAGAAGAAGATTCACCCACCTCGAATGCCTTGCTCGGACCGTCATGGTCGTTCTTTCTAGGACAAGTAGCAGGCATGGGTGTAGGTGTAGAAACGGGCTCTGAAGGCACAACAATCTGCTTCCCTGATCTGAGGGTTATGGCACTCACATTCCTTGGGTTCTGCACAGTCTGGGATGGTAACTTATCCGAATTCTGAGACTGCGCCTGATTTATCTGAGTAGCCATCTGACCCATCTGGTTAGTGAGACTCTGTATGGAAGCTCTAGTCTCCTGCTGAAATTGCATGTTATCTTTCTGAAACTGCAGGTTTTGCATAGTCATCTGTCTCACTAACTCTTCCAATGAAGGTTCAGACGAAGTGGAAGGGTGGGCAGCTGGTTGGGCAGGTGCCTCTTGCTGTTGTTGTTGCCTCTGGTGTTGTTGCATAGGTGGAGGCACATATCTGTTAGGTGCTCCAGCATTCTGGAAAGGTGGTGCCTGCTGTTGATGCTGTGGCGCATTGTTCCATCTCAGATTGGGGTGATTCCTCCACCCTGGGTTGTACCTGTTGCTGGATAAGTCATGATTTTGCTGTTGTTGCTGCCTATTGTTGTAGATGTTCGTAGCATAAGCCTGAGGCGCATCAGAGGCAGCAGATTGCTGCAAAGAAGGACAAGCATCTGTATAGTGGTCACTGGAAGGACAAATAGCACATAGCCGTGCAACAGATGCAAATGGAGCTGCAGATCTCTGGTTGGTAGTCAACTGTGTCACCAACTTCGTAAGAGAGTCAATCTTTCCTTCCAACTTGCTTTCAACAGCTGATAAAGACTGGGCAACAACATCATGCACGCCCCTCACCACAATGGTATCATTCCTGGTGCTAAACTGCTGGGAGTTGGAGGCCATCTTCTCAATCAATTGCCTGGCCTCAGCAGGTGTGGTGTCTCCAATAGCTCCTCCACTGGCAGCATCAATCATACCACGGTCCATGTTGTTCAAACCCTCATAGAAATACTGGACAAGGAGATGCTCAGGTATCTGATGGTGGGGACAACTAGCACAAAGTGTCTTGAATCTCTCCCAATACTCATATAAGTTCTCTCCACCAAGCTGCCTAATCCCAGTTATGTCTTTTCTGATAGCTGTGGTCCGGGCTGCTGGAAAAAATTTATCTAAGAACAGTCTCTTCAGATCATCCCAGCTAGTGACGGATCTAGGCGCCAAACCATACAACCAATCCTTAGCAACATTTTCCAATGAATGAGGGAATGCCTTCAAGAAGATGTGCTCTTCAGAAACATCATGTGGTTTCATACTAGAACAGACAATGTGGAATTCTTTCAAGTGCTTATGAGGGCTCTCACCTGCAAGACCATGAAACTTGGACAACAAATGGATCAGTCCAGTCTTGAGAACAAATGGAACGTCCTCATCAGGATATTGGATGCACAAGCTTTCGATATCGAAATCAGGTGCAGCCATCTCCCTAAAAGTCCTCTCGCGAGGTGGAGGTTGTGCCATATTGTTCTCAGTGTGAAAAACAACAGAATCAGAATCAGAACCATGTGCAGATGCAACAGATGCAGTAGATGCAGTATGCACAAAGTACTCAGCAGTGGGATGCACAGTATCCAATGGAACAGACTCAAAAACAGACTCTAAAGATAAATTCCTAGAATGCCTAGCTAACCTATGAAAAGTTCTATCAATCTCAGGATCAAAGGGTGGTATAGGCCCAGGATTTCCCCTAGTCATGCACTAAGTCAGAACACCCTAAAATCATGAAACGATATCACAAAAATTTTGAACACACAAAACAACCTAAACAAACAAATCACACACACTCAAACATACAAGACAAAATACAACACACACAAACACAACAAAAACCTAAGACCGAACCATTGGTCCCCGGCAACGGCGCCATTTTGATGCGAGGGTCGCACCTCCCACAAAAGTTGTGCATAGAATAATGCAGTATAGTACTAGGAAGTGACTCCTAGGTCGTCTCTCAAGGACCAAATTGTGGTTCAGTCTCAGATCAAACACGTAGTGGGGGGTTTTGAAAGTGTTTTTGTGAATGCGGATGGACTAAATTAAAACACGAATATAAACACGGAGGTAAACATAAAATTAAAATGTTGGTCATTAAAAGTAACATTACAACTAAATTATCACAACTAAACAAAATAAACAACATTAAAGTGAATCAAGCAGTAAGCTGAACGGTCCTAAATTAAAGTGTGGGAACTAATTTGAATGCACTGGAGAGATATGAAAACTCATCTAACACTATTGAACTGCAAAGAGTTACCCGTCGAAGCCCAACGCAGCCAGAATGACATGGAATGCACATTCATACGAAAGAAGCACTAAAAGAAATTGTGTGACTTGTAAGTTGAAATAAAACGAGCAAGCTGCTTCTAAATGCATTTCAATGTATATAATATAAAACATTTTTTGATGCAAGTGTGAATAAAAAAAAAGGATTAAAGAAACCTTCCTAGTACGTGCGCGTCATCCAATAATCAATCAACTTTCTTTGTACAAGAATTAAATGAACTTCATCACCGTGAAGTTGCTCCCTTATGGTCCAAAGCAATTGAATAAAATTCCTTTTCTCAAAGCCTACCACTGTAGGCCTGCTACTTGTGCCCTCCAAATGCTACAATTGATGTGACCACTCCTTACTCCAACCTAATCTACTCTTCACCTCACATTCCCGTCACACCATGCCCTTTCAATCAGCGAGTCCTTTCTTCCAGCAAAACGTGACACCTTCATCTCAACTCCATGCTCTTCTCCCAAGCCGAGACATCTACCTTTCTCCAATCACCTTGTCACCACTTCGCTGGACACCGTGCACACCACATCTTTGCTACAGCTCTCTCTTGTACTCGGTCCCACAAGCTCGTACACGCTGCCAGCCAGAAGAATTAAAGGCCCTAATATATACCTTGGACGTGACTTCTACCTGCCTTCTTCAACTCCAAAGAAAAGAAATATCAAACACGTTTAATCACCAGAAAAATAAAACGTCCCCTGCACACCTAGCTGGAACGTAACTTTCTTTTCTTCAAAATGGAATGTGCTTTTTTTCTTTTTAACGTAAGAGCTGCCGCAGTAAAAATAAACCGAGAATTTCTTCTACTCCACTTTTCGTGCACACGCGTGCTTCACTCCATGAAAAATATCAATCTCCGTGCTCTCTTTTCGTGCTCTAAAAATGCTGGAACAACAAAACTTTATTGCAAAGTGCTGAATCAATTCAAAGCAGCGAGTAAATCACCAAAATGAAATTAAGGAGCTCTCATTCCTAGCGTAACAACGGCACCCTTTTTCATTGGATGCAAAAACTGAAACAACGTTCAAAGAAAACTCAGTAAGGGTGGCGGCTAGGGCTATTCAAGAGCCGTGGGTCACCTTTAATAAGGGTGGGGTCCACACAAAAGAAATACCTAGGTCTAAATCACTAACTTCTAATTTTTGGGTCTACTCTAATTTACCAAAAATTGACCCAAAATATAAGAGTTGATACAGAAATTTTAAACTACTGAATTACAATTTAATTAGGAGTCTTGAATTTATTTGACCTTCTTCCTGATGTCCCAAAATGTATTTCCGAAATTTTCCTGCATTTCAAAATTGCACTTAATCAGCTCAGAAAATCCAAATTAGCACAATTACAAATTTCCGACCAAATTAAGCGGAATTCGGAAAACTGGGAAATAACAAACAATTAAACACAATTCCTTGGTTTATTTAAGTGCAATAAACTAAATCTAATTCAAGAAATAACGATTCATCAATGGCCCTGTTGCCCATTTCTCCCAACGCTTCCTGGACTCTCCTTCACGTTGCTTCACCTGATTGCTGGGCGTAGCACCCTTCTCCATTCAAGCATCGTGTATCCAAAGCTGCTCCTACTGGACCAAGGCCAAGTGAATGTCCGCGTGTCTCAAGTGTGGAAGTGGAAACTAGACGTGTCAAAGAAATTGATGGCCCTTCCAGCGTGCTGTTGCCTTCTAGCTGGACACCCCCCTTCTTACTGTCCGCCACACCTTTCTCCAATGCTGGATAGGCTACTTCTCACGTGCTGGACCTGCAACGTGACACCTCCCAAGTTGGATGCCTTGCTGCCATGGGTCGTGGTAGCTTCTTTCTCCAGCACTTTCTTGAACTTTCTTCTTTGCTGGACATCATCCCCTTCATTCCATCCAGCACACCCTCTCCAAGCCCAAATGATTAAATACCGGACGTTTTAGCACAATTCCCTGATTAAATTCGGTACAATAAGCTAAGTGAAATTGAGAAAATATTGACTCATCAGTCACCATCGAACCCGTGGTAGAACACGTATATTGCATCGATTCAGATAAAACCGAGGCCTATACACCCCTGCTGCTCAGTCTGAGAACTCTAAAAAGGGCCTGAGAAGTCTGGCCACTACCTACTACCTCGGTTTGTTGCGAAACCGGTGCCTAAAGCCCTCCCTAGTGCTTCGGTTAGGATGAGACCAAAGCCTATACACCTCTGCTTTCCACCTGAAAGAACCTGAAAAGTCTGACTCAAGCCTACTGCCTCGGTTTGTTAGGAAACTGGTGCCTAAACCACGCCCTATTGCTTCGGGCTGCAGGGGAACCGATGCCTAAACAACTGCCACACCCTACTATGCCTACTCCAACTACTGCTACGCCTGCTCCAGCTTTTACTTGCCTGCTACGCCAGACCTAGGGCATCGGTTTGGCACTAAACCGAGGTCTATTACGCACACATTCTACACCGTTTTGCCTTTTAACCGATGCTGTCTGGGGATATTACCTCGCGTGTGTGAGTAACCGAGGTAGTATCTCAATTAATATTTTTAAATCTCACAGAACCTCCATTTACGTCGACAGCTTCTTCTTCCTCATATACGGTATTCTTCATTTGTGCCACTACTCGCCGTGCCATCGTTTGTTGCCGCCAGTTGTCTCGCCGTGCCACTGCTTTGCTGCCGCCAGTTGTCTCGCCGCCACTTTGCTCGCCTGCGTCCATTTTGGCCACGCCTCCCCCTTTTACCATCACGCCATTGTTGCGTCGCCGGTGCTACCTCCGCCACTGCTACTTCTAGTGGTCTCGCTTGCCTCGGTCTTGCCAGTGCTCATGCATTCCTGCTCGTCCTCGTTCTTGATCGCGCCTCTTCCTTCACCGTCGCGCCACTGTTACCTTGCTGGTGCTTCCTCCGCCACTATTGCCTCCACCGGTACTGCCTCCAACGCTATTTCAATCTTGCTGTCTGCCTTGAGGTTAGTTCATTGTTTCTTTTCTTTTTACTTTACGAATCAAAGTTTACAGATATGTTATAGGAATCAAAGTTTAGACATATGTTAAAAAAGTATAGCAAGATTGAATTATATCAAAACACATTAACCTCTTTATGTCAAATATTGTTAGTAACTAAGAAATAATTTTGAAGATTTGTTGTTGGAGGAAAAGAAAAGTAGTGGACACCACTGATTTAAGGCGAGAGCTAACACGAAAATGAGAATGTAGATTAACGCTGATAATTATGAAGCAAGGCGATGCATTGATGAAACCCAATTAAAATTGTTAATATTTTCTTTGTGGAGAATTATTGAAAGAGATAAGTGGAAGTAGGAAAACATACAATTGTAAGTATTCTGATTGTTCTAGATTCTCTCCCATATTGAAAAGCAAACATAAATGGTAAAAGAAAGCTAAAGTAAGTAAGCCAAAGTAGTAATAATGGGTTACCAGACAAATGAACTTCAAAATACTAATTATGTTATTTAATCTTTCATAATTTGTATTAAGTATATCCCAAATCATAAAAAAAAATGTACTTTTGTAATGTGCATAGGAAATAATCATAACTTCATTGAATTTTGTAAATAAGACGAAGTCTCTCTTATGGAATAAGGGTCAAATTTCCAATCAAGTATATATATTGTGTGCAACATATATATATATATATATATATATATATAAGATAACAAGAAATAACAAGAAAGAAATTTAAAAAAAAAAGAACTTGTTAGGTTTTAGATGGAAGGAAGGGAGATACGATAATTTAAACAATATTCAAATAAGGTTTGAGAAACATGTTGTAAACAAGTGAAATAAACTCAAGTATAAAAACCCTAAAGTTAATTGAAATGACATTATTTACTCTTGGTTGAATATATTGTTTGGTTGAATATATTACATGTTGCATATGTAATTATTTGTTTTCTTGACTATATATTGTTGTTGTGAATTAGCCTTAGTTTCCAGTTTGAGATTCAATACAAAAATTATTTACTATCTCCAGATTTTTTGGACAAGCATACTTTTTGCAAATGAAAATAGAGAGTGGACAAACATACTTTTTGGACAAACACACCTTGAATACAAATACGATCAAAGTGATCATTCAAGATTATTGAAATTGTGTAAACAATTTTAGTAAACATGCATACAGATAGAGAGTGGATTAATTTATCACGCATCAGTGCTGAGTACGAGAGAGGGGTAGAAGAATTTATAGAGTTTGCGCAACGTAATGCGAGTACAAGTGGTGATGATGAAGTGAAGTTCAGATGTTCCTGTGTGAATTATTTGAATGGGAGGAAGTTGAACGCAACTGATATTAGGGAACATCTTATCTGTGATGGTTTCATACAAAGTTATACAACATGGATATGGCACGGCGAATTAACAGACTTTCCAACTATCTCTCGAACTGAAAATGTTTATGATTCCACAATGGATATGGAAGATCAAGCAGAAGAAGATAACTTAGAGGACATGATCTGCGATGTTGGCGCAAAAGCTTTTGCCCAAGCGCATGTGTATGAAATTATGTCCACTGATGCGGAGACTCCTTTGTATGCGGGTTCAACTAAGTTCACACGATTGTCAGCGGTGTTAAGGCTCATGAATTTAAAGGCGAGCAATGGATGGAGTGATAAGAGTTTTATAGAATTGTTGTCGTTGTTGAATGAAATGCTGCTAGATGGAAATACGTTACCCAATCGTAATTATGATGCAAAATTTTTTTTTTGTCCGATGGGTATGAAATATAAACGAATACATGCATGTCCGAATGATTGCATATTATGTAGGAATGAGAATGAAGTTTTGATAAAGTGTCCAAAATGTGGGTTATCACGATACAAGTCAAAAAACAACGATGAAGATGGTGGTCACACAGAAAAGAATGATTCTGCTTTGAAAGTAGTTTGGTACCTTCCACTAGTTGCCAGACTTAAGCGTTTGTTCGTGAATCCCAAAGACGCTAAAAACCTAAGATGGCATGAAGATGAGAGAACAACTGATGGGCTGCTTCGTCATCCAGCTGATTCAAAGCAATGGAAAATTATTGATGAAGAATTCCCCCAATTTGGTGAAGAATGTAGAAATCTTAGGTTTGACTTAGCTACTGATGGAATGAATCCATTTGGTAATTTAAGTACCAATCACAGTTGTTGGCCCGTTATACTGATAATTTACAACTTATCTCCTGGATTGTGCATGAAAAGAAAGTACATGATGTTGTCAATGTTGATATCTGGTCCAAAGCAGCCTGTAAATGACATCGATGTTTATCTAAGGCCACTAGTTGAAGACTTGAAGTTGTTGTGGGTTGATGGGGTTGAAATATTTGATGCCTTTGCTTCAAAAACTTTCATGATGCATGCCATGTTATTTTGCACCATTAATGACTTCCCAGCTTATGGTAATTTGTTGGGGTACAGTGTGAAGGGTCATAAAGCATGTCCTATATGTGAAGAAAACACTGCAGCTCAACAATTAAAACACGAAAGGAAGACAATATATATGCGTCATTCGCGATTTTTACAATCTAATCATCCATATCGAAGGTTAAAGAAAGCATTCAATGGAGAACAAGAGAAAGACAATGCACCCATTCCACTTACTGTAACAACCCCTTGGAAGAAGAAATCAATATTCTTTGATCTTCCATATTGGTCAAAGTTAGATGTTAGACATTGCATAGATGTCATGCATGTTGAGAAAAATGTTTGTGATAGCTTGATAGGTACACTACTAAACATCCAAGGAAAAACAAAAGATGGAGTGAATGCGCGTTTGGATTTGGTTGACATGAAGATCCGAGAAGAGTTGGCACCAAGAGAGATTGCTAAACGTAATTATTTGCCCCTGCATGTTACACAATGTCCATACAAGAGAAGATAAGTTTTTTTATTTGTTTAAATAGTATCAAGGTACCACAAGGATACTCTTCAAATATCAAGAGCTTAGTGTCAATGCAGGACTTAAAGCTTGTTGGACTGAAGTCTCACGATTGCCACGTCTTAATGCAACAGTTGTTACCAGTGGCAATTTGTGGAATTTTGCCCAAAATAGTTAGGCAAACCATAACTCGATTGTGCTCATTTTTCTCGTCAATTTGTAGCAAAGTCATCGATCGTACAAAGTTAGATGAACTTCAAAGCGAAATTATCATCATCTGGTGTCAACTAGAAATGTTTTACCCTCCATCCCTTTTTGACATCATGGTGCATTGATGGACAAATTTATGAGCACCAAAATATGATGTCACAAACTTGTTTTTCAATCGGCAAGTATGACCGAATCGTTCAAGTAATAAACTTGGTAGGACCAAGTATCGTTCTTCCCAAAGGACTCACGGCCTAGTTTAGTTATGTGATTTGTTGATTAGCTAAGACTTACAAACGAAATAATTGAGATTTTATATGCAAGACAGAAAATAAACATGTATGCATGAAGTTTTGATCAATGGCAAAAAGCAAAAGATAAACACTTTCAATGAAATTAATGTATGAATATGTTGTTGGGGGTTCAATTTCATCTTGTCCACTCTCATACATTTTAGGAATTCAACATTCAAATCATCATTGTTAATGCCACTCTCTAAAGTACCATTCTAGATGGCTTCTCCCAAATCACGAGTTCATACAATTCCTAGCATTCCTAATGATTAGTTCATAAGTGCAGGAGCTTAACGACAACCAATATAATATTGGGAGAAATTCCCCGGATCTAGACTTCCCCGTACGTGCCCGTATCGACAAAACCAATAATCATGCATTGAATGAGTTAAACTATGCAAGCATTGAGCAAAGAGGAAAAACCCTAACTAATGATGAAAGAAAGCATAAGTCTTAATTAAAAGATGCAAGCATAAATTCCATATATGAGAGCTTCAAGAGATTACATTGATTCCCCAACAAACATACAAGGTTTAGTTCACCATATTCATGGTGAACCTAGATGAATTACAATGAAAGAATGAAAGGATAAACCCAATAAAGGTGAAGAGGTAGCCTGAGCATCCAAGATCCTCCTTCAAAGAGGTGAAAGAGAGCGTGTTCGCCTCGTTTCTGCCAAAGATCTCTAATCCTAGGAACCCCTAAAGCTTATATATCATTCGTAAATTACAAAAAGTCAAGCCCAAGCCCATTAAAGTGCCGCTCAGCGGTAAAATACCGCTCAGCGGTGATTGCGCGTCTCGTTTCTTCCCCTCAGCGGCCATTTTGCCCCTCAGCGGACCTCCCGCAACCTTTTGAGTGCCGCTGAGCGGTGCCTTCGACTTCTCTTTTTGCACTCTTTGATTCCTTTTCTGATTCCATCTCTCTCATTCTTCACTTCTTTCACTAAATTCACCTCAAAACCTGCACAAAAACACTGAAATCAAGCATAAACCTGTCCAGCTCTCTTATTTCTGAAAATATGGATAAAAGGCATGATTTCAAGCTAGTTTCTAAGTCTAAAGGTTGCTTTTAGTATCAATTTTAAGCATGAAAATAACAGTTTTTCAACTGTTATCACAACCTCAAACTTAGAACTTTGCTTGTCCTCAAGCAAACAAAATGTAACTCCATCTCCAACCAATTCATATGATGGTTCACTCATTTAAAAATCCTCTTTTCAAGATAAGTAACAACTTCACTCAAACTTATGACCAAGAGTTCATTCAAGATGTGCACATGCTTCAGTGTTCACAAAGTCATTTCAATTCCAACAAATGCTATTTTTCATGAATGATCAATCAATTAAGCATGGATGTTAATGTGCTTATGGAATATTTCCTCACTAGGTAAAGTGTTTCACTCAACACACAAGTGTATAAGAGGTAAAGTGTTTCACTCATTCACTCTACTATCACAATGTCACATGAATCAACTTTGCCTTTCATTTTACCACAATCAAAAACATTCACAAGCATGCATCATCACAAGGACTTTTCAATGGCTTATAATGTGGCTGGGCTAACAAGAAAATTGGTTTTTCTGGATCACAAAATCCTTGAGTTAAGAGAATCATAACAACACAATCATCTTATTCATTCCCAACTTTCTTTTGCCTTTGCATTTGCATTTGCATTTGCATTGAGCTTTGCTTCTTTTTCTTTTCTTTTCTTTTTCTTTGCATATTCTTACTTTTTTAGCTCTTAGCTCAATGCTTTTCCTTTTTCATGTTTTCCCAACAACCCCAAACTTGAACATTTAACAATACCATATAATATCTTCTACTTAACTCAAGGTAAAGCTTTTCAATCAAGGGTGTTCAGTGTATGTTCAAGGCTAAGGGTTCAAAGGATAGAACACAAAGTGTTCTCTTTTAGTAGGATAACTTTATGAATTTGGCCAATAAAAAGGGTTTCAACAAACGGCCTTGATCACATGATGCAAAACAAGCAATTGATTCAATCATAGAAAACCTGGGCAAAATCATTCATGCTTTCAAAGTAATAGCATTCAACAATAACAACTCTGGAGCTCAAAACCTCACATATAAGCTCATTCACATTTGACATACACATCCTGCTTAATTTCACAATCACAATCATGATATCATGCATTTGTTCACAAAGCTTGTGAATCACCTGTATAAGCATTTTATGTGCACATCATCTCAACATCAATTAATCATAAGCATCATTCAAGCATTACTTATCAAACAATCACAGTTAATAGCAAACCATCATAACAAACCAGGTGTTCAATAGAGTACATCAACCCTAACCTAAAAACGTAAAAAACAAATAAGATTAGAAAACTTAAACCAACAAAAGCATAAGCATATGATAGCATTCATCAGCAAATGCTATCTGAGCTCCTCATCAGTCTGAGCTGTCCTCTGTATCTTCCTTCTTCTTGGATCTTATAGTCTTGATTCTTTTTGCCCGATGAGGAGGCCATCCCTGCATCAAACATAATTCACAAAACCAAAAGATACATTGTTAAGCATTAGTAAACCACAATGAAGAAATCAGCCCCTTCAATGATGCTCTCTCCCAACCCCAAACTTAGATGGAAAACTAGTGAGCAAGTGAGTGGAAGGGAGATTTTCTAAAGAGGCAAGAGTGAAAAGATGTTGAAAACCTAGGAGAAGATGTGTGAAAGTGTTTGTGCAGAGAGAAGCCTGGAAATAAACCCTAAAACGCAGCTTGGGGTATAAAAATACCCTAATTGGCTCGGGTCCCGCTAAGGGGAATTAAGGCCCACTCTGCGAGAGTACCGCTCAGCGGTAATTTACCGCTCAGCGGCACTTTCGTGATGTGCTCCTCTCCTTCTTTTCTTAACCTACGTGCCTTCCCTACATGCCCCTCATGGGTTCCCTGCAATTCAATGTTAAAAATGCTTATGCAAACCCTAACTAAAATAAAACAATCAAAAACAATCAATCAACTGGGTTGCCTCCCAGGTAGCGCTTGTTTAACGTCACGAGCCTGACCCAAAATCCCCCAACACCCATCAGTAGGTGTTTCAAACTTACCAGCACCCATCAGTAGGTGCAAAATTTTCTCACCAACACCCATCAGTAGGTGTTACAAACCTAGTATCCTTCAGTAGATACTTAACCACCTAGCATCCTTCAGTAGATGATATATCCAACAAAATATTTACAAAAATAATGTCCACAGATTAAAATTACAAAACCAAAATCAAAATCAAAAGTTTTTAAATCACTGGGTTGCCTCCCAGCAAGCGCTCTTTTAACGTCATTAGCTTGACCCAATAAAGCTCATGTTCCATCTTCTTTTTCTTCTTTCTACTGAACTTCTTCAGAAATTTGATCAAACCGGGAACCTGTTGCAGTGTCTCAATCATAGGAACTTTAATCTCCAATTTCTTGAAGATTTCCATAAAGCGCTCAAATTCCTTCTTCCTATGATACTTCTTTGGATGAGGAAGAGGTTTTTCATATGATTCTTTCTTTTTTTCTCTCGTCCTGTTTTTCTTTTCTCTCACTTTCTTTTTTTCTTTTCTTTTTCTACTCACTTTCTCAATCTTCACACAAATTTTCTCTTCTCTCTCTTTTCTCTCTTCTTTTTCCAACTCAACTTTTTCAACATTTACACTCACTAGCACTTCACACTCTTCCCTGGGGTTAACCTCAGTATTAGCCCCACAATTTCTACTTGACCTTTCTTCCACCTGTTTGGTGATCTGCCCCATCTGAGTCTCCAAATTTTTGATAGCAGCTTCAGTGCTCTTTTGGGTAGACTCAGTTTTCTGTATGAAATTGTTGAGAGTTTCCTCCATCCTCATGGACCTTTCATTAAGCATAGATAACTGTTGCCATAAGGTGGGTTGCTGCTGCTGCTTATTATATTGACCCGCTTGCCCAGTTTGCCCTTGACCAATGCTTGGGTGTGGTTTCCACCCCTGATTGTAGCTCCCTTGACGATATTGATTGGTCATGTAGTTTACATCCTCTATTGCTTCTATTGAAAAGGCACATTGACCATTGATATGGTCGCCTCCACATAATTCGCACAACTGGGATTGTACCTGTGCAGCAATCTTCAACTCTTTGGGTAGTTGTGCAAGTATCTTTGTGAGATTCTCCAATTGTTGAGTTAGTATCTTGTTCTGAGCTAGCAAGGCATCATTGGATTGCAACTGCAGAACTCCTTTTTGTTTAATAGGAGCTCCTCTTTCACTGTTTAGCTCATTATCATTAGTAGCCATGTTTTCAATTATTTCTGTGGCTTCCTCTGAAGTTTTCCATTTGATATTTCCTCCTGCTGAGGCGTCAAGCATTATCTTGGTTTGTGAACCAAGACCTTCAAGGAAGATTAGGACTACTTCCACTTCGTCAAATCCATGCGTGGGAATCTTTCTTAATAGGCTTTTATATCTGTCCCATGCATGACCTAGTGATTCCTCCATGCCTTGCCTGAAAGATGAGATCTCTTGCTTTCCTTTATTGACCTTGGAAGAATTGCGTGCCTGATAAAAGTTGAAAAACTGTTATTTTCATGCTTAAAATTGATACTAAAAGCAACCTTTAGACTTAAAAACTAGCTTGAAATCATGCTTTTATCTATATTTTCATAAATAAGAGAGCTGGACAGGTTTATGCTTGATTTAAGTGTTTTTGTGCAGGTTTTAAGGTGAATTTAGTGAAAGAAGTGAAGAAGGAGAGAGATGGAATCAGAAAAGAGATCAAAGAGTGCAAAAGGAGAAGTCGAAAGCACCGCTCAGCGGCATTTTACCGCTGAGCGGCACTCAGGAGGTCACGGGAGGTCCGCTGAGGGGCAAACTGGCCGCTGAGGGGAAGAAACAAGACGCGCGGTCACCGCTGAGCGGTATTTACCGCTGAGCACCATTCTTAATAATGGGCTTGGACTTGTTTTCTGGCACTTTTATGGGCTTGGGCTAAGATCTTTTGTAATTCTAGAATAGTATATAAGGACTTGCACGTCCTAGAATTAGCATCTTTGGCAGAAACGAGGCAAACACTTTCTCTTTCACCCCTTTGAAGAAGGATCTTGGATGCTAAGGCTACCTCTCCACTTTTATTGGGTTTATTTTTTCATTCTTTCATCGTAATTCATCTAGGTTCACCATGAATATGGTGAACTAAACCTGGTATGTTTGTTGGGGAATCAATGTAATCTCTTGAAGCTCTCATATATGGAATTTATGCTTGCATCTTTTAATTAAGACTTATGCTTTCTTTCATCATTAGTTAGGGTTTTTCCTCATTGCTTAATGCTTGCATTGTTTAACTCATTCAATGCATGATTATTGATTTTGTCGATACGGGAACGTACGGGGAAGTCTAGATCCGGGGAATTTCTCCCAATATTATGTTGGTTGTCGTTAAGCTCCTGAGCATATGAACTAATCATTAGGAATGCTAGGAATTGTATGAACTCGTGATTAGGGAGAAGCCATCTAGAATGGTACTTTAGAGAGTGGCATTAACAATGATGATTTGAATGTTGAATTCCTAAAATGTATGAGAGTGGATAAGATGAAATTGACCCCCAACAACATATTCATTCATATATTCCATTGAAAGTGTTTATCTTTTGTCTTTGCCATTGATCAAACTTCATGCATACATGTTTATTTTCTGTCTTGCATAGTAAAATCCAATTATTTCGTTTGTAAGTCCTAGCTAATCAACAAATCACATAACTAAACTAGGCCGTGAGTCCTTTGGGAAGAACGATACTTGGTCTTACCAAGTTTATTACTTGAACGATTCGGTCATACTTGCCGATTGTGAAACAAGTTTTTGACATCATATTTTGGTGATCATAAATTTGTCCATCAGTGCCGATATAGTTAAATTCTTGATCGAATTGCATCCTGCATGCATTAGGCACAAAACTCTAGAAAATATTTGTTAGCACAAAAAGATATAGGAGAAGATAAAGATTCAGAAGATAAAAGATTCAGAAGATAAAGTAATATAAGATAGAATAAAATAAAATAAAATCTAATCTAATCTAAAAAGATAAAATAAAATAAAATAAAATCTAATCTAATAAAATAAGATAAAATAAAATAAAATCTAATCTAAAAAGATAAAATAAAATAAAATAAAATCTAATCTAATCTAATAAAATAAAATAAAATCTAATCTAATCTAATCAAATAAAATAAAATAAAAACAGAAAAATAAAAACAAAAATTCAAAATTAAAGTCAAAGATAATCAATAATAACACAAATTAACCAGTTAAACCACGAGTCCCCGGCAACGGCGCCAAAAACTTGATGGACAAATTTATGATCACGAAAATATGATGTCACAAACTTGTTTCACAATCGGCAAGTATGACCGAATCGTTCAAGTAATAAACTTGGTAAGACCAAGTATCGTTCTTCCCAAAGGACTCACGGCCTAGTTTAGTTATGTGATTTGTTGATTAGCTAGGACTTACAAACAAAATATTTAGGTTTTAATATGCAAGACAGAAAATAAACATGTATGCATGAAGTTTGATCAATGGCAAAGACAAAAGATAAACACTTTCAATGAAATATATGAATGAATATGTTGTTGGGGGTCAATTTCATCTCATCCACTCTCATACATTTTAGGAATTCAACATTCAAATCATCATTGTTAATGCCACTCTCTAAAGTACCATTCTAGATGGCTTCTCCCTAATCACGAGTTCATACAATTCCTAGCATTCCTAATGATTAGTTCATAAGTGTAGGAGCTTAACGACAACCAATATAATATTGGGAGAAATTCCCCGGATCTAGACTTCCCCGTACGTGCCCGTATCGACAAAACCAATAATCATGCATTGAATGAGTTAAACTATGCAAGCATTGAGCAAAGAGGAAAAACCCTAACTAATGATGAAAGAAAGCATAAGTCTTAATTAAAAGATGCAAGCATAAATTCCATATATGAGAGCTTCAAGAGATTACATTGATTCCCCAACAAACATACAAGGTTTAGTTCACCATATTCATGGTGAACCTAGATGAATTACAATGAAAGAATGAAAGGATAAACCTAATAAAGGTGAAGAGGTAGCCTGAGCATCCAAGATCCTCCTTCAAAGGGGTGAAAGAGAGAGTGTTCGCCTCGTTTCTGCCAAAGATCTCTAATCCTAGGAACCCCTAAAGCTTATATATCATTCGTAAATTACAAAAAGTCAAGCCCAAGCCCATTAAAGTGCCGCTCAGCGGTAAAATACCGCTCAGCGGTGATTGCGCGTCTCGTTTCTTCCCCTCAGCGGCCATTTTGCCCCTCAGCGGACCTCCCGCAACCTTTTGAGTGCCGCTCAGCGGTAAAATGCCGCTGAGCGGTGCCTTCGACTTCTCTTTTTGCACTCTTTGATTCCTTTTCTGATTCCATCTCTCTCATTCTTCACTTCTTTCACTAAATTCACCTCAAAACCTGCACAAAAACACTGAAATCAAGCATAAACCTGTCCAGCTCTCTTATTTCTGAAAATATGGATAAAAGGCATGATTTCAAGCTAGTTTCTAAGTCTAAAGGTTGCTTTTAGTATCAATTTTAAGCATGAAAATAACAGTTTTTCAACTGTTATCAATAAGGTGCAGCTACCTTATGCTTTACTCCATAGTGTTTGAGTACTTTCTCTAGCTGATAATTGCAAAAATGAGATCCTCCATCACTGATCAACACTCTTGGAGTGCCAAAGCGTGAGAATATTTGTCTCTTCAGGAATTTAATTACCGTGCTAGCATCATTTTTAGGACAAGCTAATGCTTCCACCCACTTACTCACATAATCCACTGCTACCAGAATGTATTCGTTATTGAAAGATGGAGGAAAAGGTCCAACAAAATCAATACCCCAACAATCAAAAACCTCAACCTCTAAAATACCCTGTAAAGGCATCTCATGACGTGTAGTAATTGTCCCTGCTCGTTGACATTTATCACAATTCCTAGCATGATTATGGGCATCTTTAAATAAAGTTGGCCAATAAAACCCTGATTGAAGGACTATTGCTGCTGTTCTTTCTCCATTAAAATGTCCTCCATAAGGTGAATCATGACAATGCCAGAGAATTCCTTCTGCTTCTTCATTTGTAACACATCTCCTTAGAAGATTATCTGCTCCAATTTTGAACAAATACGGATCATCCCACACAAACTGCTTGGCATCATGCAGAAATTTCTTTCTCTGTTACCAAGTTAAGTCTTCCGGCATGACTTTTGCAGCTTTGAAATTCGCCATATCAGTAAACCAGGGCCTCTGCTGAATATACATGAGTGATTCATCTGAAAAAGATTCCCAGATTTCAGACTCCTTGCTAGTGACCTCATTGTTGACTAACCGTGACAAATGATCAGCAATTAAGTTCTCACTTCCTTTCTTATCACGGATTTCTACATCAAATTCTTGCAATAGTAGTACCCATCTAATCAGACGTGGCTTAGAATATGGTTTTGTCAACAAATATTTGATAGCTGCATGATCTGTATAGACAATCACCTTAGACCCAATAAGATAAGGTCTAAATTTCTCTAGAGCATATACAATGGCAAGAAACTCTTTCTCTGTGGTAGCATAATTCAATTGAGCATCATTCAGCACCTTGCTAGCATAATAAATTGGATGAAACTTTTGTTCTTTCCTTTGGCCAAGGACAACTCCTATTGCATAATCACTTGCATCACACATTAATTCAAAATTTTGATTCCAATCTGGTGCTACAATTACTGGAGCTGACACTAGCTTCTTCTTCAATATATCAAAAGCTTTCAGGCAGTCTTCATTCATCACAAAAGGAGCATCCTTCATCAAAAGATTACTCAATGGTTTAGCAATTTTTGAGAAATCTTTGATAAATCTTCTATAAAATCCAGCATGGCCAAGAAAACTTCTAATCCCCTTTACATTTGTTGGTGGAGGTAGTTTCTCAATAACTTCTACTTTAGCTTTGTCTACCTCAATTCCTTTAGCAGAGATTTTATGCCCCAATACAATTCCTTCAGTTACCATGAAATGACATTTCTCCCAATTCAAAACCAGATTTGTCTGAACACATCTTTTGAGGACAGTGTTCAAATTAGCTAAACATCTTTGGAAAGAATTTCCAAAAACTGAGAAGTCATCCATGAATACTTCAATGCATTTTTCTAAAAGATCCGCAAAGATTGCCTGCATACACCTCTGAAACGTAGCTGGAGCATTACATAATCCAAAAGGCATCTTTCTATATGCAAAGATACCAAAAGGACAAGTAAAAGCCGTCTTCTCTTGGTCTTTTGGATCTACCACAATTTGATTATATCCAGAATATCCATCTAGAAAACAATAGAAAGCCTGCCCTGATAACCTTTCTAGCATCTGATCCATGAATGGAAGAGGAAAATGATCTTTCCTAGTAGCTTTATTAAGCTTCCTGTAAATACGCCAACCAGTGACTGTCCGAGTAGGAATAAGTTCATTCTTATCATTATAAATTACTGTCATCCCACCTTTCTTTGGAACCACCTGTACTGGACTCACCCATTCTGTAACGTCCCGGCAACTCGCAGGGACCGTTGACTGCCCCCACAGACCACCACCAGGCTTTCCAGTGTGCTTTGTCCTCACTCGCACACTTTCTGGGAAAACTTCCCAGAAGGTCACCCATCCCAGAATTACTCCAGGCTAAGCACGCTTAACCATGGAGTTCTTATGAGTCAGGCTACCGAAAAGTAAATGCATTTTGGTGATATGAGTAGCCAAATCAATTCCTTTAAGCTATCCTTCAACCGTATAGTCCCATACCTATACAGTCTCCAGATCCCTCTCATTCCGGTGTATGTTCGATTCATCCATGTACCCCTTCCACCCGAAGCTGCCAGGAGCCGCTCCTTGTCTGTGCCCCCTGCACCATGCTTCTTGCACCGGCGTCACTCCCCGCCCTCGTCTCCGTGCCCGGGTGTCACATGCCCACCAGCTTCCGCTCTGGTTCGTCCTCGAACCACACCGTACTGGGAGAGGCTAGGCTCTGATACCATCTGTAACGTCCCGGCAACTCGCAGGGACCGTTGACTGCCCCCACAGACCACCACCAGGCTTTCCAGTGTGCTTTGTCCTCACTCGCACACTTTCTGGGAAAACTTCCCAGAAGGTCACCCATCTCAGAATTACTCCAGGCTAAGCACGCTTAACCATGGAGTTCTTATGAGTCAAGCTACCGAAAAGTAAATGCATTTTGGTGATATGAGTAGCCAAATCAATTCCTTTAAGCTATCCTTCAACCGTATAGTCCCATACCTATACAGTCTCCAGATCCCTCTCATTCCAGTGTATGTTCGATTCATCCATGTACCCCTTCCACCCGAAGCTGCCAGGAGCCGCTCCTTGTCTGTGCCCCCTGCACCATGCTTCTTGCACCGGCGTCACTCCCCGCCCTCGTCTCCGTGCCCGGGTGTCACACATTCACTGTCAGAAATTGGATAGATGATACCAGCTTCTAGCAGTTTCAACACTTCTTTTCTGACCACCTCCTTCATAACAGGATTTAACCTTCTCTGTGGTTGAGCACTTGGTTTATAATCTTCTTCCATAAAAATTTTGTGCATGCAATAAGTTGGGCTAATACCTTTAAGAACTGATATTGACCATCCAATTGCTTCTTTGTTGGCTTTCAGAATTTCTATCAATTGCTCTTCTTCTTGTAGAGATAAAGAGTTATTGATGATAACTGGCTTTGTTCCATCTTCTTCTAAAAACACATATTTCAGATGTGATGGTGATAACAGTTGAAAAACTGTTATTTTCATGCTTAAAATTGATACTAAAAGCAACCTTTAGACTTAAAAACTAGCTTGAAATCATGCAATTTATCTATATTTTCATAAATAAGAGAGCTGGACAGGTTTATGCTTGATTTAAGTGTTTTTGTGCAGGTTTTAAGGTGAATTTAGTGAAAAGAGTGAAGAAGTAGAGAAGTGACATTAGGAAAGAGATCAAAGAGTGCAAAAAGAGAAGACGAAGGCACCGCTCAGCGGTATTTTACCGCTGAGCGGCACTCAAGAGGTGACGTTGGAACCGCTGAGGGGCAAAATGGCCGCTGAGGGGAAGAAAGAAGACGCGCAATCACCGCTGAGCGGCACTTTTTGGGCTTGGGCTTTTGTAATCTTTTGTAACTCTAGATTAGTATATAAGGGCTTACACGTCCTAGAATTAGGTATCTTTGGCAGAAACGAAGTAATCACTCTCTCTTCCACCCCTTTGAAGGAGGATCTTGGATGCTCAGGCTACCTCTTCACCTTTATTGGGTTTATTCTTTCATTCTTTCATTGTTATTCATCTAGTTTCACCATGAATATGGTGAACTAAACCTTGTATGTTTGTTGGGGAATCAATGTAATCTCTTGAAGCTCTCATATATGGATTTGTTGAGTACATCTTTTAATTAAGACATATGCTTTCTTTCATCATTAGTTAGGGTTTTTCCTCTTTGCTCAATGCTTGCATTGTTTAACTCATTCTAATGCATGATTATTGGTTTTGTCGATACGGACACGTACGGGGAAGTCTAGATCCGGGGAATTTCTCCCAATATTATACTGACAATATTTTATTGGTTGCCTTTAAGCTCCTGCGCTCATGAACTAATCATTAGGAATGCTAGGAATTGTATGAACTATTTGATTAGGGAGAAGCCATCTAGAATGGTACATTAGAGAGTGGCATTAACAACGATGATTTGAATGTTGAATTCCTAAAATATATGAGAGTGGATGAGATGAAATTGACCCCCAACAACATATTCATTCATATTTCCATTGAAAGTGTTTATCTTTAGTCTTTGCCAGTGATCAAATTCATGCATACATGTTTATTTTCGTCTTTGCATATTAAACTTTAAATATTTCGTTTGTAAGTCCTAGCTAATCAACAAATCACATAACTAAACTAGGCCGTGAGTCCTTTGGGAAGAACGATACTTGGTCTTACCAAGTTTTATTACTTGAACGATTCGGTCATACTTGCCGATTGTGAAACAAGTTTGTGACATCATATTTTGGTGCTTACAAATTTGTCCATCAGATGGCAATCTTTTTAATTCTGGCGACTGTGCTTTGATTGTTTCTTCCTTATCAATTATTTCGAATATTGGATCTTCCTCTGGACTCTTTTTCAATGTTTCCAAGTCCATCAGACATTCATCAATCAATTTCTCTTCTTCTTCATCTAAATCTTCACATGCATCAATGAGAGTTTTTTCCAATGGAGAAATATTTCGCACCATTCTTTCTTGAACCATACAAACTTCATCAAGTTCATCAAATTGAAAACATGCTTTGTCATCATTTGGATATGTCATGGCCTTGGATACATCAAAAGTGACTTCTTCATCATCAACTCTCAATTTAAGCTTACCATTCTCTACATCAATCAAAACTCTAGCAGTCTTCATAAAAGGTCTCCCAAGAATAAGAGGAACATCACTAGTTCCTTCCATCTCCATCACAATGAAATCTACTGGAAATACAAATTTGTCGACCTTCACTAGAACATCTTCAACCACTCCATATGGATATTTAAGAGACCTGTCTGCCAATTGAAGAGCCATTCTGGTTAGTTTAATTTCCAACCCCTGAATTGTTCTGCACGTGGATAGCGGCATTAGATTAATGCTAGCTCCCAAATCAATCAATGCTCTTCCAACTTTCACATCTCCTATGGTGCATGGAATAGTGAAGCTTCCTGGGTCTTTAAGTTTAGGAGGTAGTTTCTGTATGATTGCACTGCAATTACCCTGTATATTGATAGTTTCCTTCTCAATGTACTTGTGTTTCTTTGTGAGAAGTTCCTTCAAAAATTTTGCATATGCTGGCATCTGTTGCAATGCTTCAGAGAATGGTATAGTAATCTCCAACTTCTTAAACAGTTCCATGAATCTTTCCAACTGTTTTTCTTTCTCCTTCCTTGAATAACCCTTTGGATAAGGAAGTGGCTTTTCATACTCTTTTTCTTTCTATCTCTCTTCTCTCTCTTTTTTTCTCTCCTCTCCTCTTCTTCTTTTTTCTTTTTCTCTCTCTCAACTCTTTCTTTCCACTCACATGTTTCTTTTTCACTCTCACTCTCATTTTCTTTTTCCTCTCTCTCTTTTTGTCTCTCCTCTAACACTCTACCACTTCTAGTCACAACAGTTTTACACTCCTTTCCAAGATTATCATGTTTCATCTCGTCAACTATTTTCTCAACATAAACCTCCATTTTTTTAAATGCAGCATCCACATTATGACAATAAGATGCATTCGTCTTCAAGAATCTTTGGAAAGTCTCTTCAAGCTTTGTTGTTTTCTCAACTGGAGTAAATTGCATCTGCCATTTTTTCAATAAGATCTCCTCTTTCAATATTGAATTCATTGTCACTAGTAGCCATATTTTCAATAATTTCAGTTGCTTCCTCTGGAGTTTTCCATTTCATGTTTCCTCCTGCTGAGGCATCCAGCATCACCTTGGTTTGTGAACCAAGCCCTCCAAGGAAAGTTAAGACTACTTCCTGTTCTTTAAAACCATGCATGGGAGTTTTACGTAACAAGCTTTTATACCTGTCCCATGCATGCCCCAGTGATTCTTCCATGCCCTGCTTAAATGAAGAAATCTCTTGCTTGCCTTTAGTCACCTTAGATTGTGGGAAGTACTTGTTTAAAAATTTTGTGACCACTGCTTCCCACTCTGTGAAACTTTCTTCTGGAAAAGAATTCAACCAAAGCTTAGCATTGCCTCCCAATGAGAAAGGAAACAAGCTAACTTTGATAGCTTCGTCTGGCACCCCATTAATCTTGACTGTGTTGCAAATCTCATTAAAGGTAGTAAGGTGCTCATATGGGCTTTCATGAGATAACCCATTAAATTGATTACTTTTCACCAGTTGAATCAGTGCTGGTTTGACCTCCATATTGGCTGCATTGACTCTAGGTCTAGCTATGCTGTTAAAGTGCTGAGGTCTAGCAGTATTGGTGTAATCTGCAAGAGTTCTTCTAACATTATTGTTCTCCATATTTCCTGTGCTATGAACAGAACCTTGTGGTGATGATTGTAAGAGAGTTTCTGGAGAAGGGAAAAGTTCTCTAAACGTTCTGATTCTTCTCCTCCGTCTACTGTCTTCTAATCCTTCAAGAAGAGGTTCTGTTGTTTTCTTACTCCTTGTTCTAATTGCTTCCTGCATACACAAGAAAACAAAACCCTAGAAAATATTTGTTAGCACACAAAGATATAGGAGAAGATAAATATTCAGAAGATAAAATATTCAGAAGATAGAATAAAATAAAATAAAATCTAATCTAATCAAATATGATAAAATAAAATAAAAACAGAAAAATAAAATAAAAAAAAATAGAAATTCAAAATTAAAGTCAAAGATAATCAATAATCACACAAATTAACCAGTTAAACCAGAGTTCCCCGGCAACGGCGCCAAAAACTTGATGGACAAAATTATGAGCACCAAAATATGATGTCACAAACTTGTTTTTCAATCGGCAAGTATGACCGAATCGTTCAAGTAATAAACATGGTAGGACCAAGTATCGTTCTTCCCAAAGGACTCACGGCCTAGTTTAGTTATGTGATTTGTTGATTAGCTAAGACTTACAAACGAAATAATTGAGATTTTATATGCAAGACAGAAAATAAACATGTATGCATGAAGTTTTGATCAATGGCAAAAAGCAAAAGATAAACACTTTCAATGAAATTAATGTATGAATATGTTGTTGGGGGTTCAATTTCATCTTATCCACTCTCATATATTTTAGGAATTCAACATTCAAATCATCATTGTTAATGCCACTCTCTAAAGTACCTTTCTAGAAGGTTTCTCCCTAATCACGAGTTCATACAATTCCTAGCATTCCTAATGATCAGTTCATAAGTGCAGGAGCTTAACGACAACCAACATAATATTGGGAGAAATTCCCCGGATCTAGCCTTCCCCGTACGTTCCCGTATCGACAAAACCAATAATCATGCATCGAATGAGTTAAACAATGCAAGCATTAAGCAAAGAGGAAAAACCCTAACTAATGATGAAAGAAAGCATAAATCTTAGATTAAGATGCAAGCATAAATTCCATATATGAGAGCTTCAAGAGATTACATTGATTCCCCAACAAACATACAAGGTTTAGTTCACCATATTCATGGTGAACCTAGATGAACAATGAAAGAATGAAAGAATAAACCCTAAAAAGGTGAAGAGGTAGCCTGAGCATCCAAGATCCTCCTTCAAAGGGGTGGAAGAGAGAGTGTTTGCCTCGTTTCTGCCAAAGATACAAACCCTAGGACGTCCTAAAGCTTATATACTATTCTAAAATTACAAAGAATCTAGGCCCAAGCCCATAAGTGTGCCGCTCAGCGGTAAAGTACCGCTCAGCGGTGAGTGCGCGTCTCTTTTCTTCCCCTCAGCGGCCATTTTGCCCCTCAGCGGACCTCCCGTGACCTCCTGAGTGCCGCTCAGCGGTAAAATGCCGCTGAGCGGTGACTTCGGCTTCTCTTTTTGCACTCTTTGATTTCTTTTCTGATTCCATCTCTCTCCTTCTTCACTTCTTTCACCAAATTCACCTTAAAACCTGCACAAAAACACTGAAATCAAGCATAAACCTGTCCAGCTGTCTTATTTATGAAAATATGAATAAAAGTATGATTTCAAGCTAGTTTCTAAGTATAAAGGTTGCTTTTAGTATCAATTTTAAGCATGAAAATAACAGTTTTTCAACTGTTATCATGCATTTACTTGTTCATTTGGTCGGAAAAATAAAGTTGTGTGGACCAGTATACTTAAGATGGATGTACCCTATTGAGCGTTATATGAAGATTTTGAAAGGGTATGTCAAAAATCAATATCATCCAGAAGGTTCAATGATTGAAAGATATATTGCTGAAGAAAGTATTGAGTTTTGCTCTGAGTATATGACTAAAGCAAATCGGATAGGAGTCCCTCGGACATCATGGTTGAATAGATATTCTACAAGTAAAAGCATCCAAGGTGTGAATGTGGTGACGAAAAGTTGTGAAGAATTGATGCAAGCACATCTGTACATATTAAACAACACAAATGAAGTGATCCCATTTTTTAAAGCACACAAAGCCTTGTAAAGGACAACTATCCACGACAATCAGAGAAATGGAAGTTGATGGAGCATAACAAAACATTCTTGTCCTGGTTCAAATCTGAAGTTTCGAAAGAATCACGGTCCTCGGAGACTTTATTGTGGTTAGCAAATGGCTTGAAGTTTGATGTTGTATGTTGTACAGGCTACGAAATTAATAATTGCACATTCTATACAAAGACTTTGGATGATAAAAGCACAATACAAAATAGTGGCGTAAGTCTAGAAGTTGAGTCGCTACAGTTTACCACATCCAAATATCAAAATCCTATAGTTGGATCCATGAGATATTATGGTAGAATTGAAGAGATATGGGAAGTTGATTACACTAAGTTTTTCGTTGCACTCTTCAAATGTAAGTGGGTAGACAATAAGAGTGGTGTCAAAATAGATGAATCTGGTATGACACTTGTTGACTTTCGAAAGGTTGGTTATGGAGACGAACCATTCATCATGGCATATCAAGCAAGTTAGGTTTTTTATGTCAAAGATCCTGCGTCTGACCATTGGTATGGTGCTCTCCAAGGAAAAAGGCAAATTGAAGATAAAGAAGAGAATCTAAGTAATCTTCATATCGCTGACAACCATCCATTTAAAACGACAATAAATTTGGATGACGACCCTCTAATTGATGATATACAAGCTATACAAGAAGATCACAATGAGGGAATATATATATATATATATATATATATATATATATATATATATATATATATATGACCAATCCATATGATTATTTATGAATTTCATGTTTATGTAAATATTTATGGCTTTTGTTAAATAATATATGTTATTTTGTAAGTGTTTTATTTGTCAGAAGCGGCTGCAGCGGATGGGTCAGCGTGGAACAACAAACCAAGAGGGGTTTCTAATACTAACATGTGCCTTTTAATTTCTACTCAATTAAACTTACTTAGCAATTAATAAAGACAAATAAAGCAAGAGTAAGGTTGAGAGAAATTTGCACAGATGATTTTATCCTGGTTCGGATCTTACCAATCCTACGTCCAGTCGCTTATCTCAAAACAAGATAAACAGTTTCACTATCACAAAACAATTACAAACTACAATCACAAAGATACAATTTGTAAGAGTTTAGAAAACACCTCTCTTGATACCACAAGAGATGAAACTACACCTCCTTTGAGTCTTCACAAAGGATGAACACCTCCTCCGAATACTTCACGAAGGATGATTCTCTTCCGAACACCTCCTTAGACACACCAAGGATGAACCAGCTATTTCCTCTGTCACCGTAGCAGCACTTCACCAGCTCCACAGACAAGAGTTTCACAAGCCGAACAAGAACACACAAGTCTCAAGAATTTCTGAGTATTTGAGCACAAGGGAAGAGTTTCTGTGTCTCTGAATTTTTTCTTGAGAGGAAATGAGAGTCTATTTATAGACTCATCCAAAGGCTCTTCCATTTTTCGTTTTCAGCCTTTCACACTGTGTTAATCGATTAGCTACAGTGGTTAATCGATTAACACCCCAACGGATAGTCCAACGGCTATAAAAACGGCTAGTTTTTCAAACGTTCACTGTGTTAATCGATTAACAGCCCCTGCTAATCGATTAACGCTAATCGATTAACACCCTCTGTTAATCGATTAGCACTGCACTGCTGAATTTTTCCATTTTTCTCTGGAACAATCGATTAACGCCCTCTGTTAATCGATTAACGCTAATCGATTAGCACCTCTTGTTAATCGATTAGCACTGCACAGAATTTTGCTAATGGTTTATTTTTACATCACTTTTGAATGCATACATAAAACTACTAATTTTCCTATGTTCATACAATTATTACAAAAGATTACAAGTCTTCAAAGATCATTCTTCATGAGTCTTCATGAATCTTGGTTGTTCTTGACTTGATTTGGACATCATCAAAACTTCATCTTCATCATTTTGCTAACATTATTTATCTTTCATCTTATTTATTTTGACAGATATATGGCTGAGTCACCTCATTCGTCAGGCGATGAAGTCCCCACCACTTCTAGACGGACGAGAGGAGCAACTAGGTTATGACAGCTTATGCTTAGAAGAAATGTAGGTAAGAGGACACCTGTCATTATTGACGTGGTCACTAGAGTTGCATTTGGCCCAAATGCAGATGTATTTAGGTCTTACCTTGGAGTACTAGCACGTGATCGTATCTTTATACTTACTCCATCCTTTGACAATGTTTTTGAGGCTGATCGGAATCTTATCTGGCAAGATCTATTGGTAAGTTAAGCAATATTGCTCCAAATTCTATATTCATTATATTGATAAATCTTTATTGATATAAGGTTATTACTTTCTTTGTTGCAGATAACATTTGATATGCCAAACGTCGAGAGCTTAAGGAATAGGTGTTTCTCTGCAATTGCAGAAATATTTTGAGGGGTTAAGACAAAATTGACGTCTAGATATATATTTGGACCAAAAAGTAATGAAAATCCATGTTCCAAATATTCAACAATTGACAAAGAAACATGGCGTCAGTTAGTAGAGCTTCGTTCATTCGAGGCGTGGCAGGTAAGTGCAGTAAAATCATTCAATTCATCATTCATAATTCTCTATGATGAGTCGTTATTTCTTGAATTATATTTAGTTTATTGCACTTAAATAAACCAGGGAATTGTGTTGAATTGTTTGTTATTTCCTCGTTTTCCGAATTCTGCTTAATTTTGTCGGAAATTTGTAATTGTGCTAATTTGGATTTTCTGAGCTGATTAAGTGCATTTTTGAAGTGCAGGAAAATTTCGGAAATACATTTTGGGACATCAGGAAGAATGCCAAATAAATTCAAGACTCTCCACACAGACATTTTAGAATTAATTAAATTGTGATTCAGTAGTTTAGAATTTCTGTATCAACTCTTATATTTTGGGTCAATTTTTGGTAAATTAGATTAGACCCAAAATTAGAAATTAATGACTTGGCACCCTAGGGTTTTATTTGTGTGGACCCTACCCTAAAAAAAAGGACACACGGTCTTAGAAGAGGGTGCCCAGCCGCCACACATTTTAGCACGCATTCTCTCGGTGTTTGGTTTTGGGGGGGGGGAACTTTTCTTTGGCTGAAAACGCTGTTGCGAAGGAAGCTTTTATTGAATTTAATTTTCTTGCTTTGACTTGTGCATGAGTTTCGTTTTCAGTTTGCCATTTAATTTCATTTTGGCTCATGAACTGGAGTGAAGTTTAGGTCCAGTAGTGCTTCATTATTAAACTGTATGGTGGGCTTTATTTTGGAAGAGGATGCGCTGATTCCAGGACTTGTGAGGTGCATTCGGTGAATCATTTTCATCTTGGCTGGTGAGTAGAATTCTACTTTCTTTGTGCGAGAGTTGTTGTACGGTTTGGTTGGTGGAAGAAGCACACTACTGCCACGGCTGCAAGCAACGTTGAGAGTTAAATGATGTCACGGTTTGGCTGGATCTTTGCTGGGACGACAGGAGCATGGGACGTTGAAAATGATGTCACTGTGATGAGTGCATATTTATGCCCATATTTATGCTTTAAAATTCAAATTTTTGATGGGATAATTGTACTTAAATGGTTTATTTAAGTGAATTTGTGATGATTGGAATTGTTGGGTTTGGGAAATAAAGAAACGTAAAAAGTGAATTTTAGCACATAAATTATTATTGGATGTTCTAATGTTTATTTGTGCAGCTGAGAATATAAGTTTTATTGGTCCAAATGGCAATTCAAGGCCCAAAATCAGATTTTATGTGGAAAATTCAGAAGGGGCTAAAGTGCAAATAGAGGAAATTTCAGCGTATTTGTGCAATTTTGGAAAGTAAAAAAATCTAAAAGATAAAATTCAGTTGTTGAATTTAATTTGGGAATATCAACAGAAAATATCTTCCAAATAATTTTATCATTATCTAAATCTTTTAGTTATTTGGAAGATATAAGATATAAGATAATTGAGTTAATATCTATCAAATATTCTTTAAAACAGATTTAATCTAATGAATATTTGAAAGATATAATATATCAACAGAAAATATCTTATCAACAAACTATTCAAAGTCCAAGCCCAATCAAGCCTATATAAAGAGACCCAAGGGAGGCAGAAAGTGGGGGACTTCACTTCATTCATTCTCTTATACTCCTCTCATTTTTCTTTCATCTTGTATTCAACTCCATTCATGGAGAGCTAAGCATCTAGGGCTATTCTGCTGTAATTCCAAGACAGATTCTGAGGTTATGTTCAGTTAATGCAATTGTTTACTTTGATTATTGATTTAAGTTGTTCTCTCTATGTCTTTCATCTCTCTATCTTGTTAAAAGCAAAGATTTTTGCATCATAATATCTTTGAATCTATATGCATATTGATTATATGAGTTTTAGGGTTTCTAGGTTTAAATTGAGAATCTACTTTGATTTAATTTAGAAACTCTCATATGATTAAATGGTTTTAACTATTAATTGAGAATGTACTTTGGTTGGTAGTAATAATTTCAACTATAATCAATTGAGAATTTACTTTGATTGATTAACTTTTAATTTGGTTAAGAGATTTAAGAATAGATATGATTAAACACAATAAAATTTGATTGAGAATGTACTTTGGTTGAATTTATTGTGAATAATCTAGAAAGGTTTTGCATTTGATTGAGAATTTACTTTGGTTAAATGCATGATCGCCCTCAAATTAATTAAGAATGTACTTTAATTAATTTGAAACTTAAATAATAATCAATTGAACAATTATCTATGAATAACCGATGACGAATCTATCTTGGAAAAGCAGTGGAATTAACCTATTTAATCATAACTATTTTTAAGTTTATTATTTGTTCTTTAAACATTCTTCAAACATCATTTTTATTCATAAGCATTGCATAGCATAAGAGTCATATATTCAGAAGCAATTCCGTGTTCGTTGGGAGACGACTCAGGGTTACTTTAGCCCTATCTACCTTCTTGAATACTACTTGGCAATACTGATGTTGCCTTGAAAAGTAGTATTAATATGATAGCTCCGACGACAGCTTATCACACTGTTGGAAGCAAACGGTGCTAGGAGCCAGCCGTAGGGGAGTGCACGGGGGAGAGTAGCTGCACGGTGACAGAGTTCTAGATGAGGATGGTGATTTAATTCTGGAGTGAAAATTTCGGTCCAGCACGTGGAGGAAGGGCAGCCATTATGTTGGAAGCAAACAGGAGAAAAGCTGATTTCTTTTCACATGGAGAATGAATTGGAAGTGGTGTTGAATGGAAGCAAGAAGAATGACGTGGAGATAAGGAAGCAGTAGAATGACGTGGAGATAAAGAGGTGGGAGTCGTTTGGCAGCAGTAGCTCATTTCTTTTCTAACTTGGAGAAAGGTGTCACGGGAATGAGGAGCAGATAGGTGCTGCACGAAGAATGACGTGGAGATAAGGAAGCAAAGTTGGGTGATTGATGCTGGAAGAAAAGAGAATGGCTTTTGATTTATGCAATGAGAAGCTGATTAGATGGGAGTAGTGTAATGTGCACGGTGATTGAGAAATGAAGAATAGGTGGGGTGTTGTCACGGTAGTAGGGTCACGGCTGCTGGAAGAAAAGAGAATGGTTTTTCATTTAAGCAAGGAGCTCGTTGATTTATGGGAGCACATGGTGATTCACGGTTGCTGCAAGAAAAGGGAATTGTTTTTCCAATTGTTTGTTTCATTTTCTTTGCATTTACTAAAGCATACAGCTGCCGCGTCCAAGAGAGATGCTCCAAGGGTTTTCTTTTAAATTAATTTAAATGCTTTGATTCTATTCTCAAGTTTTTTTTTTGTTACAATTTTCATATTGCATATATTTAGATTTGAATGCTTGCTAATTTTTAAGTGATCTTTGCTTGATTACCATGTTCTCCTTTCAATGCTAATTATCACAAAGTTAATTTTCAATCCTTTAAATTGGTTAATTTTCACTCCTTTAATTTAATTGTAATGTTAGCTTTAGTGACCAACCGTTTTAATTTTTTAATTGAGACCGTTTTTACATTTCCGTTTGCATTAGTGTCTTATTTAAGTTCAGTTGCATTCATAAAAAAAAAATCTTTCAAAAATCCCCCCACTACGTGTTCGATCTGAGACTGAACCGCAAATTGGTCCTTAAGAGACGACCTAGGAGTCACTTCCTAGTACTATACTGCATTATTCTATGCACAAATTTTGTGAGAGGTGCGACCCTCTCATCACTCTACTATGACAATTGTTTCATTTTGTCACAAGAAAAAAGGTCAAAAGCATAGGGAATAAGCGCTCAGAATAAAAATCCACACCTACTGTCTCGTGGTGGATATAAGAAGCTTGAAGAAAAAATAATGAAGCAGAAGTCAGATAGTAGACTTCCACTTTCTGAGGGTGGTGACCCTCCTCCTCCTCCTTCACCACCATCTCGGCACGAGAAGTGGAAGTTAGCCCGTATAAGACCATCGGGCTCCTACACTTCTAAGTCTGCCAGAGAAATATCTTAAAGAATTGTAAGATGTCATTTCTTATATTTTTACATTAATTTTGTTATATATATTACATAGATCTTTCTAATGATTTTGAACTTTTGTTATGTGACAGGACTCCTTGGTTGAGCAGAGCTCCCAAGGTCAATTCACACAAGAAGGTCGTCAGGATATTCTTGCCACAACTATTGGACGACCTGAGCACCCAGGACAGGTGCGTGGTGTTGGGACTGGCATAGGCATACGACAGTTTTTTGGGTCTTCCTCGCGTCCATATTCATACGAAAAGATGAAGGAAGAGATAAGAAAAGAGATGACGCAGGAGATCACAAAGAAGGTTTGAGCAGAGTTGTATGATGAAGTTGCTAAAATGGTTGCGTGCCAGTTCTAGCAGCATTATGAGGATTATGGCAATCGTCCTCTGCCATCTCTTGTAGCAGAACATGTTGTCCCCCCTACAGGTAAACTTATTTATTTTTGGTTACTAATTTACTTTTTGCATAACCTAACATTTAATTTGACAGGTAGAACCGGTAAAGGAAGTTGTTCAGCTGCCGGTGCCTAAGGGGACGACATGGATGATGCTCGTCCATGTCAATTATATATTCTTTCTGATACTGGGACCATGCTAGTGGCTTGTGGCACAATTTATGAGACAACCACTATAGTGCATGGTGTACAACTTTTAGAAGATGAGTTCAAGGTCACGGTGGATGAAGTTGTCATAGGAGATGTCGTTCTTCCTGTGCCTACAGATGAGTTCTTCACTGTGGAAGAAGCATTTAAGTCCTTTGTCGCCTGGCCTAAACATTTGGTTGGTGATGTATCTAATCCCCCGATAAACACTCATACTATATGCTTCTCAATTTTAATATCTACTTCTAATTGACGTTATAACATAACCATTTTTCCATTTAACAGCAGATAGGTCAAGAGGGAAGTCCTAGACCGAAGAAGACTCATTTATCTGAGGATGACCCTCTTGGTGCATTAGACGAGCTTGCTAAAATTATTTCAGATGCGTCGATGATTGTACACTGGGATTCTACTACATTTGGAAGAGAAGCTCAGCTCCCATTGTACTTGCATCATCAAGATGTTAGAGAGCTTGCGCCGGGTAGAGAAGAAATTAACATAACACTCATTCAGTTGTGGATGATGTAAGTTTATGAAAACTTATTTATAAAATTCTATTTTATCAACTTACTTATATCAGATTATTTCTTCATTTTAGGTATTTGTTTGATGTTAGTAACAAGAAGGGGTTCAACGATGTATATGGGTTCATTGACCCCTCCACGACTCATGAAAGAAATAAATTTGATGATATTCAAACATACATCACCACCTGCTTTGGAATGGGGAAGGAGATATATTTTATCCCTTATATACTTGGGTAAGTGAAGTTTCTTAACTTTAAAGTTTCATTTATTAATTTTGGTATATGACAATTAAGTTATTACCAATTTCAGGTGCCACTGGCAGCTACTTTTGATCTCCGTACCGGAGAACACGGCTGTCTGGTTTTGTTCATTGCAGAAGTCTCCTCCCATCCCTCTTAGACATGTAGTAAATTGGTAAGAATCTCAATGTTTCGACTTTTTTGTTATAAAAATGTATGCTAAAGGAATTTTTTTTAATAGTTCCCTTGCAACACATATGATGTTATCTGGGAGATCTACTGCTACAGCTAAAATGCTTGCATGGGTTGCCCTTAAGGTTTGGTATTTTAGTCCATACTTTGTTACATTTGGTTCCATTCAAATGATGTTACTTAACATTTTATAATTATGATGATATATTGTAGTGTAATAGAGAAATGGGGTCATATGAATGTGGTTACTAAGTTATGTTTTGGATGATGACCATCATTCGTGCACATTACACCAGTGGATGGGAAACAGTAATATTTAGGTTTGAAATCATTGTGTTTTATGCAGAGATTTAATAGGACTGCTGCAATTCCAGAGAAGTCAATTCAACTTGTGAGGAAAACACTTGCTAAATTTGTAATTCATTTATATAATAGTATGTAGTAGATATTAAGATATAGTAAGTTCTAAGTTTATGTTTCTAAGTTGTTTTATGCTTTTCTACATTACTATAAGTTTAACTTTGTACATTGCATTGATTTATGCTTGAAACTTGATTTATGATTACATTGGATTGATTTATGCTTCTAAGAAGTTGATTTATGATTTCATTCAATATATTTATGTTTTAATATAATTTTCATTTAAAATATACGTTTCTGCATTATTTTGAACTGTTATGGCTATAAAAATATAGCCAAAAATAACCGATGTCGTTTCCCCAGACTGTACTAGTGAAGTTGACAAAGTGAACGAAGTGGACAAAGTGGACGAATTGGGCGAAGTGGGTGAAGTGAACGAAGTGGACAAAGTGGACGAAGACGAAGTGGACAAAGTGGAAGAAGTGGAAGAAGTGGATGAAGGGGAAGAAGGGGACGAAATTGACGAAGCGGACGAAGTGGACGAAGGGGACCAAGGTGACGAATTGGATCAAGTGGACGAAGTAGACGATGTTTGACAGCTTTGACTGTTATTCATGCTTGAGTAAGGTTTCTGATAACAGTTGAAAAACTGTTATTTTCATGCTTAAAATTGACACTAAAAGCAACCTTTATTCTTAGAAACTAGCTTGAAATCATGCTTTTATCCATATTTTCATAAATAAGAGAGCTGGAAAGGTTTATGCTTGATTTCAGTGTTTTTGTACAGGTTTTAAGGTGAATTTAGTGAAAGAAGTGAAGAAGGAGAGAGATGGAATCAGAAAAGACATCAAAAAGTGAAAAAGGAGAAACCGAAGTCACCGCTCAGCGACACTTTACAGCTGAGCGGCACGAAAGAGGTCACGGGAGGTCCGCTGAGGGGCAAAATGGCCGCTGAGGGGAAGAAACGAGACGCGCACTCACCGCTGAGCGGTACTTTACCGCTGAGCGGCACACTTATGGGCTTGGGCTTAGATTCTTTGTAATTTTAGAATAGTATATAAGCTTTAGGACGTCCTAGGGTTTGTATCTTTGGCAGAAATGAGGCAAACACTCTCTCTTCCACCCCTTTAAAGGAGGATCTTGGATGCTCAGGCTACCTCTTCACCTTTATTGGGTTTATTCTTTCATTCTTTCATTGTTCATCTAGGTTCACCATGAATATGGTGAACTAAACCTTGTATGTTTGTTGGGGAATCAATGTAATCTCTTGAAGCTCTCATATATGGAATTTATGCTTGCATATTTTAATTAAGACTTATGCTTTCTTTCATCATTAGTTAGGGTTTTTCCTCTTTGCTTAATGCTTGCATGGTTTAACTCATTCGATGCATGATTATATGTTTTGTCGATACGGGAACGTACGGGGAAGTCTAGATCCGGGGAATTTCTCCCAATATTATGTTGGTTGTCGTTAAGCTCCTGAACTTATGAAGTGATCATTAGGAATGCTAGGAATTGTATGAACTCGTGATTAGGGAGAAGCCTTCTAGAAAGGTACTTTAGAGAGTGGCATTAACAATGATGATTTGAATGTTGAATTCCTAAAATATATGAGAGTGGATAAGATGAAATTGACCCCCAACAACATATTCATTCATATATTTCATTGAAAGTGTTTATCTTTTGCTTTTGCCATTGATCAAAAACTCATGCATACATGTTTATTTTCTGTCTTGCATATTGAACTCCAATATTTCGTTCTTAAGTCTTAGCTAATCAACAAACCACACAACTAAACTAGGCCGTGAGTCCTTTGGGAGAACGATACTTGGTCTTACCAAGTTTATTACTTGAACGATTCGGTCATACTTGCCGATTGTGAAACAGGTTTGTGACATCATATTTTGGTGATCATAAATTTGTCCATCAAGTTTTTGGCGCCGTTGCCGGGGACTCGTGGTTTAACTGGTTAATTTGTGTGATTATTGATTATCTTTGACTTTAATTTTGAATTTCTGTTTTTATTTTTTCTGTTTTTATTTTATTTTATCTTTTTATCTTTTTAGATTAGATTAGATTTTATTTTATTTTATCTTTTTAGGTTAGATTAGATTTTATTTTATCTTTTTAGATTAGATTAGATTTTATTTTCTTCTATCTTATTTTACTTTATCTTCTGAATCTGTTATCTTTTGAATCTATATCTTCTTTTATAACTTTTTGTGCTAACAAATATTTTCTAGGGTTTTGTTTTCTTGTGTATGCAGGAGGCAATTCGAACTAGGAGTAAGAAAACAACAGAACCACTTCTTGAAGGATTAGAAGAGAGTAGACGGAGGAGAAGAATCAGAACGTCTAGAGAACTTTTCCCTTCTCCAGAAACTCTCTTACACTCATCACCACAAGGTTCTGTTCATAGCACAGGAAGTATGGAGAACAATAATGTTAGAAGAACTCTTGCAGATTACACTAATACTGCCGGACCTCAGCACTTTAACAGCATAGCTAGACCTAGAGTCAATGCAGCCAATATGGAGGTCAAACCAGCACTTATTCAACTGGTGAAGAGTAATCAATTTAATGGGTTATCTCATGAAAGCCCATATGAGCACCTTACTACCTTTAATGAGATTTGCAATACAGTCAAGATTAATGGGGTGCCAGACGAAGCTATCAAACTTAGCTTGTTTCCTTTCTCATTGGGAGGCAATGCTAAGCTTTGGTTGAACTCTTTTCCAGAAGAAAGTTTCACAGAGTGGGAAGCAGTGGTCACAAAATTTTTAAACAAATACTTTCCACAATCTAAGGTGACTAAAGGAAAGCAAGAGATTTCTTCATTCAAGCAGGGCATGGAAGAATCACTGGGGCATGCATGGGACAGGTATAAAAGCTTATTGCGTAAAACTCCCACGCATGGTTTTGAAGATCAAGAAGTAGTCTTAACTTTCCTTGGAGGGCTTGGTTCACAAACCAAGATGATGGTGGACGCCTCAGCAGGAGGCAATATTAAATGGAAGACTCCAGAGGAAGCAACTGAAATTATAGAAAACATGGCTACTAGTGATAATGAGCTGCACAGTGAGAGAGGGGCTCCTATGCAACAAAAAGGGGTTCTTCAATTACAAACACATGATGCCTTGCTAGCCCAGAATAAAATTCTAAGTCAACAGCTGGAAACTTTGACTAAAACTCTGGCTCAATTGCCTAAAGAGTTGAAATCTGCTGCACAGGTACAAACCCAGTTGTGTGAATTATGTGGTGGTGATCATATCAATGGTCAATGTGCTTTTCCAGTGGAAGCCGTGGAGGATGTTAATTTCATGGCTAATCAATTTCCATACCGTCAAGGGAATTATAATCAGGGTTGGAAACCACATCCAAGCATTGGCCAAGGACAAACTGGGCAAGCTAATCAATATAATAAGCAGCAGCAGCAACCAACCTTGTGGCAACAGTTATCTATGCTTAATGAAAGATCAACAAGGTTGGAAGAAACTCTTCAGCAATTCATACAGAAAACTGAATCTTCTCAAAAGAGCACTGAAGCTGCTATAAAGAATTTGGAGATTCAAATGGGTCAGATTACCAAGCAATTGGAAGAAAGGCCAAACAAAAACTTTGGGGCTAATACTGAGGTTAACCCTAGAGAAGAGTGCAAAGTGGTAAAGAGTGTGAATGAAGAGATCATTGAGTTAGAAGAAGGAGAAACAGAAGAGAGAAGAGAAGAAGAAAGAAAGGACATTTTTCCTTTTCCAACAAATCAAGAGAAACAAATGGACTTCACAGAATTATTCAGAATGGTGGATAATGAAGCACCTTGGGAACAGATTTTACAGAAAATTACAGTTTACACAAAATCTGATGAAGAAATCTCTACAAGGAAGAGACGTAGAGATGATGAGGAAAAAAAGTGTATAACTGTTAAGAAAGAGTCATTCCCACCCAAAGCAGCAGATCCAGGTAGTTTTTCTATCCCTTGTACTATAGGGAAGAAAAAGGTGAAGAAAGCTCTCCTTGATTTAGGATCAAGTGTTAACTTGATGCCTTATTCTCTATTGGAGCAAATTGGCCATGTTAAAATGAAACCTGTAAAGGTTAATCTAGTAATGGCTGATGGATCTTCAAAGGAGCCATGTGGGATTGCAGAAGACATTGTAGTTTGTGTTGGCAAACTTCAGTTTTTGGCAGACTTTGTGGTGATGAAGATGGAGACCGAAAAGATACCTTTCATACTGGGAAGACCGTTTATGAAAACGGCCAGGGCTATCATAGATGTTAATGAAGGTATAGTGGTGCTCTAGGACAGAGAGGAGAGAGTGATGGTGGATGTCTTCAAAGATGAGACACAAGCAAAGGAGGAAGAGGCTAGTTATAAAGCTGCATTTCGAGATGCACCCATAACTAGAAGCAAAGATGAAAATCTTGAAGTTTTAGGTAACCATTGTTTGTTTTTTCAGGTACCCAAGGAAGAAGAGATTGGAAAAGGAGAAGAAATTCTTAGAGACTGGAAGAAAAGAAGACTCCAACTTGGCACACCTATAAGACTCAAGAACAAGTTGTGGGTTATAAAGGGCTTTAAAGAGAAGGAGATGATAGAGATAGAGTCTCCATATTCTAGAAGAACCAAAACAGTCCAAAGGAAACAGTTGAAAAGTTGGTGGAAGGACAACATCAACTATAAAGAAGATGGAACATGAGCTTTATTGGGTCAAGCTAATGACGTTAAAGGAGCGCTTGCTGGGAGGCAACCCAGTGGATTTACAAACTTTTGATTTGTTTTATTTTGGTTTTGTAACTTTTAATCTGTGGATATTATTTTGTGAATATTTTGTTGGATCTAGCATCTACTGAAGGATGCTAGGTGGTTAAGTATCTACTGAAGGATACTCAGTTGTAACACCTACTGATGGGTGTTGGTGAGAAAATTTTGCACCTACTGATGGGTGCTGGTAAGTTTGAAACACCTACTGATGGGTGTTGGTGGATTTTGGGTCAGGCTCGTGAGTTAAACAAGCGCTACCTGGGAGGCAACCCAGTTGATTGATTGTTTTTGTTTGTTTATTTTAGTTAGGGTTTGCATAAGCATTCTTAAACATTGAATTGCAGGGAACCAATGAGGGGCATGTAGGGAAGGCACGTAGGTCAAGAAAAGAAGGAGAAGAGCACATCACGAAAGTGCCGCTGAGCGGCAACTTACCGCTGAGCGGTACTCTCGCAGAATGGGCTTTAGTTCCCCTTAGCGGGACCCGAGCCCATTAGGGTATTTTTAAACCCTGAGCTGCGCAAAGTCTTATACTTTCAGGCTTTTCTCTGCACAAACACTTCCACACATCTTCTCTTAGGTTTTCCACATCTTTTTACTCTTACCTCTTAAGAAAATTTCTCTTCCACTCACTTTTTCACTAGTGTGCCATCAAAGTTTGGGGTTAGAAGAGAGTATTCTAGCTTGGAAGCATTCTTATTGCATCTAGTATCTCCACCCAAGTAAGTAAAATGCATTTTGTTCATTCTAGGGTTCTTGATTTTGAATGTGATTGTCAAAGCATGAATATTTAGGGGTTTTGATTTCTATGCATGATATGATGATATATTTGATGTTTGAACCGATTAAACTGCATGATTATGAACTGGAAAACTGAAAATTGCATTTGGGTGGAGTTAGGACAGCTTTAAAACAAGATTTTCAAAAATCTGCAGAGTTACCGCTGAGCGGCAGTTTACCGCTGAGCGGCACTCTGCCAGATTTGGTTTTTCTGAGTTTTTGCGTGTTGGAATGTGGCACTGGTGGCGCTGAGGGGAAATTTTGGCCCTCAGCGGTGGTTTAGCTTCGAAAGGAGTTGTGTTATGTGCTTTACTAATGATTAACATCATGTTCTGTGGTTTTGTTTGTGTTTTGAATGTAGGAATGGCATCCTCTTCAGGAAAGAGATTGAAAACCATGGCAGCTAAGAGAAAGGAAAAGGAACCAGAGCAACCCCACTCTAGCAAGTTCCTTTCTAGGAAACATGAGAAGCACTTTAGGGTGGTTCAGGACAGGAGACTTCTGATGGAGAGAAAAGTTGGAATGATACCTAACTTTGCTCCTCAATTTGGAGAGCAAGTGTTAGGGAATGATTGGGGAAAGCTAGCCACTTATCCTGCACCTGCTAACATAGCTGTGGTCAAGGAATTCTACACCAATGCAAAGAAGATTGGTGATTATCCAGCTGAGAATTATTTGGGCTATGTCAGAGGCCATGCTATCAGGTATGATCCTGATTCTATCAACAACTTCCTGGATACTGTGTGGGCTGGTGAGCAATGCCAGTTTGCTCTTTGCATGGAGGAAGGTGCTGATTTTGAGGATGTGGAGAGAGTACTGTGTATACCTGGAGGACACTTCCAAAGAAATAGATCTGGCTCAGTGGTTAACATTAGGAGGACAGATTTGACTCCTCTTGCAAAGTATTGGATGGCATTTTCTCATGCCAACATTCAGCCATGTTCACATGTGTCAGATATTACTCTCAGCAGGGCACTATTCATCTACTGTTCTATCAGAAATTTGAATGTTAATATTGGGCAGGTGATAGCTGATGAAATTAGTGTATGTGCTAACACCTCAAACAACAAAGCACCACTAGGACATCCTTCTTGGATCACTCATCTTTGCAAGCTAGCTGGGGTGGACACTTCTGTTCCACCATTTGAAAGGCCAAGAAAAGCTATTGATGAGGCTTATTACAGACAGTACTGTGGAGGTGAGGATGCAGCTCAGCCAGTTCCACCACGCCGAGCTCGTAGAGAGAGAGGGCCAGCACAGAGCCAAACATCTGCTGATGCACATGAAGCAGAACCATTTCAGATGAGGGACATGTATATGTCTCTTATAGGTGCTCAGTTGCAGTCCATTCACAGAGGGCAGGTGGCCACTGCTGAGATGATAGTGGGGATGTATGATACACCTCCAGCCCACACGTGGACCATGGATGAATTCCATAATGTAGTAGCTTGGCCAGAAGAACCAGTGCATGGAGGAGGAGCTGGAGCAGCTGAAGCTTCAGCTAGAGATATGGAAGAGGATGAAGTTGAGGAGGAGGATGCATTTGATGATGATGAAGATGAGGAGGAAGAGGAAGATACAGAGGACAGCTCAGATTGATGAGGAGCTGAGATAGCATTTACTGATGAATGCTATCATAAATGCTTATGCTTTTGTGGTTTAAGTTTTCTGAACTTATTTGTTTTTGTTTTTAGAATAGGGTATGATGTACTCTATTGAACACCTGGTTTGTGTGATGGTTTGCTATTAACTGTGATTGTGTGATAAGTAATGCTTGATGATGCTTATTGATTGATTGATGTTGAGATGATGTGCACATTAAAATGCTTATACAGGTGATTCACAAGCTTTGTGAACAAATGCATGATATCATGATTGTGATTGTGAAATTAAGCAGGATGTGTATGTCAAATGTGAATGAGCTTATATGTGAGGTTTTGAGCTCCAGAGTTGTTATTGTTGAATGCTATTACTTTGAAAGCATGAATGATTTTGCCCAGGTTTTCTATGATTGAATCAATTGCTTGTTTTGCATCATATGATCAGGGCCGTTTGTTGAAACCCTTTTTATTGGCCAAATTCATAAAGTTAACCTACTAAAAGAGAACACTTTGTGTTCTATCCTTTGAACCCTTAGCCTTGAACATACACTGAACACCCTTGATTGAAAAGCTTTACCTTGAGTTAAGTAGAAGATATTATATGGTATTGTTAAATGTTCAAGTTTCGGGTTGTTGGGAAAACATGAAAAAGGAAAAGCATTGAGCTAAGAGCTAAAAAAGTAAGAATATGAAAAGAAAAAGAAAAGAAAAGAAAAAGAAGCAAAGAAGCAAAGCTCAATGCAAAGGCAAAAGAAAGTTGGGAATGAATAAGATGATTGTGTTTGTTATGATTCTCTTAACTCAAGGATTTTGTGATCCAGAAAAACCAATTTTCTTGTTAGCCCAGCCACATTATAAGCCATTGAAAAGTCCTTGTGATGATGCATGCTTGTGAATGTTTTTGATTGTGGTAAAATGAAAGGCAAAGTTGATTCATGTGACATTGTGATAGTGGAGTGAATGAGTGAAACACTTTACCTCTTATACACTTGTGTGTTGAGTGAAACACTTTACCTAGTGAGGAAATATTCCATATGCACATGAACATCCATGCTTAATTGATTGATCATTCATGAAAAATAGCATTTGTTGGAATTGAAATGACTTTTTGTAATTTACGAATGATATATAAGCTTTAGGGGTTCCTAGGATTAGACATCTTTGGCAGAAACGAGGCAAACACTTTCTCTCTCACCCCTTTGAAGGAGGATCTTGGATGCTCAGGCTACCTCTTCACCTTTATTGGGTTTATTCTTTCATTCTTTCATTGTTCATCTAGGTTCACCATGAATATGGTGAACTAAACCTTGTATGTTTGTTGGGGAATCAATGTAATCTCTTGAAGCTCTCATATATGGAATTTATGCTTGCATCTTTTAATTAAGACTTATGCTTTCTTTCATCATTAGTTAGGGTTTTTCCTCTTTGCTCAATGCTTGCATAGTTTAACTCATTCAATGCATGATTATTGGTTTTGTCGATACGGGCACGTACGGGGAAGTCTAGATCCGGGGAATTTCTCCCAATGTTATATTGGTTGTCGTTAAGCTCCTGCACTTATGAACTAATCATTAGGAATGCTAGGAAATGTATGAACTCGTGATTAGGGAGAAGCCATCTAGAATGGTACTTTAGAGAGTGGCATTAACAATGATGATTTGAATGTCGAATTCCTAAAATATATGAGAGTGGATAGGATGAAATTGACCCCCAACAACATATTCATTCATATATTTCATTGAAAGTGTTTATCTTTTGTTCTTGCCATTGATCAAAACTCATGCATACATGTTTATTTTCTGTCTTGCATATAAAATCTCAATTATTTAGTTTGTAAGTCTTAGCTAATCAACAAACCACACAACTAAACTAGGCCGTGAGTCCTTTGGGAGAACGATACTTGGTCTTACCAAGTTTATTACTTGAACGATTCGGTCATACTTGCCGATTGTGAAACAAGTTTGTGACATCATATTTTGGTGATCATAAATCTGTCCATCAGAGGGACATGTACATGTCTCTTATAGGTGTTTAGTTGCAGTCCATTCACAGAGGGCAGGTGGCCACTGCTGAGATGATTGTGGGGATGTATGATACACCTCCAGCCCACAGGTGGACTATGGATGAATTCCGTAATGTGGTAGCTTGGCCAGAGGAGCTAGTGCATGAAGGAGGAGCTGAAGCTTCAGCTAGAGAGATGGAAGAAGATGAAGCTGATGATGATGATGCATTTGAAGATGATGAAGATGAGGAGGAAGAGGAAGATACAGAGGACAGCTCAGACTGATGAGGAGCTGAGATAACATTTACTGATGAATGCTATCATATGCTTATGCTTTTGTTGGTTTAAGTTTTCTGAACTTATTTGTTTTTGTTTTTAGATTAGGGTTTGATGTACTCTATTGGACATCTGGTTTGTGTGATGGTTTGCTATTAACTGTGATTGTTTGATAAGTAATACTTGATGATGCTTATTGATTGATTGATGTTGAGATAGATGTGCACATTAAATGCTTATACAGGTGATTCACAAGCTTTGTGAACAAATGCAGGATATCATGATTGTGATTGTTAAATTAAGCAGGATGTGTATGTCAAATGTGAATGAGCTTATATGTGAGGTTTTGAGCTCCAGAGTTGTTATTGATTGAATGCTATTACTTTGGAAACATGAATGATTTTGCCCAGGTTTTCTATGATTGAATCAATTGCTTGTTTTGCATCATGTGATCAAGGCCGTTTGTTGCAACCCTTTTTATTGGCCAAATTCATAAAGTTAGCCTACTAAATGAGAACACTTTGTGTTCTATCCTTTGAACCCTTAGCCTTGAACATACACTGAAAACCCTTGATTGAAAATCTTTACCTTGAGTTAAGTAGAAGATCTTATGTGGTATTGTTAAATGTTCAAGTTTGGGGTTGTTGGGAAAACATGAAAAAGGAAAAGCATTGAGCTAAGAGCTAAAAAGTAAGAATATGCAAAGAAAAAGAAAAAGAAAAGAAAAGAAAAAAAGAAGCAAAGCTCAATGCAAATGCAAAGGCAAGTTGGGAAGAATAAGAATATTGTGTTGTTATGATTCTCTTAACTCAAGGATTTTGTGATCCAGAAAAACCAATTTTCTTGTTAGCCCAGCCACATTATAAGCCATTGAAAAGTCCTTGTGATGATGCATACTTGTGAATGTTTTTGATTGTGGTAAAATGAAAGGCAAAGTTGATTCATGTGACATTGTGATAGTGGAGTGAATGAGTGATTACGTCTTATACACTTGTGTGTTGAGTGAAACACTTTACCTAGTGAGGAAATATTCCATAAGCACATGAACATCCATGCTTAATTGATCGATCATTCATGAAAAATAGCATTTGTTGGGTATTAAGTGATTTTGTGAAACACCAATGCATGTGCACATCTTGATTGAACTCTTAGTCATAAGTTTGATTAAAGTTGTTACTTATCTTGAAAAGAGGATTTTTGAATGAAGTGAACCATCATATGAATTGGTTGAAGATTGAGTTACATCTTGTTTGCTTGAGGACAAGCAAAGTTCTAAGTTTGCGGTTGTGATAACAGTTGAAAAACTGTTATTTTCATGCTTAAAATTGACACTAAAAGCAACCTTTATACTTAGAAACTAGCTTGAAATCATGCTTTTATCCATATTTTCATAAATAAGAGAGCTGGACAGGTTTATGCTTGATTTCAGTGTTTTTGTGCAGGTTTTAAGGTGAATTTAGTGAAAGAAGTGAAGAAGCAGAGAGATGGAATCAGAAAAGACATCAAAAAGTGCAAAAGGAGAAACCGAAGTCACCGCTCAGCGGCAGTTTACCGCTAAGCGGCACTCAGGAAGTCACGGGAGGTCCGCTGAGGGGCAAAATTGCCGCTGAGGGGAAGAAACGAGACGCGCACTCACCGCTGAGCGGTACTTTACCGCTGAGCGGCACACTTATGGGCTTGGGCCTAGATTTTCTGTAATTTTAGAATAGTATATAAGCTTTAGGACGTCCTAGGGTTTGTATCTTTGGCATAAACAAAGCAAACACTCTCTCTTCCACCCCTTTGAAGGAGGATCTTGGATGCTCAGGCTACCTCTTCACCGTTCTAGGGTGTTATCCTTCATTCTTTCATTATTTTTCATCTAGGTTCACCATGAATATGGTGAACTAAACCTTGTATGTTTGTTGGGGAATCAATGTAATCTTTTGAAGCTCTCATATATGAAATTTATGCTTGCATCTTAATCTAAGATTTATGCTTTCCTGCATCATTAGTTAGAGTTTTTTCTCTTTGCTTAATGCTTGCTTTCCTTAACTCATTCAATGAATGATTATTGATTTTGTCGATACGGGAACGTACGGGGAAGTCTAGATCCGGGGAATCTCTCCCAATATTATATTGGTTGTCGTTAAGCTCCTGTGCTAAGAGAACTAATTATTAGGAATGCTAGGAATCATATGAACTCGTAATTAGGGATAGGCCTTCTTGACAAGGTAATTTAGAGAGTGGCATTAACAATGATGATTTGAATGTTGAATTCCTAAAATATATGAGAGTGGATAAGATGAAATTGACCCCCAACAACATATTCACATATATATTTCATTGAAAGTGCTTGTCTTTTGCTTTTGCCATTGATCAAAACCTCATGAATACATGTCTATTTTCGTCTTTTGCATAGTATAATCCAATTATTGTGTTCTTAAGTCTTAGCTAATCAACAAACCATACAACTAAACTAGGCCGTGAGTCCTTTGGGAGAACGATACTTGGTCTTACCAAGTTTATTACTTGAACGATTCGGTCATACTTGCCGATTGTAAAAGAAGTTTGTGACATCATATTTTGGTGATCATAAATTTGTCCATCAGTTTCCACCAATGGTTGAAATTCCCTTAGTAGAATTGAGTGCCCATATAGTTAAATTCTTGTCCAAATTGCATCCTGCAAACATTAGGCACAAAACTCTAAAAAATATTTGTTAGCACAAAAAGATGGAGAAGATAGATAAAAAAAAAATCAAAGGATATAATTGAAAAGATAAGAAGATAGGAAATAAAAACAGAAAAACAGAAAATAAAATAATATAAAAACCGAAAAATAAAAACAGAAAATAAAAATAAAAATTCAAATTTCAAAATTCAAGTCAAAGATAATCAATAATCACACAAATTAACTAGTTAAACCACGAGTCCCCGGCAACGGCGCCAAAAACTTGATGACAAATTTATGAACACCGAAAGCGGCGCGACAAACTTGTTTAACAATCAGCAAGTGTGACCGAATCGTTTCAAGTAATAAAACTCGGTAAGACCAAGTATCCTTCTCCCAAAGGACTCACGGCCTAGTTTAGTTATGTGATTTGGTCATTATTTAAGGCTTAAGAACAAATTGAGTGTAGGTTTAAATGCAAAAGACAGTAAATAAACATGTATGCATGAATGTGATCAATGGCGAAAACGAAATACAAGCACTTCAATGAAATAGATGGATGAGTATGTTGTTGGGGTTATCAATTTCATCTTTTCCACTCTCATATACTTTAGGAATTCAACATTCTTTTTATCAATTGTTAATGCCACTCTCTAAATCACCTTGCAAGAAGGCCTATCCTTAATTACGAGTTCATACAATTCTTAGCATTCCTAGTAATTAGTTCTTAAGTGCATGAGCTTAACGGCAACCAATATACTATTGGGAGAAATTCCCCGGATCTAGATTTCCCCGTACGTTCCAGTATCGAAAAAATCAATAATCATAGCCATGAATGAGTTAAACAAAGCAAGCATTAACGAAAGAGGAAAATCCCTAACTAATGGTGAAAGAAAGCATAGGTCTTAAAATAAGATGTAAAAACAAATTCCATATATGAGAGTTTCATAAGACTACATTGATTCCCCAATGATAACGGTTGAAAAACTGTTATTTTTATGCTTAAAATTGATACCAAAAGCAACCTTTAAGACTTAGAAACTAGCTTGAACTCATATTTTTGCTTTAGTTTTGTGAATAAGAGAGTTGAAAGTGAATTTAATGGTTTTGTGCAAGATTCCCTTGATTTTGTAGGCTAATTGAATGATTTGAAAGAAGAATTGAAGTACCAAATGATTGGAATGCTGAAAAGTCAACCAGAAACCAGAAAAGTAAACCAGTCAACCAAAAAAGTCAACCAGTCAACCAGAATACGAAAAAAGTCAACCAGACGAGTTTCGGGCCAGTTTTATGCGATTTTATGATCTGTTTGGGCCTGGACCAGTTTTCTATTAATTTTATGTCCTATTTAAAGACCTAGATGTCTTAGGGTTGGTCTCTTTGGCACAAACGAAGCAAACACTCTCTCTTCCACCCCTTTGAAGGAGGATCTTGGATGCTCAGGCTACCTCTTCACCTTTCTAGGGTTTTATCTTTCATTCTTTCATTATTGTTCATCTAGGTTCACCATGAATATGGTGAACTAAACCTTGTATGTTTGTTGGGGAATCAATGTAATCTTTTAAAGCTCTCATATATGGAATTTGTGCTTGCATCTTAATCTAAGATTTATGCTTTCTTTCATCATTAGTTAGGGTTTTTCCTCTTTGCTTAATGCTTGCTTTGTTAAACTCATTCAATGCATGATTATTGATTTTGTCGATATGGGAACGTACGGGGAAGTCTAGATCTGGGGAATCTCTCCCAATATTATATTGGTTGTCGTTAAGCTCCTGTGCTAAGAGAACTAATTATTAGGAATGCTAGGAATCGTATGAACTCATAATTAGGGATAGACCTTCTTGACAAGGTAATTTAGAGAGTGGCATTAACAATGATGATTTGAATGTTGAATTCCTAAAATATATGAGAGTGGATAAGATGAAATTGACCCCCAACAACATATTCATCCATATATTTCATTGAAAGTGCTTGTCTTTTGCTTTTGCCATTGATCAAAACCTCATGCATACATATTTATTTTCGTCTTTTGCATAGTAAAATCCAATTATTTCATTCTTAAGTCTTAGCTAATCAATAAACCACACAACTAAACTAGGCCGTGAGTCCTTTGGGAGAATGATACTTGGTCTTACCAAGTTTATTACTTGAACGATTGGGTCATACTTGCCGATTGTAAAACAAGTTTGTGACATCATATTTTGGTGATCATAAATTTGTCCATCACCCAACAACAATACAAAGTTTAGTTCACCATATTCATGGTGAAACTAGATGAATAATAATGGAAGAATGAAAGATAAAACCCTGGAAAGGTGAAGAGGTAGCATGAGCATCCAAGATCGTCCTTCAAAGGGGTGGAAGAGAGAGTATTTGCTTCGTTTCTGCCAAAGATATAAACCCTAAGACGTCCTAAAGCTTATATACAATTCTAAAAATACAGAAAATTTAGGCCCAAGCCCATAAAAGTGCCGCTCAGCGGTAAGTGCGTGAGTTGGTTTCTTCCCCTCAGCGGCCATTTTGCCCCTCAACGGATCCAACGTGACCTCCTGAGTCCCGCTCAACGGTAAACTGCCGGTGAGTGGTAGTTGCGGCTTCTCCTTTTGCACTTTTTGATGTCTTTTCTGATTCCATCTCTCTCCTTCTTCACTTCTTTCACCAAATTCACCTTAAAACCTGCACAAAAACACTGAAATCAAGCATAAACCTGTCGAGGTCTCTTATTTCTGAAAATATAAACAAAAGCATGATTTCGAGCTAGTTTCTAACTGTTAAAGGTTGCTTTTTGTGTCAGTTTTAAGTATGAAAATAACAGTTTTTCAACTGTTATCACACCCCATTTATTTTCATCGTGTTGCAGATCTCATTAAATGTTGTGAGGTGCCCATATGGGCTTTCGTGAGACAACCCATTGAATTGATTACTTTTTACCAGTTGGATCAATGCTGGTTTGACCTCCATGTTGGCTGCATTGACTCTTGGTCTTGCTATGCTGTTAAAATGCTAAGGTCCAACTATATTTGTGTAATCTGCAAGAGTTCTTATGATATTATTATTCTCCGTGTTCTCAGTGCTATGGTCAGAACCTTGTGGTGATGGTTGCAACAGAGTTTCCGGAGGAGGGAAAAGTTCTCTAGATGTACGAATTCTTCTCCTCCGTCTACTCTCGTCTAAACCTTCAAGAAGAGGTTCTGTAGTTTTCTTGCTCCTGGTTCGGATTGCCTCCTGCATACACAAGAAAACAAAACCCTAGAAGAATTGGCCAGCACAAAAAGATATAAAATTTAGAGATAAGAAGACAAGTAAAAACCGAAAAAAAAACAGAAAACAAAAAATTAAATAAAAATAACAACAGAAAAATACAATAAAATAAAAACAGAAAATAAAAACAGAAATTCAAATTTCAAAATTCAAGTCAAAGATAATCAATAATCACACAAATTAACTAGTTAAAGCACGAGTCCCCAGCAACGGCGCCAAAAACTTGATGACAAATTTATGAACACCGAAAAACGGTGCCACAAACTTGTTTAAGAATCGGCAAGTGTGACCGAAGTATCGTTCTCCCAAAGGACTCGGTAAGACCAAGTATCGTTCTCCCAAAGGACTCACGGCCTAGTTTAGTTATGTGATTTGTTGATTATTTAAGACTTAAGAACAAATTGATTGTAGTTTTATATGCAAAAGACAGTAAATAAACATGTATGCATGAATTTGATCAATGGAAAAGACAGAATACAAACACTTTAATGAATTATATGGATGAGTATGTTGTTGGGAGTTATCAATTTCATCTTATCAACTCTCATATACTTTAGGAATTCAACATTCTTTTCATCAATTGTTAATGCCACTCTCTAAATCACCTTGCAAGAAGGCCTATCCTTAATTAAGAGTTCATACAATTCCTAGCATTCCTAGTAATTAATTCTGAAGTGCAGGAGCTTAAAGGCAACCAATATGCTATTGGGAAAATTTCCGCGGATCTAGATTTCCCCGTACGTTCCCATATCGACAAAATCAATAATCATGGCAATGAATGAGTTAAACAAATCAAGCCATAAGAAAAGAGGAAAAACCCTAACTAATGATGACAGAAAGCATAAGTCTTAAAAGTAAGATGTTAAAACAAATTCCATATATGAGAGTTTCACAAGACTACATTGATTCCCCAACAACAATACAAGGTTTAGTTCACCACATTCATGGTGAAACTAGATGAATAATAATGGAAGAATGAAAGATAAAACCCTAGAAAGGTGAAGAGGTAGCCTAAGCATCCAAGATCTTCCTTCCAAGGGGTGGAAAAAAGAGTATTTGCTTCGTCTCTGCCAAAGATACAAACCCTAGGACGTCCTAAAGCTTATATACTATTCTAAAAATACAGAAAAATTAGGCCCAAGCCCATAAAAGTGCCGCTCAGCGGTAAACTGCGGCTCATTGGTAAGTGCATGAGTTGTTTTTCTCCCCTCAGCGGCCATTTTACCCCTCAGCGGATCCAACGTGGGTTTCTGAGTGTCGCTCAGCGGTAAACTACCGCTGAGCGGTACTTGCGGCTTCTCCTTTTGCATTTTTTTATGTCTTTTCTGATTCCATCTCTATCCTTCTTCACTTCTTTCACCAAATTCACCTTAAAACTGCATAAAAACACCGAAATCAAGCATAAACCTGTCCAGCTCTCTTATTTCTAAAAATATAACCAAAAGCATGATTTCAAGCTAGTATCAATTTTAAGCATGATTTCAAGCTAGTTTCTAAGTGTTAAAGGTTGCTTTTAGTATCAATTTTAAGCATGAAAATAACAGTTTTTCAACTGTTATCATTGACGAAGTGGACAAATTGGGCGAAGTGGAAGAAGTGGAAGAAGTAGAGGAAGTTAAATAAGTGGAAGAAGTGGATGAAGGGGACGAAGTGGACGAAGGGGAAGAAGGGGACAAAGTGGACGAAGTTGACGAAGCGGACGAAGTTGACGAAGCTGACGAAGTGGACGAAGTGGAAGAATAGAAAGAAGTGGTCAAAGAAGTGGACGCAGTTGACGAAGTGGATGAATTGGACGAAGTGGAAGAAGTGGAGGAAGTGGAGGAAGTTAAAGAAGTGGAAGAAGTAGACGAAGGGGAAGAAGGGGTCAAAGTGGACAAAGGTGACGAAGTAGACGAAGTTGACGAAGCGGATGAAGTGGACGAAGTTGAAGAAGTGGAAGAAGTTGACGAAGTGCAAGAAAAGAAAGAAGTGGACGAACTGGACGAAGAAGTGGACGAAGTTGACGAAGTGGAGGAAGTGGACGAAGTGAGCGAAATGGATGAAGTGAACAAAGTGGACGAAGATGAAGTGCACAAAGAGAACAAAGTGGACAAAGTGGAAGAAGTGGAAGAAGTGGAAGAAGTGGAGGAACTTAAAGAAGTGCAAGAAGTAGACGAAGGGGAAGAAGGGGACGAAGTGGACAAAGTTGACAAAGTAGACGAAGTTGACGAAGCGGACGAAGTGGACGAAGTTGACGAAGTGGAAGAAGTTGACGAAGTGCAAGAAAAGAAAGAAGTGGACGAATTGGACGAAGTTGACGAAGTGGAGGAAGTGGACGAAGTAAACGAAGTGGATGAAGTGGACGAAGTGGATGAAGTGGACGAAGTGGACGAAGTGGGTGAAGTGGACGAAGTGGACGAAATAGACGAAGTGGAAGAACTGGACGAAGTGGACGAAGTGAACGAAGTGGACGAAGTGCAAGAAGTTGAAGAAGTGGAAGAAGTGGAGTAAGTGGAGGAAGTGGACGAAGTTGACGATGAAGAAGAAGGAGAAGTGGAAAAAGAAGCAGAAGAAGTAAATGAGGTAGACGAAGTGGAGGAAGTGGATGAAGTGGACGAAGTAGACGATGTGGAAGAAGTGGAAGAAGTGGAAGATGTGGACGAAAGGGAAGAAGTGGATTAAGTAGACGAAGTGGATGCAGTGGACACAGTGGACGAACTGGACGAAGTGGATGAAGTGGAAGAAGTGGAAAAAGAAGTGGAAGGAGTTGAAGGAGTGGAAGAAGTGGACGAAGTTGATGAATTGGAAGAAGGGGTAGAATTGGACGAAGGGGAAGAAGGGGACGAAGGGGAAGAAGTTGACGAAGCGGACGAAGTTGACGAAGCGGACGAAGTTGACGTAGCGGACGAAGTGGACGAATTGGACCAAGTCGAAGAAGTGGAGGAAGTCGACGAAGCGAACAAAGTTGACGAAGTGGAGGAAGTGGACAAAGTGGACAAAGTGGAAGAAAAAAAAAGAAGTGGACGAAGGGGACGAAGGGGACGAAGAGGATGAATTGGACGAAGTGGACCAAGTCGACGAAGTGGGCGAAGTGGACATAGTGAACGAAGTGGAGGAAGTGGAAGAAGTGGAGGAAGTGGACGAAGGGGAAGACGTGGACGAAGTGGAAGAAAAGGAAGAAGTGTACGAAGTGGATGAAGTGGACGACGTGGACGAAGTTGACGAAATGGACGAAGTGGGCGAAGTGGATGAAGTTGACGAAATTGACGAGGTAGACGAAGTGGACGAACTGGAAAGAGAAGTGGACGAAGTGGAAGGAGTGGAAGAAATGGAAGAAGTGGACGAAGGGGACATAGTGGACGAATGGGACGAAGTGGACAAAGTTGACGAAGTGGACGAATTGGACAAAGTGGAAGAAGTGGAAAAAGAAGTGGAAGAAGTGTAAGAAGGGGAAGGAGTGAAAGGAGTGAGAGAAGTGGAAGAAGTGGAAGAAGGGGACTAAGTGGACGAAGTTGAGCAAGCTGACGAAGTGCACGAAGTGGACGAAGTTGAGGAAGTGGACGAAGTTCACGAAGTGGACGAAGTTGAGGAAGTTGAGGAAGTGGACAAAGTGGAGGAAGTGGAGGAAAGGGACGAAGTGGACGAATTGGACGCAGTGGACGAAATCGACGAAGTGAACGAAGTTGACAAAGTGGACGAAGTTGACGAAGTGGATGAAGTGGACGAATTGGGCGAAGTGGGCGAAGTGGACGAAGTGGACAAAGTGAACGAAGTGGATGAAGTGGAAGAAGTGGAAGAAGTGGAGGAAGTTAAATAAGTGGAAGAAGTGGATGACGGGGAAGAAGGGGACTGTTGAGAGGGTCGCACCTCCCACAAAAGTTGTGCATAAAAGAATGCAGTATAGACTAGGCAGTGACTCCTAGGTCGTCTCTCAAGGACCAATTTATGGTTCGAGTCTCAGGTCAAACACGTAGTGGGGGGGGTTTGAAAGTGTTTGTGTGATTAGAAACAAACTAAATTAAAACTGGGAATCAAACACGACCAAACATAATTGAAAACATTGAAATAAACGAACAAAACATGAAGACCGAACGGTTCTACATTAAGACCAAACGGTCTCTAAAGCAAGTGAGGAAATTGAAAATACAGGAAAATAAAGAGGCAGAACAAAATAGACAACATAGTGAACGAAAATAGTAAACTGTCCTAAAACAAGATGTGTGAACTAATTAGAATGCAGGAAATAATAAAGAAACATATGATGTGATATTCAAATGCAACACATTAAATACACAAACCAGCGGGAATTAAAAGAAAATCTCCAAAAAGTGCTTAATTTTAAGGAGCGAAAACAAAATTAAATTGTGTGAACAACTTGAATGGCAAGGATAAATCATCATTTAATGCTTTGCAATGTTGAGTTAAAAGGTGAAATGCTAAATTCGGCAAGCTCAACGCATATTCATAAAGAAACAACAATTTAAAAATGCATGACAATGAAAATGAAATATATGACTAAAGCTAAATTCATTCCATGTATATAATATATATAAATCTCGGTGCATGCATTAAAACAAAATGAATCATAACATTTCTATTTAAAACTAAACAAAATCAAAGCAAAGCAATTCCCAAATGAAAATAAAGCCCCCTCTGCTCCAAATTCAAATCAACGTCACTTTTTCTTGAAAGAAAATAAATGTTAACTTTTTCTCCAAAATAAATCACCCGCATCTTCAATATAAAATCACCGCTTCAATCTTCTTACATTCTTCTCTGCCTAAAATAAAAGCCCTCCATCTCTGCTCCGTGGCGGCTCCCACACACGTTCATTCTTCTTACATACTTCTCTGCCCAAAATAAAAGCCCTCCCCTCTCAAGGTTGGGCTGGAACAACTCCAGGACCCGGCACCTCTCAGCTGTGTGCTTCCCTTAAAATGAAAGATCCAAAATCCCAAAATCCCACGTGTTGCTGCCCTAATGAACCAGCCCCTTGCTTTTGCCTCTCTTTTCCATTGCTGGACGGATGTGCAATCTCTTTTCTGGATGCTGGACCAGGCCATGGAATGTTAGTGCATGTGCTTCCAAAAAGGCCGTTGTTGTGTGCACCCCCAAGCTTGTTGGACCAACTCTTCTTTTTACCACATGAGCTTTGCTTCACGTGCTAATGCCTAAAGCCCATCATACTCTCCAAGTGCACCCCTTCTTTTGCTACTAGGCCGTGGAATGCTCTCCAAACCCAAATAAAAATGAAATCAGCTCCTCTCTGCTCATTCTCAACGTCCTAGAATCACCCCCAAGCTTCCAACACTTAACCTCTTTGCTTCCAATTAAGAGTCTAGAACCACATTTAACTTCTTTTTGTGGCCATGAGATGCATTGTCCAATGATAAATTCCAGCCACCACAAGTACTAAACAGCAAGCAAACAATGCAAACATATTAGAACACTCAAAGAGTAATCACTGGACTGACATAGGGGAGTAAAACAAATACTGGGAACAGCACAAAACGAATTTGAACAAAATAAAAACTATAGGTGAAAATAGACATCCACACGAAACTATGAAAAAAAATTTCATAGAAAACGGATAAGAATTGAACTTGAACGAAGACACACAAGTTGGCACAACATTCACGCAGCACTGTGCGAAAATTGAAATAGCTGAGATGTATTGGGCTCAATTAACCTTAAAATGTCCCAAAATATTATCCAACAATTTCCTTGTAAAATAATTAGCTCAGATAATTCAAATTAGTTAAAATAAGAATTTCCGATCAAATTTAGCACAATTAGGAAAAATAGGATAATACTGTACATTCAAGCACAATTCTTTGATTAAATCCGGTACAATAAACTAAGTGAAATCAATAAAATATTGATTCATCAGGGACCAAGTGGACAAAGTTGACGAAGCAGACGAAGTTGTCGAAGCAGACGAAGTTGACGAAGTGGATGATAACAGTTGAAAAACTGTTATTTTCATGCTTAAAAGTGATTCTAAAAGCAACCTTTAACACTTAGAAACTAGCTTGAAATCATGCTTTTGGTTATATTTTTAGAAATAAGAGAGCTGGACAGGTTTGTGCTTGATTTCAGTGTTTTTATGCAGGTTTTAAAGTGAATTTGGTGAAAGAAGTGAAGAAGGATAGAGATGGAATCAGAAAAGACATCTGAGCGGTGGATCCGCTGAGGGGCAAAATGGCCGCTGAAGGGAAGAAACCAACTCACGCACTTACCTCTGAGCGGCACTTTACTGCTGAGCGGCACTCTTATGGGCTTGGGCCTAAATTTTCTGTATTTTTAGAATAGTATATAAGCTTTAGGACGTCCTAGGGTTTGTATATTTGGCATAAACGAAGCAAACACTCTCTCTTCCACCCCTTTGAAGGAGGATCTTGGATGCTCAGGCTACCTCTTCACCTTTTTGGGGTTTTATCCTTCATTCTTTCATTATTATTCAACTAGTTTCACCATTAATATGGTGAACTAAACCTTGTATTGTTGTTGGGGAATCAATGTAGTCTTGTGAAACTCTCATATATGGAATTTGTTTTTACATCTTATTTTAAGACCTATGCTTTCTTTCATCATTAGTTAGGGTTTTTCCTCTTTTCTTAATGCTTGCTTTGTTTAACTCATTCAATGCCATGATTATTGATTTTGTCGATACGGGAACGTACGGGGAAATCTAGATCCGGGGAATTTCTCCCAATAGTATATTGGTTGCCATTAAGCTCCTGCACTTAAGAACTAATTACTAGGAATGCTAGGAATTGTATGAACTCGTAATTAAGAATAAGCCTTCTTGCAAGGTTATTTAAAGAGTGACATTAACAATGATGAAAAGAATGTTGAATTCCTAAATGAGAGTGGATAAGATGATATTGATAACCCCAACAACATACTCATCCATATATTCCATTGAAGTGTTTGTATTTTGTTTTAGCCATTGATCAACTTCATGCATACATGTTTATTTTTTGTCTTTTGCATAGTAAACTCCAATTATTTCGTTCTTAAGTCTTAAATAATCAACAAATCACATAACTAAACTAGGCCGTGAGTCCTTTGGGAGAACGATACTTGGTCTTACCGAGTTTTATTACTTGAAACGATTCGGTCACACTTGTTGATTGTAAAACAAGTTTGTGGCGCCGTATTTCGGTGTTCATAAATTTGTCATCAGTGGACGAAGTGGAAGAATAGAAAGAAGTGGTCTAAGAAGTGGACGAAGTTGACGAAGTGGATGAATTGGACGAAGTTGGAGAAGTGGAAGAAGTGGAGGAAGTGGAGGAAGTTGACGAAGAAGAAGAAGGAGAAGAAGTGGATGAGGTGGACGAAGTGGAGGAAGTGTACGAAGTGGACAAAGTAGATAAAGTGGAAGAAGTGGAAGAAGTGGAAGAAAAGGAAAAAGTGAACGGAGTGGACGAAGTTGGCGACGTTGACGACGTGGACGAAGTGGACGAAGTTGACAAAGTGGACGAACTGGAAAAAGAAGTGGACGAAGTGGAAGAAGTGGAAGGAGTGGAAGAAGTGCAAGAAGGGGATGAAGTGGACGAATGGGACGAAGTGGACAAAATTGACGAAGTTGACAAAGTTGACGAGCTCAAAAACTTGATGGACAAATTTGTAAGCACCAAAATATGATGTCACAAACTTGTTTCACAATCGGCAAGTATGACCGAATCGTTCAAGTAATAAAACTTGGTAAGACCAAGTATCGTTCTTCCCAAAGGACTCACGGCCTAGTTTAGTTATGTGATTTGTTGATTAGCTAAGACTTACAAACGAAATATTTAAAGTTTAATATGCAAAGACGAAAATAAACATGTATGCATGAATTTGATCAATGGCAACGACTAAAGATAAACACTTTCAATGGAAATATGAATGAATATGTTGTTGGGGGTCAATTTCATCTCATCCACTCTCATATATTTTAGGAATTCAACATTCAAATCATCATTGTTAATGCCACTCTCTAATGTACCATTCTAGATGGCTTCTCCCTAATCAAATAGTTCATACAATTCCTAGCATTCCTAATGATTAGTTCATGAGTGCAGGAGCTTAAAGGCAACCAATATAATATTGTCAGTATAATATTGGGAGAAATTCCCCGGATCTAGACTTCCCCGTACGTGTCCGTATCGACAAAACCAATAATCATGCATGGAATGAGTTAAACTATGCAAGCATTGAGCAAAGAGGAAAAACCCTAACTAATGATGAATGAAAGCATATGTCTTAATTAAAAGATGTACTCAACAGATTCCATATATGAGAGCTTCAAGAGATTACATTGATTCCCCAACAAACATACAAGGTTTAGTTCACCATATTCATGGTGAACCTAGATGAATTACAATGAAAGAATGAAAGAATAAACCCAATAAAGGTGAAGAGGTAGCCTGAGCATCCAAGATCCTCCTTCAAAGGGGTGGAATAGAGAGTGTTTGCCTCGTTTTTGCCAAAGATACCTAATTATAGGACGTGTAAGCCCTTATATACTAATCTAGAGTTACAAAAGATTACAAAAGCCCAAGCCCAAAAAGTGCCGCTCAGCGGTAAATACCGCTCAGCGGTGGTTGCCCCTCAGCGTCCTCTTCTTCCCCTCAGCGGCCAGTTTGCCCCTCAGCGTGACTCCCGCAACCTCCTGAGTGCCGCTCAGCGGTAAAATGCCGCTGAGCGGTGCCTTTGTCTTCTCTTTTTGCACTCTTTCTTGTCTTTTCTAATGTCACTTCTCTCCTTCTTCACTCATTTCACTAAATTCACCTTAAAACCTGCACAAAAACACTTAAATCAAGCATAAACCTGTCCAGCTCTCTTATTTATGAAAATATAGATAAACTGCATGATTTCAAGCTAGTTTTTAAGTCTAAAGGTTGCTTTTAGTATCAATTTTAAGCATGAAAATAACAGTTTTTCAACTGTTATCACTGGACGAAGTGGAAAAAGAAGTGGAAGAAGTGTAAGAAGTGGAAGGAGTGGAAGGAGTGGAAGAAGTGGAATAAGTGGAAGAAGGGGACGAAGTGGACGAAGTTGACGAAGTTGACAAAGTCGACGAAGTGGAGGAGGTGGACGAAGTTGAGGAAGTTGAGGAAGTGGACGAAGTGGAGGAAGGGGACGAAGTTGACAAATTGGACAAAGTGCACGAAATGGACGAAGTGGACGAAGTTGACGAAACGGATGAAGTGGACGAAGTTAAAGAAGTGGTAGAAGTGGACGAAGGGGAAAAAGTGGACGAAGGGAAGAAGGGGACAAAGTTGGCGAAGAAGTGGATGAATTGGACGAAGTGGAAGAAGTGGAAGAAATGGAAGCAGTGGAGGAAGTGGACCAGTGGACGAAGTTGACGAATAAGAAGAAGGAGAAGAAGTGGATGAGGTGGACGAAGTGGAGGAAGTGTATGAAGTGGACGAAGTTGAGGAAGGGGACGAAGTTGACAAATTGGACGAAATGGACAAAGTGGATGAAGTTGAAAAGATGGACGAAGTCTACGATGTTGACAAAGTGAACGAAATTGACGAAGGAGACGAAGTGGATGAAGTGGATGAATTGGGAGAAGTGGGCGAAGTGGATGAAGTGGAAAAAGTGGGCGAAGACGAAGTGGACAAAGTGAACGAAGTGGACGAAGTGGAAGAAGTGGAGGATGTTAAAGAAGTGGAAGAAGTGGACGAAGGGGAAGAAGGGGACAAAGTGGACGAAGTTGACGAAGCGGACGAAGTTGACGAAGCGGACGAAGTGGACGAAGTGGAAGAAGGCGACGAATTGGATGAATTGGATGAAGTGGACGAAGTTGACGAAGTGGATTGATGAGAGGGTCGCACCTCTCACAAAAGTTGTGCATAAAAGAATGCAGTATAGTGGTAGGAAGTGACTCCTAGGTCATTTCTCAAGGACAAAATTTGGTTCAGTCAATAGGTCAAACACGTAGGGGGAGGTTTTGGAAATTTTGTTTTAATTCGGAAAAATTAAATTAAACTGGAAATTAAATAAAACCATAACCAAAATTGAAAGCATTAAAGTACATGAGAACGTTCAACTGAACACTGCAACAGATAAATATCCAAACATAATTCAAACGCGACACTCAAACTAGAACCTCAAATGCACATAATGCAGCAGTAAAATGAGTAAACACCTAAGTTGGAAAGCGTCATTTACAAATAAATTGCACATAGCAGAGGGAATAAAGTTTTAAATGCATAAGAGTTAAACTAAAAGCATCCACATTTGCTAAAAAAAAATGAAATGCACGGTTGGAAATGAAGCAAAGAAAACAATGTTGACGGCAAATTAATATATAGAATATAAAATGCATCTTTCCAATGCTGACGGCAAATTAATATATAGAATATAAAATGCAACCTTTAACACTTAGAAACTAGCTTGAAATCATGCTTTTATTCATATTTTCAGAAATAAGAGAGTTGGACAGGTTTATGCTTGATTTCAGTGTTTTTGTGCAGGTTTTAAGGTGAATTTAGTGAAAGAAGTGAAGAAGGAGAGAGATGGAATCAGAATAGACATCAAAAAGTGCAAAAGGAGAAGCCGCAACTGCAGCTCAGCGGCAGTTTACCGCTGAGCGGCACTCAGGAAGTCATGTTGGATCCGCTGACGGGCAAAATGGCCGCTGAGGGGAGAAAATAACTCACGCACTCACCGCTGAGCGGCACACTTATGGGCTTGGGCCTGAATTTTCTGTAATTTTAGAATAGTATATATGCTTTAGGACGTCCTAGGGTTTGTATCTTTGGCAAAAACGAAGCAAACACTCTCTTTTCCACCCCTTTGAAGGAGGATCTTGGATGCTCAGGCTACCTCTTCACCTTTCTAGGATTTTATCCTTCATTCTTTCATTATTGTTCATCTAGGTTCACCATGAATATGGTGAGCTAAACCTTGTATGTTTGTTGGGGAATAAATGTAATCTTTTGAAGCTCTCATATATGGAATTTGTGCTTACATCTTAATCTAAGACCTATGCTTTCTTTCATCATTAGTTAGGGTTTTTCCTATTTGCTCAATGTTTTCTTTGTTTAACTCATTCAATGCATGATTATTGGTTTTGTCGATACGGGAACGTACGGGGAAGTCTAGATCCGGGGAATTTCTCCCAATAGTATATTGGTTGCCGTTAAGCTCCTGTGCTAAAAGAACTAATTATTAGGAATGCTAGGAATTGTATGAACTCGTAATTAGGGATAGGCCTTCTTGACAATGTAATTTAGAGAGTGATATTAACTATGATGACTTGAATGTTGAATTCCTAAAATATATGAGAGTGGATAAGATGAAATTGATCCCTAACAACATATTTATCCATATATTTCATTGAAAGTGCTTGTATTTTATTTTGCCATTGATCAACCTCATGCATACATGTTTATTTTCGTCTTTTGCATAGTAAAATCCAATTATTTTGTTCTTAAGTCTTAGCTAACCAATAAATCACATAACTAAACTAGGCCGTGAGTCCTTTGGGAGAACGATACTTGGTCTTACCGAGTTTATTACTTGAAACGATTCGGTCATACTTGCCGATTGTTCAACAAGTTTGTGACATCATATTTTGGTGATCATAAATTTGTCATCGGTGGGCCACTTCTTCTTTCACGTGAATCACCAACAACCCATCCACTTTTGCTCTCCAAAGTGGATTCTTCTCCACATGGCAGCTGCAATCTCCACATAAATAAATCAATGTCTCTCCTCTCTCATCCATTTTCGTCCAGCACAACTTAAAAGAAAGAAAGAAAACTCCAAAATGTTGAATCACCATCCAAATTAAATCACGTGACAGCAACAACACCATTTCTCCATGCCAAACCGTGATAGCTACTCTATCTAATCACTCTACTACTATTCTCTAAAGAAAGAAGGGGAGAATCAAATAATAGCAAGGCTACTTCGTTCCAGCAGCCGTGACCGAGAGCTCCCCTCTTCTTCCTTCCTTTCCATCTCCTCAAAATGTTCAAGCAAAGGCCAATAATGAAGGTGGCAGCTGGACTGCACCAAAGGAAAAATCACTCGTCCAGCCCCCCTCTCTTAAATGTTCCTTTGCTTATATATAGTGGCTGCTGCACCTCCATTCTCGGTTGGATGTTGGAAACCTTTCTCCAAGCTGTTGGACCGAGGCTTCCTTTTCTTTCTGCCACTTCTATTTACTGGACCGAAAGCCGTGTGGTGTTGCTGCTGGATGATGAGTCCGCGTGAATTGTTGGACCGTGTGCGTGGAAGCTGGACTTGTGTGCTTGCTGGATCGTGTGCCTCCCATTTGTTGGATGTCACTCCCCGTTGCGTGGGCTGCTCGGGTCCGTAAGCTTCTTTTCCTTTAATGTGGTCCCCTCCATTAGTGCCATCTAGAAAGAAAGAAGATTCCTCTTTCATAGGTGCCGTGTGGATTGGTTTTGCTTCCACGTAAAATGAGCCAATAAGTGGGCCACAAACAAAATAAATTAGAACACTCAAACAGTAATCACTGGACTGACATAGGGGAGTAAAACAATTACTGGGAACAATACAGAACTAATTTGAACAAAGTAAAAGCTATACGTGCAAATAGACATCTAGACGAAACTATGAAAAAAAATTTCATGGAAAACGGATAAGAATTGAACTCAAACGAGGACACACAAGTTGACACAACATTCACACAGCACTATGCGAAAATAGAAATGACTGAGATTCATTGGGCTCAATTGCCATTTCTCATTTAACCTTCAAATGTCCTAAATTGTATCTCCAAATTTTCCTTGTAAAATAATTAGCTCAGATAATTCAAATTAGTAAAAATAAGAATTTCCGATCAAATTTAGCACAATTAGGAAAAATAGGATAATATTGTACATTCAAGCACAATTCCTTGATTAAATCCGATACAATAAACTAAGTGAAATCAATAAAATATTGATTCATCATGGATGAAGTAAACCAAGTTGACGAAGTGGACGAAGTGGGCGAAGTTGGCGAAGTGGACGAAATGGACGAAGTGGAAGATGGCGACGAATTGAAGGAAGTGGACGAAATGGACGAAGTGAGCGAAGTGGACGAAGTTCACGAAGTGGATAAAGTAAACAAAGTTGACGAAGTGGACGAATAGGACGAAGTGGACGAAGGGGACGAAGTGGACGAAGTCGATGAAGTGGACGAATTGGGCAAAGTGGACGAAGTGGACAAAGTGGACGAAATGGACGAAGTGGGCGAGGTCGACGAAGTGGACGAAGTGGAGGAAGTGAACGAAGTGGAAGAAGTGGAAGAAGTGGAGGAAGTGGATGAAGTGGAGGAAGTGGACGAAGGGGAAGAATTGGACGAAGTGAAAGAGAACGAAGAAGTGCACAAAGTAGATGAAGTTGACGAAGTGGACGACGTTAACGAAGTGGACGAAGTGGAGGAAGTGGGCAAAGTGGACGAAGTGGGCGAAGTGGACGAAGTTGACGAGGTGGACGAACTGGAAAAAGAAGTGGACGAAGTGGAAGAAGTGGAATGAGTGGAAGGAGTGGAAGAAAAGGAAGAAGTGGAAAAAGTGGAAGGAGTGGAAGGAGTGGAAGAAGGGGACGAAGTGGACGAAGTTGAGAAAGTTGACAAAGTGGACGAAGTTCACGAAGTGGAGGAAGTGGACGAAGTTGAGTGTAAGGACCTAAATAAACTTTTTAATTTAAAAAAAAAAAAGAAAAAAAAAAGGGGGGGGGAATGGGGACGATCAGTGCTGGAAAGCACCAGCCGTCCCATTGAAAGAAGTGGGATTTTATTTTATTTGGCAACAAGGGGAATAACACACGTTCAAGCCCTTCCTTTCATTTTTGGCACCATTCAAAAAATCATTGCTCGTAGGAGATAAAAAAGGGGTATGGGTTCTGCACTTAGGGAGTGAAATCATTGCTGCCATATCTGTGAGAGGGTGAAGTGGGGAGCTGCTGAAGTGCAAGGAGGCTTTGGATTTCAAGTCTTGGGGGAGATCGATTCAAGAGGAGTGTTCGGTGCCGCATCTGGAGGAGTGAAAGAGTTGTTGCAAGTTCTCGGAGAGATAAATTCAAGAAGGGTATTGGGTGCTGCATTCGGAGGAGTAAAGACCTTACTGCAAATCTTTGTGTATGGGTGACTGTAGTGTTTGACTGAATTTAGTATGATTAGGCTTAAATCTTGAGCGTTCGGTTTTGATATTTTAGTAATTTAAGCGTTCGATCTAAATTTGATATTCTTTATTTAAGAGTTTGAACGTTCGTTTTGATGAATTAGTTAGCATAGCGTTCGATCTTAAATCTGATGTCTTATATTTAAATATTGAACGTTCGGTGTTGGTGAATTATTTATATTGAACGTTCGGTGTTGGTGAATTATCTATATTGAACGTTCGGTCTTGGTTTTATTCTGATTGTGAGCGTTCGGTCTTAAGTAAGTATTCTTTGGTAGTTTGTAGCGTTCGGTCTTAGTGTATTATTGATGGATAGCGTTCGATCTTGACCATATTTTATTAGGCTTCAATCATAGCGTTCGGCCTAAATACTCAATCTTAGCGTTCGGCCAATTGTATTGAATCATTTTCGGTTTTAGCGTTCGCCAAATAGTGTGTGAGCCAGTGCAGTATTCGGTTTTAGCGTTCGGCAGAAATGGTGTTCAAGGTACTCGGTTATAGCGTTCGGCCTATTGAATCTCATAGCGTTCATCCAATTAGCATAGTAGCGTTCGGCATTTGTGTTCGGTGAATAGTGTTCAATCGGTTTTAGCGTTCGGCCTGTTGAATCTCATAGCGTTCGTCCAATTAGCATAGTAGCGTTCGGCATTTGTGTTCGGCGAATAGTGTTCAATCGGTTTTAGCGTTCGGCCTATTGAATTTCATAGCGTTCGTCCAATTAGCATAGTGGCGTTCGGTATTTATTTTCGGCCAATGGTGTTCATTCAAATAGTGATCTGCAAATAATGATGAGTTCTAAGTTTACTTTGCTGTTGTTTTGGGTTGAATTGAAATTTCAAAATGTTTGGAAAATATATACTGTGATGTAATTTATGTGAATGTATGAGGCATGTTGGATTTACGGTGATTATATGGGAATATCTGGTTATTCATCACTGGGTAAAGTTTCAAAGTAACAGTATGATTCATGGACGTAATTCCATGATTCTCAAGGAGAGGATACATGGTGGTGTTTTGGGGTTGTATAGAATGATTACATGGTAGCTCAGTTTTGGGGGTCATCCTGAATCTCCAATGGTCTTTCTTCTCATGTAGAGAGGATTGAACATGTGGTGAGGAGTAGCAGGAGGTCCTAGTCTTGGATGCTTCCATATGATCCAAGGTGAGTGATAACGGATTAACCTCGTAATTGTGGCCGGGCGGGAGTGCCCAAAGTTCCACTGGGCGGTAGTGCCCAAAGTTTCATAAGGCGGTAGTGCCAGGGCGGGAGTGCCCAAATTTCATAAATCCACCACGAGTGCAAGACCCGCCATAGCTCGGAAATCATTCTAGTCCGGACGAGTCGGTCTATAAAGTAATAAGTCGGGGTATAAAGTAACAAGTCTTGTGATGTCAGTTTACCATGTTTGGATGAATGTTTACATGTCATGGGAGTGTGTGAAATATGGATCAATGAATATGCTTTAATTGTTCTTTTATATGAATCTATGAATGATTGTATGAATTAACTGTGCTGTATGTATAACATGCTTTTTTATATCTAGCTCACCCTTGCATTGTTTGTGTTGTGTGTTGTTTGGGTATGTTCCTTTGGCGATGATCATCCACTTGGATGGGAGCAGATGACGGGGAGGATACTTTGGAAGCAGCTCTTGATGAAGACGGCAGTGTTGCAGCTTAGATTAGCTAGTCTTATTTCGTAATTCTTAATGTTTGGAAGAACTCGTGTGTGTTTTAAGTTTTAAATTCTTCGTGATTTTCATGGAGAAATTCTAATACTCTTGTTGTCAATTCCGCACTATTCTGAGGATGACTGTAATCCTTAAATTACTCTTGACTGCTTTCCTATATTATGCATGATGACGTCTTTATTATATATGCATGATGTATATAATTGGGACGTTACATTTATGGTATCAGAGCAGTTTCTGTCCTTGGAGGATCCTGTAGGGTATGTGTGTACCCTGCTTGTGCTGTGTACTCTTAGCCTTGTGTTGGATGATTGTCCTTGTTTTCTTGGATTGGACTAATGGTGTTTTCTCTGTATAAGCAGAAAATGGCACCTAGACCACCACCACCTCCTCCTTCTCAGCCTGAACCTTCTGAGAACACCGTAAGACTGGAGGTTGTACTTGAGGCTATGCAACTTCAGAATGCTGCTTTGGTGCAACAAAACACCATCGCTCTTCAAAACCTAGAAGCTGCAAGAGTGTCAGCTGAAGACACTCAGAAGTTCCTCAAGGAAATGATGGTTAATGGAAGACCTACTCCTGATGTTTCTGCCCCTATTACCATTCCAGTCAAGGAGTGGAGTTTGGAGAGTTTTCTTCAACACCATCCCGACAGGTTTACTGGCAAATGCAGTCCGGATGAGGCCGATCATTGGTTCCAAGATATGGAGCGAATCTATGAAGCCAAAGGGTGTCCGAATGAGAAGAAGCTGGCCTACACCCAGTATTTGCTGACAGGAGAAGCTGGACATTGGTGGAACAGTGTGAAGACGATCTTGGAGAGGAACGAGACCCCTATCACTTGGGAGTTGTTCAGAACTAAATTCTACACTGAATACTTCCCAGATAGTGTCAGGTTTGCTAAGGAGGTAGAGTTTCTTGAGTTGACTCAGGGCAACAGATTGGTATCGGAGTATGCAGATCGTTTTAAACACCTGCTTCGCTTCAACACCATGTCAATAGATGAAGAATGGCAATGTCGCAAGTTTGAGAATGGCTTGAGAAAGGATATAAAGTTACTGGTGAAGGGATTGCGCATTAGAGAGTTCTCCGCTTTGGTAGAGATGGCCCGTGATATGGAAAAGACTAAAGGAGAACCAGAGGGACCTCAGAGACAACAGAACCAGCCAGTTAGGATTGGGGGACCTATGATATCCCGGGGAGGCTCCAGTTCTAGAAAGACCCCTTTCTCTAGACCCTCTTACTCCGGGTCCAGGGGTTCTTCCTCTCAGTCATCGGGACAATCCAGTTTTGCCAGTTCCGTTAGATGTTTCAAGGGGGACCACACTTCCAAATGTCTTGCCCTCAATTAGAAGGGTATAGGAGGTGTAATATCTGCAGGCAAGAGGGACACTATGCCAGAGACTGTCCTACTACTAGGAGGACAGGACCACAGCCACGCCAGGCTGGTAGATCTATTCAGAGGGGTGGACACTGATGGTGCCAAACTTATTAGCCGTTGCTAGGACTCGGGTTCAATCCCCAAATCCCCGGCAACGGCGCCAAAAACTTGATGGACAAATTTGTAAGCACCAAATTATGATGTCACAAACTTGTTTCACAATCGGCAAGTATGACCGAATCGTTCAAGTAATAAACTTGGTAAGACCAAGTATCGTTCTTCCCAAAGGACTCACGGCCTAGTTTAGTTATATGATTTGTTGATTAGCTAGGACTTACAAACGAAATATTTAGAGTTTAAAATGCAAGACAGAAAATAAACATGTATGCATGAAGTTTGATCAATGGCAAAGACAAAAGATAAACACTTTCAATGAATTATATGAATGAATATGTTGTTGGGGGTCAATTTCATCTCATCCACTCTCATATATTTTAGGAATTCAACATTCAAATCATCATTGTTAATGCCACTCTCTAATGTACCATTCTAGATGGCTTCTCCCTAATCACGAGTTCATACAATTCCTAGCATTCCTAATGATTAGTTCATGAGTGCAGGAGCTTAAAGGCAACCAATATAATATTGTCAGTATAATATTGGGAGAAATTCCCCGGATCTAGACTTCCCCGTACGTGTCCGTATCGACAAAACCAATAATCATGCATGGAATGAGTTAAACTATGCAAGCATTGAGCAAAGAGAAAAAACCCTAACTAATGATGAAAGAAAGCATATGTCTTAATTAAAAGATGTACTCAACAGATTCCATATATGAGAGCTTCAAGAGATTACATTGATTCCCCAACAAACATACAAGGTTTAGTTCACCATATTCATGGTGAACCTAGATGAATATCAATGAAAGAATGAAAGAATAAACCCAATAAAGGTGAAGAGGTAGCCTGAGCATCCAAGATCCTCCTTCAAAGGGGTGGAAGAGAGAGTGTTTGCCTCGTTTCTGCCAAAGATACTAATCCCAAGGACGTGCAAGCCCTTATATACTATTCTAGAGTTACAAAAGATTACAAAAGCCCAAGCCCAAAAAGTGCCGCTCAGCGGTATTTACCGCTCAGCGGTGATTGCGCGTCTTCTTTCTTCCCCTCAGCGGCCATTTTGCCCCTCAGCGGTTCCAACGTCACCTCTTGAGTGCCGCTGAGCGGTAGAATGCCGCTGAGCGGTGCCTTCGACTTCTCTTTTTGCACTCTTTGATCTCTTTTCTAATGTCACTTCTCTTCTTCTTCACTCTTTTCACTAAATTCACCTTAAAACCTGCACAAAAACACTTAAATCAAGCATAAACCTGTCCAGCTCTCTTATTTATGAAAATATAGATAAACTGCATGATTTCAAGCTAGTTTTTAAGTTTAAAGGTTGCTTTTAGTATCAATTTTAAGCATGAAAATAATAGTTTTTCAACTGTTATCAGACACAGACCTCAGGCAACCGGGAGAGTCTATGCGTTGACTAGGACTGAGGCAACCAATGCAGGTAATTTAATTGTCAGCAATTGTTTGTTATTTGGAGTTTCGTGTGTGACGTTGTTTGATTCGGGGGCGACACATTCTTTTGTGTCTAAGGCTTGTGTGGAGAGGCTTGGTTTAGTTGTCAGAGAGCTTCCGTGTGATCTGGTGGTGTCTACACCAGCAGTTGGGTTAGTCAAGACATCTAGTGTGTGCTCCAGATGTCCTATTCAGGTAGAGGGACGTAGGTTCAGAGTGAACCTTATTTGCTTACCTCTGCAGGGGCTAGAGGTAATTCTGGGAATGGATTGGTTAGCAGCCAATCGTATTCTTTTAGATTGCGGTAGTAAGAAGTTAATATTTCCCAAAGAAGATGAAGACTTGTCATTATCGCTCGGTGTATTGAGGCAGGATATCTTCGAGGGTGCCAGCTGCTTCCTGATCATGTTTCATATGGACGGGACTACTAATTTAAACTCTTTATCGCTTGGGAACCAGAGTGTAGACCTTCTGGTTGTGAATGAATTCATGGATGTTTTCCCTGATGAAGTTCCTGGTTTACCTCCTCCGCGAGAAGTGGAGTTCTCTATTGATCTGGTCTCAGGAGCAAGACCAGTATCCATAGCCCCTTATCGGATGGCACCAGCTGAACTGGCTGAGTTGAAGAAGCAGATTGAAGAACTGTTAGAGAAACAATTTATCCGGCCGAGTGCTTCGCCGTGGGGTGCGCCAGTGTTGCTAGTAAAGAAGAAGGATGGTAGCTCAAGGTTGTGCGTTGACTATCGACAGCTGAATAAGTTGACGATCAAGAACAAGTATTGCCGAGGATCGATGATCTAATGGATCAATTACACGGAGCTACGGTATTCTCCAAGAATGATTTGAGGTCAGGTTACCATCAAATTTTAGTGAAAGTCGAGGATGTACAAAAGACGGCATTCAGGTCCAAGTATGGCCACTATGAGTATGTGGTTATGCCTTTTGGTGTGACTAATGCTCCAGCCATATTCATGGACTATATGAATCGAATTTTCAGACCATTCTTGGACAAGTTTGTGGTGGTGTTTATAGATGACATACTTGTCTATTCTAAAACTCGGGAAGAACATGAAGATCACCTTAGGGCAGTGCTTGAAGTGCTGAGAGAAAAAAGATTGTATGCCAAGCTGTCCAAGTGTGAGTTTTGGATGGAAGAGGTTTCTTTTCTTGGACATGTGATTTCAGCTTGAGGAATTGCTGTTGATCCCGCTAAGGTGCAAGCAGTACTTCAGTGGGAGAGACCTAAGACTGTTACAGAAGTCAGGAGCTTTGTGGGTCTAGCGGGCTACTATCGCCGTTTTATTGAGAATTTTTCCCGGATTGTGGCGCCGTTGACACAACTGACTAGGAAGGATCAACCTTTTGTTTGGACAGATCGTTGTGAGACTAGCTTCCAAGAGCTAAAGAATAGGTTGACTAGTGCACCAGTTTTGGTTATCCCTGACACAGGTAAACCTTTTGAGGTTTTTTGTGATGCCTCTCATCAGGGATTTGGGTGTGTACTGATGCAGGAGAAGAAGGTAGTGGCATATGCATCAAGACAACTTAAGGTTCATGAGAAGAATTATCCCACTCATGACTTGGAGTTGACAGCTGTGGTATTTGCTTTGAAGATTTGGAGACACTACCTGTATGGTGCGCAATTTCAGGTGTTCAGTGATCATAAGAGCCTAAAATACCTTTTTGATCAGAAAGAACTTAATATGAGGCAAAGGCGATGGATGGAGTTTCTTAAAGATTTTGACTTTGATCTCCTTTATCACCCTGGGAAGGCTAATGTGGTAGCAGATGCATTGAGCAGGAAGTCAGTGCATATTTCAGCCTTAATGGTCAGAGAGCTAGAGTTGGTAAAAAGCTTCAGAGATTTGAGGTTGCAGGTAGAATTTGAAGCTGACAGCATCAGATGCAGTAATTTGGTAGTGTCCAATGACTTGTTGAAGCATATTAAAGAAGAGCAGTCGAAGGATGTTGAGCTCCAAACGTCCTCCAGTTTGATTGGGACTGAACAAGGAAAAGATTTTGCCTTGGGGGCTGATGGTATCTTAAGGTTCAAAGGCAGAGTCTGTATCCCTAGCAATTCAGAAATGAAGAGGTTAATCCTTGAGGAGGGTCATAAAAGCCGTTTTAGCATGCATCCTGGCATGACTAAAATGTATCAAGACCTCAAGGAGTCTTTTTGGTGGTCCGGTATGAAGAGAGATGTAGCTCAGTTTGTTGCCTCTTGTTTAACGTGTTAAAAGGCTAAGATAGAGCATCAGAGACCGGGAGGTTTGTTGCAACCATTAGAAATTCCAGAATGGAAATGGGATAGCATCGCTATGGACTTTATTACCCATTTGCCACACACTGTCCGAAGACATGATGCAATATGGGTAATAGTTGACCGATTGACCAAGAGTGCCCACTTCTTAGCAATTTTTTTGAGAATGTCTATGGCGAGGTTGGCGCAACTGTATGTCAAGGAGATAGTGAGGTTACATGGGGTACCTTCGAGTATTGTATCAGATAGAGACCTGAGGTTCACATCTAGGTTTTGGCAAACCCTTCAGAGTGAGATAGGAAGTAGACTTCAGATGAGCTCAGCTTATCATCCCCAAACGGATGGACAGTCTGAGCGGACGATCCAATCGCTTGAAGAGTTGTTGAGGACCTGCATTTTGGATCACCTAGGAGTATGGGATGAGATATTGCCATTGGTTGAATTCACTTACAACAACAGCTACCAGGCTAGTATCGGCATGGCACTGTTTGAAGCATTATATGGGAGGCGTTGCAGAACACCTCTTTGTTGGTTTCAGGATGGAGAAACAGTTTTAACGGGACCGGAGATAGTTCAGCAGACTACAGAGAAGGTGAAGCTTATACAAGAGAGGATGCGGGCATCTCAGAATAGGCAGAAGTCCTATGCTGATAGGAGACGCAAGCCGTTAGAATTTGCAGTTGGAGATCATGTGTTCCTCCGAGTGACTCCTACTACCAGTATAGGAAGAGCCATTCGTGCTAGGAAACTATCTCCTAGATATCTTGGTCCTTACCAGATTCTACAACGTATAGGACCAGTAGCTTATGAGATAACCATGCCACCTCAGTTAGCAAAGTTGCATCCAGTGTTCCATGTATCTCAACTGAGAAAATACATGTTTGGTTCGTCTCATGTGCTTGAAGTTGACGATATGCAAGTCAGAGAAGATTTATCAATTGAAGTGCAACCAATAAGAATTGAGGAGAGTCAAAACAGACAACTTAGAGGAAGAACTGTCAGACTTGTCAAAGTTATCTGGAACAGTGGAACGGGCGACTCTACCTAGGAGTTAGAGGACGAGATGAGAGAAACTTACCTTTACTTGTTCCGATAAGCCTAATTTTCGAGGACGAAAATTTTTGTGTTGGGGAGAATGTAAGGACCTAAATAAACTTTTTAATTTAAAAAAAAAAAAAGGGATGGGGACGATCAGTGCTGGAAAGAACCAGCCGTCCCATTGAAAGAAGTGGGATTTTATTTTATTTGGCAACAAGGGGAACAACACACGTTCAAGCCCTTCCTTTCAGTTTTGGCACCATTCAAAAAATCATTGCTCGTAGAAGATAAAAAAGGGGTATGGGTTCTGCACTTAGGGAGTGAAATCATTGCTGCCATATCTGTGAGAGGGTGAAGTGGGGAGCTGCTGAAGTGCAAGGAGGCTTTGGATTTCAAGTCTTGGGGGAGATCGATTCAAGAGGAGTGTTCGGTGCTGCATTTGGAGGAGTGAAAGAGTTGCTGCAAGTTCTGGGAGAGATAAATTCAAGAAGGGTATTGGGTGCTGCATCCGGAGGAGTAAAGACCTTACTGCAAATCTTTTGGAGAAAGATCCAAGGAAGTCTTCAAGAGGTAAGGGGAGCTAGATCCTTTTCTCTGGATTGTATGAACTATGCGTGTACTGAAATAAATAATATACTGCCGTGGATGAATAAATTTTATATTTAGAGTGACTTTGTGGTGTATGAATCTGTATGAGTGGTTGTTGAATTGTGTTGTTGAACGTGGATCTGGGAAAAAGGGAATGAAAAATGGGGTTTCTGGGAAATCTGGAAATCTGCTGCGTTTCTGCAGAATTCTGCAGAACGAGCGTACGTCCTTTGTGCTCGACCAATAGTGGTCGGCCAAAATAGAACGAGCGTTCGCCCGTATAGCGTTCGGCCTTATATTGAGCATTTCACCTTCGGTTTTGAGTGGATTAGTAAGCGTTCGGTCTTGTGTCCTCTAGTAACGAGCATTCGCGTTCGTTCTGGGCTTCTTTTGGTGAGCGTTTGGCGATCGGTCTTTGTGTATGGGTGACTGTAGTGTTTGACTGAATTTAGTATGATTAGGCTTAAATCTTGAGCGTTCGGTTTTGATATTTTAGTAATTTAAGCCTTCGATCTAAATTTGATATTCTTTGTTTAAGAGTTTGAACATTCGTTTTGATGAATTAGTTAGCATAGCGTTCGATCTTAAATCTGATGTCTTATATTTAAATATTGAACGTTCGGTGATGGTGAATTATTTATATTGAACGTTCGGTGTTGGTGAATTATCTATATTGAACGTTCGGTCTTGGTTTTATTCTGATTGTGAGCGTTCGGTCTTAAGTAAGTATTCTTAGGTAGTTTGTAGCGTTCGGTCTTAGTGTATTATTGATGGATAGCGTTCGATCTTGACCATATTTTATTAGGCTTCAATCATAGCGTTCGGCCTAAATACTCAATCTTAGCGTTCGGCCAAGTGTATTGAATCATTTTCGGTTTTAGCGTTCGCCAAATAGTGTGTGAGCCAGTGTAGTATTCGGTTTTAGCGTTCGGCAGAAATGGTGTTCAAGGTACTCGGTTATAGCGTTGGGCCTATTGAATCTCATAGCGTCCGTCCAATTAGCATAGTAGCGTTCGACATTTGTGTTCGGTGAATAGTGTTCAATCGGTTTTAGCGTTCGGCCTGTTGAATCTCATAGCGTTCGTCCAATTAGCATAGTAGCGTTTGGCATTTGTGTTCGACGAATAGTGTTCAATCGGTTTTAGCGTTCGGCCTATTGAATTTCATAGCGTTCGTCCGATTAGCATAGTGGCGTTCGGTATTTGTTTTCGGCCAATGGTGTTCATTCAAATAGTGATCTGCAAATAATGATGAGTTCTAAGTTTACTTTGCTGTTGTTTTGGGTTGAATTGAAATTTCAAAATGTTTGGAAAATATATACTGTGATGTAATTTATGTGAATGTATGAGGCATGTTGGATTTACGGTGATTATATGGGAATATCTGGTTATTCATGACTGGGTAAAGTTTCAAAGTAACAATATGATTCATGGACGTAATTCCATGATTCTCAAGGATAGGATACATGGTGGTGTTTTGGGGTTGTATAGAATGATTACATGGTAGCTCAGTTTTGGGGGTCATCCTGAATCTCCAATGGTCTTTCTTTTCATGTAGAGAGGATTGAACATGTGGTGAGGAGTAGCATGAGGTCCTAGTCTTGGATGCTTCCATATGATCCAAGGTGAGTGATAACGGATTAACCTCGTAATTGTGGCCGGGCGGGAGTGCCCAAAGTTCCACTGGGCGGTAGTGCCCAAAGTTTCATAAGGCGGTAGTGCCAGGGCGGGAGTGCCCAAATTTCATAAAGCCACCACGAGTGCAAGACCCGCCATAGCTCGGTAATCATTCTAGTCCGGACGAGTCGGTCTATAAAGTAATAAGTCGGGGTATAAAGTAACAAGTCTTGTGATGTCAATTTACCATGTTTGGACGAAGTTGAAGAAGTGGATGAAGTAAACCAAGTTGACGAAGTGGACGAAGTGGGCGAAGTTGGCGAAGTGGACGAAATGGACGATGTGGAAGATGGCGACGAATTGGAGGAAGTGGACGAAATTGGCGAAGTGAGCGAAGTGGACGTAGTGGACAAAGTTGACAAAGTGGATGAAGTAAACCAAGTTCACGAAGTGGACGAAGTGGACGAAGGGGACGAAGTGGATGAACTGGACAAAGTAGACGAAATCGATGAAGTGGACGAATTGGGCGAAGTGGACAAAGTGGACGAAGTTGACGAAGTGGACGAAGTGGGCGAAGTGGACGAAGTAAACGACGTGGACGAAGTGGACGAAGTGGGCGAAGTGGATGAAGTGAACGAAGTGGATGAAGTGGATAAAGTGAACGAAGTGGAAGAAGTGGAAGAAGTGGAGGAAGTGGAGGAAGTGGACGAAGGGGAAGACGTGGACGAAGTGGACGAAGTGGAAGGAAACGAAGAAGTGTACGAAGTGGATGAAGTTGACGAAGTGGACGATGTTGGCGAAGTTGACGAAGTGCACGAAGTGGACGAAGTGGGCAAAGTGGACGAAGTTGACGAGGTGAACAAAGTGGATGAAGTGGACGAACTGGAAAAAGAAGTGGACGAAGTGGAAGAAGTGGAAGGAGTGGAAGAAATCTAAGAAGTGGAAGAAGTGGAAGGAGTGGAAGGAGTGGAAGAAGTGGACGAAGTTGAGGAAGTTGACAAAGTGGACGAAGTTCACGAAGTTGAGGAAGTTGAGGAAGTGGACAAAGGGGAGGAAGTGGAAGAAGTGGAGGAAGGGGACGAAGTTGACAAATTGGACGAAGTGGACGAAATGGACGAAGTGGACGAAGTTGACAAAATGGATGAAGTGGACGATGTTGACAAAGTGAACGAAATTGACAAAGGGGACGAAGTGGATGAAGTGGACGAAGTGGATGAAGTGGACGAAGTGGGAGAAGTGGGCGAAGTGGATGAAGTGGAAAAAGTGGGCGAAGACAAAGTGAACGAAGTGGAAGAAGTGGAAGAAGTAGAGGATGTTAAAGAAGTGGAAGAAGTGGACGAAGGGGAAGAAGGGGACAAAGTGGACGAAGTTGACGAAGCGGACGAAGTTGACGAAGTGGACGAAGTGGAAGAAGGCGACAAATTGGATGAATTGGATGAAGTGGACGAAGTGGACGAAATGGACGAAGTGGACGAAATGGACAAAGTTCACGAAGTGGACGAAGTTGACGAAGTGGATGAAGTAAACGAAGTTGACGAAGTGGACGAAGTGGGCAAAGTTGGCGAAGTGAACGAAATTGACGAAGTGGAAGATGGCGACGAATTGGAGGAAGTGGACGAAATGGACGAAGTGAGCGAAGTGGACGAAGTTGATTAAGTGGATGAAGTAAACGAAGTTGACGAAGTGGACAAATAGGACGAAGTGGACGAAGGGGACGAAGTGGGCGAAGTGGACAAAGTGGACGAAGTTGACGGAGTGGACGAAGTGGGCGAAGTGGACGAAGTGGACGGAGTGGACGAAGTGAACGTAGTGAGCGAAGTGAACGAAGTGGACAAAGTGGATGAAGTGAACGAAGTGGAAGAAGTGGAGGAAGTGGATGAAGTGGAAGAAGTGGAGGAAGTGGACGAAGTGAAGGAAGTGGACGAAGGGGAAGACGTGGACGAAGCAGAAGAAGTGGAAGGAGTGGAAGGAGTGGAAGAAATGGAAGAAGTGGAAGAAGTGGAAGGAGTGGAAGGAGTGGAAGAAGTGGACGAAGTTGAGGAAGTTGACAAAGTGGACGAAGTGCAGGAAGTGGAGGAAGTGGACGAAGTTGAGGAAGTTGAGGAAGTGGACAAAGGGGAGGAAGTGGAAGAAGTGGAGGAAGGGGACGAAGTTGACAAATTGGACGAAGTGGACGAAATGGACGAAGTTGACGAAATGGACGAAGTGGATGAAGTGGACGATGTTGACAAAGTGAACGAAATTGACGAAGGGGACGGAGTGGATGAAGTGGACGAATTGGGAGAAGTGGACGAAGTGGATGAAGTGGAAAAGGTAGGCGAAGACGAAGTGGATAAAGTGAACGAAGTGGACGAAGTGGAAGAAGTGTGATAACAGTTGAAAAACTGTTATTTTCATGCTTAAATTGATACTAAAAGCAACCTTTAACACTTAGAAACTAGCTTGAAATCATGCTTTTATTCATATTTTCAGAAATAAGAGAGCTGGACAGGTTTATGCTTGATTTCAGTGTTTTTGTGCAGGTTTTAAGGTGAATTTAGTAAAAGAAGTGAAGAAGGAGAGAGATGGAATCAGAAAAGACATCAAAAAGTGCAAAAGGAGAAGCCGCAACTGCCGCTCAGCGGTAAACTACCACTGAGGGGCAAAATGGCCGCTGAGGGGAGAAAATAACTCACGCACTCACCGCTGAGCGGTACTTTACCGCTAAGCGGCACACTTATGGGCTTGGGCTTGAATTTTATGTAATTTTAGAATAGTATATAAGCTTTAGGACGTCCTAGGGTTTGTATCTTTGGCAGAAACAAAGCAAACACTCTCTCTTCCACCCCTTTGAAGGAGGATCTTGGATGCTCAGGCTACCTCTTCACCTCTTTAGGGTTTTATCCTTCATTCTTTCATTATTGTTCATCTAGGTTCACCATGAATATGGTGAACTAAACCTTGTATGTTTGTTGGGGAATCAATGTAATCTTTTAAAGCTCTCATATATGGAATTTCTGCTTGCATCTTAATCTAAGATTTATGCTTTCTTTCATCATTCGTTAGGGTTTTTCCTCTTTGCTTAATGCTTGCTCTGTTTAACTCATTCAATGCATGATTATTGATTTTGTCGATACGGGAACGTACGGGGAAGTCTAGATCCGGGGAATCTCTCCCAATATTATATTGGTTGTCGTTAAGCTCCTGTGCTAAGAGAACTAATTATTAGGAATGCTAGGAATTGTATGAACTCATAATTAGGGATAGGCCTTCTTGACAAGGTAATTTAGAGAGTGGCATTAACAATGATGATTTGACTGTTGAATTCCTAAAATATATGAGAGTGGATGAGATGAAATTGACCCCCAACAACATATTCATATATATATTTCATTGAAAGTGCTTGTCTTTTGCTTTTGCCATTGATCAAAACCTCATGCATACATGTTTATTTTCGTCTTTTGCATAGTATAATCCAATTATTGTGTTCTTAAGTCTTAGCTAATCAACAAACCACACAACTAAACTAGGCCGTGAGTCCTTTGGGAGAACGATACTTGGTCTTACCAAGTTTATTACTTGAACGATTCGGTCATACTTGCCGATTGTAAAACAAGTTTGTGACATCATATTTTGGTGATCATAAATTTGTCATCAAGTTTTTGGCGCCGTTGCCGGGGACTCGTGGTTTAACCGGTTAATTTGTGTGATTATTGATTATCTTTGACTTTAATTTTGAATTTCTGTTTTTATTTTCTGTTTTTATTTTTTCAGTTTTTATTTTATTTTATTTTATGTTATTTTATTTTATTTTATTTTATTTTATTTTATTCTCTGAATCTTATATCTTCTCCTATAACTTTTTGTGCTAACCAAATATTTTAGGGTTTTGTTCTCTTGTGTATGCAGGAGGCAATTAGAACAAGGAGCAAGATAATTGCAGAACCTCTTCTTGAAGGTTTAGAAGAGAGTAGACGGAGGAGAAGAATCCGAACATCTAGAGAACTTTTCCCTCCTCCGGAAACTCTGTTACAACCATCACCAGAAGGTTCTGTTCATAGCACAGAAAATATGGAGAACAACAACATCAGAAGAACTCTTGCTGATTACACCAATATAGCTGGACCTCAGCACTTTAACAGTATAGCTAGACCTAGAGTCAATGCAGCTAATATGGAGGTCAAACCAGCGTTGATCCAACTGGTGAAAAGCAACCAATTCAATGGATTATCTCATGAAAGCCCATATGAGCACCTCACTACATTCAATGAGATTTGCAATACAGTGAAGATTAATGGGGTGCCAGATGAAGCGATCAAACTTAGCTTGTTTCCTTTTTCATTGGGAGGCAATGCTAAGCTTTGGTTGAATTCTTTCCCAGAAGGAAGTTTTACAGAGTGGGAAGCAGTGGTAACAAAGTTTTTAAACAAGTACTTCCCACAATCAAAGGTGACAAAAGGCAAGCAAGAGATTTCTTCATTTAGGCAAGGCATGGAAGAATCATTGGGACATGCATGGGACATATACAAAAGCTTGCTAAGAAAAACACCCACGCATGGCTTTGAAGAACAGGAAGTAGTCTTAACTTTCCTTGGAGGGCCTTGTTCAAAAACTAAGATGATGCTTGATGGCTTAGCAGGAGGCAATATTAAATGGAAAACTCCAGAGGAAGCCACAGAAATTATAGAAAACATGGCTACTAGTCATAATGAGCTGCACAGTGAGAGAGGAGCTCCTATGCAACAAAAAGGAGTTCTCCAATTACAGACACATGATGCCTTGCTAACTCAATAGCTGGAGACTCTTACTAAAACTCTTGCACAATTACCCAAAGAGTTGAAGACTGCTGCACAGGTACAATCCCAGTTGTGCGAATTGTGTGGAGGCGACCATATCAATGGTCAATGTGCCTTTCCAGTATAAGCCGTAGAGGATGTAAACTACATGACCAATCAATACCGTCAAGGGAACTACAATCAAGGGTGGAAACCACACCCAAGCATTGGTCAAGGGCAAATTGGGCAAGCTGGTCAATTTAATAAGCAGCAGCAGCAACCCACCTTATGGTAACAGTTTTCTATGCTTAATGAAAGGTCCATGAGGATGGAGGAAACTCTTAATAATTTCATACAGAAAACTGAGTCTACCCAAAAGAGCACTGAGCTGCTATCAAAAATTTGGAGATTCAGATGGGGCAGGTCACCAAGCAGGTGGAGGAAAGGCCAAATAGAAATTTTGGGGCTAATACTGAGGTTAACCCCAAAGAAGAATGCAAGGTGGTAGAGAGTGCTGAAGAAGAAATAGTTGAGTTAGAAGGAGAAGGACCAGAGCAGAAAAGAGGAATAGAGAGCAAAAGCACTTTTCCTCTTCCAATACATCAAGGGAAACAACTGGATTTCACTGAATTATTCAAAATGGTGGATAATGATGCACCTTAGGAGCAGATTCTACAACAAATCACAGTTTACACGAAATCTGATAACATCTCTACAAAGAAAAGACGTAGAGATGATGAGTTAAAAGAGTGTATAACTGTTAAAAAAGAGTCATTCCCTCCTAAAGCAACAGATCCAGGAAGTTTTTCTATCCCTTGTACCATAGGGAAGAAAAGGGTTAAGAAAGCTCTTCTTGATTTAGGTTCAAGTGTTAACTTGATACCTTACTCTTTACTGGAGCAAATCGGCAATGTTAATGTGAAACCTGTAAAGGTTAATCTACTAATGGCCGATGGATCTTCAAAGGAGCCATGTGGGATTGCTGAGGACATTATAGTTTGTGTTGGCAAACTTCAGTTCTTGGCAGACTTTGTGGTGATGAAGATGGAGACAGAGAAGATACCTATCATACTTGGAAGACCGTTTGTGAAAACGGCCAGAGCTATCATTGATGTAAATGAAGGTATAGTGGTGCTCCAGGATTGAGAGGAGAGAGTGGTTGTAGACGTCTTTAAAGATGAGACGCAAACACAGGAGGAAAAAGCTAGTTATAAAGCTGCATTTCAAGATGCACACATGACTAGCCATAAAGATGAAAATCCCAAGGTTGCAGGTAACCATTGTTTGTTATTTCAGGTGCAAAAGGAAGAAAAGATTGGAAGAGGAGGAGAAATTCCTGATGACTGGGAGAAAAGAAGACCCCAACTTGGTGCACCTGTGAGAATCAAAAACAAGTTGTGGGTTGTGAAAGGCTTTAAAGAGAAGGAGATGATAGAGATAGAATCTCCACATCTTAGAAGAATCAAAACAGTTCACAGGAAACAGCTGAGGAGTTGGTGGGATAACAACATCAATTATGAAGAAGGAACTTGAGCTTTAATGGGTCAAGCTAATGATGTTAAAAGAGCGCTTGCTGGGAGGTAACCCAATTGATTTTAGAACTTTTAAATTTTATTTTGGTTTGTAATTTTTAAATCTGTTGAACATTATTGTGTAAATATTTTGCTGGACATAGCATCTACTGAAGGATGCTAAGTTGTAACACCTACTGATGGGTGTTGGTGAGAAAATTTTGCACCTACTGATGGGTGCTGGTAAGTTTGTAACACCTACTGAAGGGTGTTGGTGGATTTTGTAACACCTACTGATGGGTGTTGGTGGATTTTGGGCAGGCTCGTGACGTTAAACAAGCGCTACCTGGGAGGCAACCCAGTTGATTGATTGTTTTTGTTTGTTCCAATTTAGTTGCATAATAGGGTTTGCATAATTATTTTAAGTATTGAATTGCAGGGAACCAGTGAGGGCGTGTTTAGGAGGCACATAGGTTAAGAAAAGAAGGAGAAGAACACATCACGAAACTGCCGCAGAGCGACAATTTACCACTGAGCGGTACTCTCGCAGAATGGGCTTTAGTTCCCCTTAGCGGGACCCGAGCCCATTAGGGTATTTTTATACCCTAGGCTGCGCATATGCTCATTCTTTCAAGCTCTTTTCTGCACAAACACTCCCACATACCTTTTCCAAGGTTTTCCACATCTTTTCCCTCTTCCCTCTTGAAAATTTCTCTACCACTCACTTGCTCACTAGTGTTCCATTCAAGTTTAGGGTTGGAAGAGGGCATCTTAGCTTGGAAGCATTCTAATTGTATCTAGTATCTCCACCCAAGTAAGTAAAAAGCATTTTGTTCATTCTAGGGTTCTTGATTTTGAATGTAATTGTCAAAGCATGAATATTTACGGGTTTTGGTTTCTATGCATGATTTGATGATATATTTGATGTTTGAACCGATTAAACTGCATGATTATGAACTGGAAAACTGAAAATTGCATTTGGGTGGAGTTAGGACAGCTTAAAAAGAGGTTTTTCAAAATTCTACAGAGTTACCGCTCAGGGGAAAACTGCCGCTGAGCGGCACTCTGCCAGACTTGGTTTTTCTTGAATTTTTGCATTTTGGAATGTGGCATTGGTGGAACTGAGGGGAAAGTCTGACCCTCAGCAGTGGTTTAGCTTAGAAAGGAGTTGTATTCTGTGATTTACTAATGATTAACATCATGTTCTGTGGTTTTGTATCTGTGATTGATTGCAGGAATGGTATCCTCTTCAGGAAAGAGAATGAAAACCATGGCAACCAAGAGAAAGGAAAAGGAACCAGAACAGCCCCATTCTAGTAGGTTCCTCTCTCGGAAACATGAAGGTGGTGCAAGACAGGAGACTCCTCATGGAAAGAAAGGTTGGAATGATACCTAACTTTGCTCCTTAATTTGGAGAGCAATTGTTAGGCAATGATTGGGGAAAGCTAGCCACCTATCCTGCACCTGCCAACATAGCTGTGGTAAAAGAGTTTTACACCAATGCAAAAAAGATTGGTGACTATCCAGCTGAAAACTATCTGGGATATGTCAGAGGCCATGCTATCAGGTATGATCCTGATTCTATCAATAACTTCCTGGACACTGTGTGGGCTGGTGAGCAGTGCCAGTTTGCTCTTTGTATGGAGGAAGGTGCTGATTATGAGGATGTAGAGAGAGTACTATGCATACCTGGAGGACACTTTCAAAGGAATAGATCTGGCTCAGTGGTAAACATTAGGAGGACTGATTTGACTCCTCTTTCTAAGTATTTGATGGCATTTTCTCATGCCAACATTCAGCCATGTTCACATGTGTCAGATATTACTCTCAGCAGGGCACTCTTCATCTACTGTGCTATCAGGAACTTAAATGTTAACATTGGGCAGGTGATAGCTGATGAGATTAGTGTGTGTGCCAATACCTCAAACAACAAAGCACCTCTAGGACATCCCTCATTGATCACTCACCTTTGCAAGTTAGTTGGGGTGGACACTTCTGCTCCACCATTTGAGAGGCCAAGAAAAGCTATTGATGAGGCCTATTACAGACAATACTGTGGAGGTGAGGAGGCAGCTCAGCCAGTTCCACCACGCCGTGCTCGTAGAGAGAAAGGGCCAGCACAGAGCCAGACATCTGCTGAGACACATGAGGCAGAACCGTTCCAGATGAGAGACATGTACATGTCTCTTATAGGTGCTCAGCTACAGTCCATTCATAGAGGGCAGGTGGCTACTGCTGAGATGATTGTGGGGATGTATGACACACCTCCAGCTCACAGGTGGACTATGGATGAATTCCATAATGTGGTAGCTTGGCCAGAAGAGCCAGTGCATGGAGGAGGAGCTGAAGCAGCTGAAGCTTCAGTCAGGGAGATGGAAGAAGATGAAGCTGATGATGATGATGCAATTGAAGATGATGAAGATGAGGAGGAAGAGGAAGATACAGAGGACAACTCAGATTGATGAGGAGCTGAGATAGCATTTACTGATGAATGCTATCATATGCTTATGCTGTTGTTGGTTTAAGTTTTCTGAACTTATTGATTTTTGGGTTTAGATTAGGGTTTGATGTACTCTATTGGAAACCTGGTTTGTTATGATGGTTTGCTATTAACTGTGATTGTTTGATAATTAATGCTTGATGATGCTTATTGATTGATTGATGTTGAGATGATGTGCACATTAAAATGCTTATACAGGTGATTCACAAGCTTTGTGAACAAAATGCAGGATATTATGATTGTGATTGTGAAATTAAGCAAGATGTGAATGAGCTTATATGTGAGGTTTTGAGCTCCAGAGTTTTTATTGATTGAATGCTATTACTTTGGAAACATGAATGACTTTGCCCAGGTTTCCTATGATTGAATCAATTGCTTGTTTTGCATCATGTGATCAAGGCTGTTTGTTGGAACCCTTTTTATTGGCCAAATTCATAAAGTTAGCCCACTAAACGAGAACACTTTGTGTTCTATCCTTTGAACCCTTAGCCTTGAACATAAATTGAAAACCCTTGATTGAAAATCTTTACCTTGAGTTAAGTAGAAGATCTTGTGTGGTATTGTTAAATGTTCAAGTTTGGGGTTGTTGGGAAAACATGAAAAAGGAAAAGCATTGAGCTAAGAGCTAAAAAGTAAGAATATGCAAAGAAAAAGAAAAATAAAAGAGAAGAAAAAGCAAAGCTCAATGTAAAAGAAAGTTGGGAAGAATTAGAAAAATTGTGTTGCTTCTCTTAACTCAAGGATTTTGTGATCCAGAAAAACCAATTTTCTTGTTAGCCCAACCACGTTATAAGCCATTGAAAAGTCCTTGTGATGATGCATGCTTGTGAATGTTTTTGATTGTGGTAAAATGAAAGGCGAAGTTGATTCATGTGACATTGTGATAATGAAGTGAATGAGTGATTAGCTCTTATACACTTGTGTGTGAGTGAAACACTTTACCTAGTGAGGAAATATTCCATGAACACATGGACATCCATGCTTAATTGATTATTAAAGTGTCACATGAACACTTATACACATGAACATTGTCATCAAAGTGGAAGAAGTGGAGGATGTTAAAGAAGTGGAAGAAGTTGACGAAGGGGAAGAAGGGGACAAAGTGGACGAAGTTGACGAAGCGGACAAAGTGGAAGAGGGTGATGAGAAATTTATGAACACCAAAAAACGGCACCACAAACTTGTTTTACAATCGACAAGTATGACCGAATCGTTTCAAGCAATAAAACTCGGTAAGACCAAGTATCGTTCTCCCAAAGGACTCACGGCCCAGTTTAGTTATGTGATTTGTTGACTATTTAAGACTTAAGAACGAAATAATTGGAGTTTACTATGCAAAAGACAAAAAATAACCATGTATGCATGAAATTGATCAATGGCTAAAACAAAATACAAACACTTCAATGGAATATATGGATGAGTATGTTGTTGGGGTTATCAATTTCATCTTATCCACTCTCATATATTTTAGGAATTCAACATTCTTTTCATCATTGTTAATGTCACTCTCTAAATCACCTTGCAAGAAGGCTGATGGACAAATTTATGATCACCAAAATATGATGTCACAAACTTGTTTCACAATCGGCAAGTATGACCGAATCGTCCAAGTAATAAACTTGGTAAGACCAAGTATCGTTCTTCCCAAAGGACTCATGGCCTAGTTTAGTTATGTGATTTGTTGATTAGCTAAGACTTAAGAACGAAATATTTGGAGTTTTAAATGCAGGACAGAAAATAAACATGTATGCATGAAGTTTTTGATCAATGGCAAGAACAAAAGATAAACACTTTCAATGAAATATATGAATTAATATGTTGTTGGGGGTCAATTTCATCCTATCCACTCTCATATATTTTAGGAATTCAACATTCAAATCATCATTGTTAATGCCACTCTCTAATGTACCTTTCTAGAAGGCTTCTCCCTAATCACGAGTTCATACAATTCCTAGCATTCCTAATGATTAGTTCATAAGTTCAGGAGCTTAACGACAACCAATGTAATATTGGGAGAAATTCCCCGGATCTAGACTTCCCCGTACGTTCCCGTATCGACAAAACCAATAATCATGCATTGAATGAGTTAAACTATGCAAGCATTGAGCAAAGAGGAAAAACCCTAACTAATGATGAAAGAAAGCATAAGTCTTAATTAAAAGATGCAAGCATAAATTCCATATATGAGAGCTTCAAAGGATTACATTGATTCCCCAACAAACATACAAGGTTTAGTTCACCATATTCATGGTGAACCTAGATGAACAATGAAAGAATGAAAGAATAAACCCAATAAAGGTGAAGAGGTAGCTGTTAGCAAAATGATGAAGATGAAGTTTTGATGATGTCCAAATACAAGTCAAGAACAACCAAGACTCATGAAGAATGATCTTTGAAGACTTGTAAAGACTTGTAACCTCTTGTAAAAATTGTATAAATATAGGAAAATTAGTAGTTTCATGAATGTATTCAAAAGTGATGTAAAAATAAATCAAGAACAAAATCTGTGCAGTGTTAATCGATTAACAAGGGGTGTTAATCGATTAACGTTAATCGATTAACAGAGGGCGTTAATCGATTGTTCCAGAGGCAAATGGCGAAGCACAGAATTTCGGTGTTAATCGATTAACGTTAATCGATTAACAAAGGCTGTTAATCGATTAACAAAGTGACCGTTTGAAAAACTAGCCATTTTTTGAGACGTTGAACTATCCGTTGGGGTGTTAATCGATTAACCACTGTAGCTAATCGATTAACACAGTCAGAAAGGCTGCAAACGAAAATGGAAGAGCCTTTTTGAGAAGTCTATAAATAGACTCTCATTTCCTCTCAAGAGAACTTAACTAAACTTGAGAATCTCTTCCCTTGTGCTCTAAAAACTCTGAAACTCTTAAGATTTGTGAGCTATTGTTCGGCTTGTGAAACTCTGTCTGTAGAGTTGGTGAAGTACTGCTACGGTGACAGAGGAAATAGCCGGTTCATCCTTAGTGCGTCTGAGGAAGTGTTTGGAAGAGGAAGTCATCCTTCGTGAAGCATTCGAAGGAGGTGGTTCATCCTTTGTGAAGACTCAAAGGAAGTGTTAGTTCATCTCTTGTGGCATCAAGAGAGGTGTTTTCTAAACCTTTACAAATTGTATTTGTGTAATTATAATTTGTAATTGTTTTGTGATAGTGAAATTATTTATCTTGTTTTGAGATAAGCGACTGGACGTAGGATTGGTAAGATCCGAACCAGGATAAAATCAACTGTGCAAAATTTCTCTCTACCTTACTCTATTTAATTGTTTTATTAATTGCTAAGTAAGATAAATTGAGAAGAAATTTTTAAGGCACACGATTTTAAGTAAGAACCAATTCACCCCCCTCTTGGTTTGTTATTCTACGCTAAGACTATGCAGGGTGAATTTGAAATGTCTATGATGGGAGAATTAACATTCTTCCTTGGTCTTCAAATTAAGCAAATGCAAGAAGGTACGTTCATTTCTCAAACTAAGTATTGTAGAGAAATTCTTAAGAAGTTTGAAATGGACAAAGCAAAGGAAGCATCTACACCTATGGGAACATCTTGCTATCTTGACAAAGATGAGTCAGGAAAAGAGGTAAATCAAACTCAATATAGATGCATGATAGGTTCTTTGCTATACCTTACTGCTAGTAGACCGGATATTATGCAAAGTGTTTGTGTGTGTGCTAGGTATCAATCTAGTCCTAGAGAATCTCACATTACAGCAGTTAAAAGAATATTGAAATATCTTAAAGGAACTGTATCCTTTGGTTTATGGTATCCATCTGGAACGGAACCTAGTCTTGTAGGTTTTTCAGATGCAGATTATGGAGGTTGTAAGATAGATAGAAAAGGCACTAGTGGAACATGTCATCTTCTAGGTAGTTCCTTAGTCTCTTGGCATTCTAAGAAACAAGCCTGTGTAGCCTTATCTACTACTGAGGCTGAATATATTGTTGCAGGAAATTGTTGTGCACAAATTTTATGGATGAAACAGCAATTAGAAGATTATGACATTCACTTAGATCATATACCACTAAAGTGTGATAATACAAGTGCAATAAACCTTACAAAGAATCCCATAATGCACTCTAGAACAAAGCACATTGAGATTAGGCATCACTTTCTTAGAGATCATGTGCAAAAGGGAGATTGTGAGATAGAATACATTGATACTCAACACCAATTAGCAGATATTTTCACCAAAGCATTGCCTAAAGATAGGTTCTATGAGCTTAGAAGAGACTTAGGAATATTAAAAATCCTTTAAAAAGTGAAAATAGGTCATTTTTGCTGATTTTCGGAAATCAGCGTCTGTTAATCGATTAACACATCCTGTTAATCGATTAACGTTAATCGATTAACACACCCTGTTAATCGATTAACACACGTACAGCCTGAAAAATTTTAAATTTTCTAGCCGTTGTAACGGCTATAAACGGTTAAAAACGGCTCTTTTATGAGATTTGCACGTTGGGGAGCCTTTTTAGGCCTATTTATACCCCTCCAAACCTTCATTTTACCCACACAACTTATCTTTTCACTCTCCTACTCAAAATTTCTTTGCTGTCCACATTTTGGTGCTATCCAAAACTTCTTGCTGTCCCATTTTTTCTTGCTTTCTCTCTCCATGGCTGAACCATCCAGACGAAGAAGAAGAAGAAGCTATGGCTCTGAAAGTACTCCTCCCGCTCGCGGTCCAAATATTCACGGTTGGATCTCCAATGAAGGACGGCACGACGAATACTTGCAATGGTGGAAAGAACGCAAGATTCTCCGCCAAAAATTTGTGGATCTTAATTGGTTTGCGGAACATCAATTTCAATTCTCTCAACAATTGATGGCTCAAGGCGTCCAATATCTACTGCAACTTCAAGGGCGCTATTACCCCGATTTGGTACGCGTATTTTACTACAATCTCAAATCCCAAAACGGTGTTGTTCACACTCGCGTCAAAGGAGTAGATATTGTTCTAGATCATGATATTTGGTTAAATGTTGCTCATATTCCTCCTTTAGAAAATGCCATGCATGTGCCAAATGATTTTGGTGAGTTTAACAAAATTTTGGCATATCGCTCCTTTATGAGGAATCCTCAACAACCTCTACCAAATAGGCGATATCTTCTAGTGGGAAATCTAAGAATGGAGGAAAGGGTCCTTCATTATCTCATTGTTTGGATGCTTTGTCCAAGGGGTACAAACCTTGCTCAATGTTTTGAAACTGATTTGATGATTATGTCCGCCATCACTCAAAACATCAACATCAATTGGGCAAGTCTCATCTCAGATACTATGGTCCGTGCCAAAAGGTATGACAGAGGTCATCTTCCTTATCCTCTCCTTGTTTCATTGATATGTATCTATAAAGGGGTGGATGTCACTGGAGAAAAACATCTCACTGTCTTACCTACCCATCAAATTGAAGAGTCTGCTTTGCATCAAATGGGATTTATAAGACAAGGAAATTTGTTTATCCGCGCTGATGAAGATATTGCACAAGAAGAAGATGCCTCAGCTGAAGAGGAGGAAGATATCCCTATGCCTCAACCAACCAATGTTGCTGGACCATCAAATCCTCCACAAGAATATAGTCTAGAAAGTATTTCTAGACAAATTGAAGCCATGGCCACAATGCAACAAACCAGAATGGATGAGATGATGGCATATCACAATCTTCGTTATGATGAGATTAATACTCATCTTAAGGAAATTGATGACAAGCTTGGAAAACTATATGTCCCAGATAGTGATGATGATTAGGCATCTTTATGTCTTTATGTTTGTTAGTGTGTGCCCTTTATTTTGCCTGTATGCTTGTATGCCTCTTTAATATTCAATAAAAATGTGTGTTATCTTTCTATGCATCTATGCTTTTATTTAGGGGGAGTATAGTTTCTAATATATTAAGGGGGAGCTTTTATACATCACTTTTTAATAATGATCAAAAAGGGGGAGAAATGTTTAAAGCCTTAAATTATTTCTATGTTCACTAACAATTTTTTCTTCCTTAAGTTATTTTGAATACAGATTGTTAACAAAAGCTTTAAATCAAGAAGGTTTTGATCATCATCAAAAAGGGGGAGATTGTTAGCAAAATGATGAAGATGAAGTTTTGATGATGTCCAAATACAAGTCAAGAACAACCAAGACTCATGAAGAATGATCTTTGAAGACTTGTAAAGACTTGTAACCTCTTGTAAAAATTGTATAAATATAGGAAAATTAGTAGTTTCATGAATGTATTCAAAAGTGATGTAAAAATAAATCAAGAACAAAATCTGTGCAGTGTTAATCGATTAACAAGGGGTGTTAATCGATTAACGTTAATCGATTAACAGAGGGCGTTAATCGATTGTTCCAGAGGCAAATGGCGAAGCACAGAATTTCGGTGTTAATCGATTAACACAGGGTGTTAATCGATTAACGTTAATCGATTAACACAGGGTGTTAATCGATTAACGTTAATCGATTAACACAGGGTGTTAATCGATTAACGTTAATCGATTAACAAAGGCTGTTAATCGATTAACAAAGTGACCGTTTGAAAAACTAGCCGTTTTTTGAGACGTTGAACTATCCGTTGGGGTGTTAATCGATTAACCACTATAGCTAATCGATTAACACAGTCAGAAAGGCTGCAAACGAAAATGGAAGAGCCTTTTTGAGAAGTCTATAAATAGACTCTCATTTCCTCTCAAGAGAACTTAACTAAACTTGAGAATCTCTTCCCTTGTGCTCTAAAAACTCTGAAACTCTTAAGATTTGTGAGCTATTGTTCGGCTTGTGAAACTCTGTCTGTAGAGTTGGTGAAGTACTGCTACGGTGACAGAGGAAATAGCCGGTTCATCCTTAGTGCGTCTGAGGAAGTGTTTGGAAGAGGAAGTCATCCTTCGTGAAGCATTCGAAGGAGGTGGTTCATCCTTTGTGAAGACTCAAAGGAAGTGTTAGTTCATCTCTTGTGGCATCAAGAGAGGTGTTTTCTAAACCTTTACAAATTGTATTTGTGTAATTATAATTTGTAATTGTTTTGTGATAGTGAAATTGTTTATCTTGTTTTGAGATAAGCGACTGGACGTAGGATTGGTAAGATCCGAACCAGGATAAAATCAACTGTGCAAAATTTCTCTCTACCTTACTCTATTTAATTGTTTTATTAATTGCTAAGTAAGATAAATTGAGAAGAAATTTTTAAGGCACACGATTTTAAGTAAGAACCAATTCACCCCCCCTCTTGGTTTGTTATTCTACGCTAACCATTCCGCTGCAGACGCTCTGACAGTAGCCTGAGCATCCAAGATCCTCCTTCAAAGGGGTGAGAGAGAGAGTGTTTGCCTCGTTTCTGCCAAAGATATAAACCCTAGGACGTCCTAAATCTTATATACTATTCTAAAATTACAAAAGAATCAAAGCCCAAGCCCATTAAAGTGCCGCTCAGCGGTGATTGCGCGTCTCACTTCTTCCCCTCAGCGGCCATTCTGCCCCTCAGCGGACCTCACTCATTTAAAATCCTCTTTTTCAAAATAAGTAACAACTTCACTCAAACTTATGACGAAGTATTCAATCAAGATGTGCACATGCTTTAGTGTGTTCACAAAGTCATTTAAATTCCAACAAATGCTATTTTTCATGAATGATCAATCAATTAAGCATGGATGTTCATGTGCTTTTGGAATATTTCCTCACTAGGTAAAGTGTTTCACTCAACACACAAGTGTATAAGAGGTAAAGTGTTTCACTCATTCACTCCACTATCACAATGTCACATGAATTAACTTTGCCTTTCATTTTACCACAATCAAAAACATTCACAAGCAGGCATCATCACAAGGACTTTTCAATGGCTTATAACGTGGCTGGGCTAACAAGAAAATTGGTTTTTCTGGATCACAAAATCCTTGAGTTAAGAGAATCATAACAAACACAATCATCTTATTCATTCCCAACTTTCTTTTGCCTTTGCATTGAGCTTTGCTTCTTTTTCTTCTTTTCTTTTTCTTTTTCTTTCTCTTTGCATATTCTTTCTTTTCAGCTCTTAGCTCAAAGCTTTTCATGTTTTCCCAACAACCCCAAACTTGAACATTTAACAATACCACACAAGATCTTCTACTTAACTCAAGGTAAAGATTTTTCAATCAAGGGTTTTCAGTGTTTGTTCAAGGCTAAGGGTTCAAAGGATAGAACACAAAGTGTTCTCTTTTAGTGGGCTAACTTTATGAATTTGGCCAATAAAAAGGGTTCCAACAAACGGCCTTGATCATATGATGCAAAACAAGCAATTGATTCAATCATAGAAAACCTGGGCAAAATCATTCATGCTTTCAAAGTAATAGCATTCAACAATAACAACTCTGGAGCTCAAAACCTCACATATAAGCTCATTCCAATTTGACATACACATCCTGCTTAATTTCAAAACCACAATCATGATATCATCCATTTGTTCACAAAGCTTGTGAATCACCTGTATAAGCATTTTAATGTGCACATCATCTCAATGTCAATCAGTCAAAAGCATCATCAAGCATTACTTATCACACAATCACAGTTAATAACAAACCATCATAAGAAACCAGGTGTCCAATAGAGTACATCAACCCTAATCTAAAACAAAAACGAAAACAAATAAGTTCAGAAAACTTAAACCACAAAAGCATAATCATATGATAGCATTCATCAGTAAATGCTATCTCAGCTCCTCATCAGTCTGAGCTGTCCTCTGTATCTTCTTCTTCCTCCTCATCATCATCATCATCAAATGCATCCTCCTCCTCAGCTTCATCTTCTTCCATATCTCTAGCTGAAGCTTCAGCTGCTCCAGCTGCTCCAGCTCCTCCTCCATGCATTGGTTCTTCTGGCCAAGCTACTACATTATGGAATTCATCCATGGTCCACCTGTGGGCTGGAGGTGTATCATACATTCCCACTATCATCTCCGTAGTGGCCACCTGCCCTCTGTGAATGGACTGCAACTGAGCACCTATAAGAGACATATACATGTCCCTCATCTGGAATGGCTCTGCTTCATGTGTATCAGCAGATGTCTGGCTCTGTGCTGGCCCTCTCTCTCTACGAGCTAGGCGTGGTGGAACTGGCTGAGCTACATCCTCACCTCCACAGTACTGTCTGTAATAGGCCTCATCAATAGCTTTTCTTGGCCTCTCAAATGGTGGAGCAGAAGTGTCCACCCCAGCTAGCTTGCAAAGGTGAGTGATCAAAGAAGGATGTCCTAGTGGTGCTTTGTTGTTTGAGGTGTTAGCACATACACTAATTTCATCAGCTATCACCTGCCCAATATTAACATTCAAGTTTCTGATAGCACAGTAGATGAATAGTGCCCTGCTGAGAGTGATATCTGACACATGTGAACATGGCTGAATGTTGGCATGAGAAAATGCCATCCAATACTTTGCAAGAGGAGTCAAATCTGTCCTCCTAATGTTAACCACTGCGCCAGATCTATTCCTTTGGAAGTGTCCTCCAGGTATACACAGTACTCTCTCAACATCCTCAAAGTCAGCACCTCCCTCCATGCTAAGAGCAAACTGGCATTGCTCACCAGCCCACACAGTATCCAGGAAGTTGTTGATAGAATCAGGATCATACCTGATAGCATGGCCTCTAACATAGCCCAAATAATTCTCAGCTGGATAATCACCAATCTTCTTTGCATTGGTGTAGAATTCCTTCACCACAGCTATGTTGGCAGGTGCTGGATAAGTGGCTAGCTTTCCCCAATCATTCCCTAACACTTGCTCTCCAAATTGAGGAGCAAAGTTAGGTATCATTCCAACCTTTCTCTCCATTAGAAGTCTCCTGTCCTGAACCACCCTAAAGTGCTTCTCATGTTTCCTAGAGAGGAACCTGCTAGAGTGGGGTTGCTCTGGTTCCTTTTCCTTCCTCTTGGTTGCCATGGTTTTCAATCTCTTTCCTGAAGAGGATGCCATTCCTGCATTCAAACACAAATACAAAACCACAGAACATGATGTTAATCATTAGTAAACACAGAACACAACTCCTTTCGAAGCTAAACCACCGCTGAGGGCCAGAATTTCCCCTCAGCGCCACCAGTGCCACACGCAAAAACCAGAAAAAAAAAAAAAGTCTGGCAGAGTGCCGCTCAGCGGTAAATGCCGCTCAGCAGTAACTCTGCAGATTTTTGCAAAATCTGTTTTAAAGCTTTCCTAACTCCACCCAAATGCAATTTTCAGTTTTCCAGTTCATAATCATGCAGTTTAATCGGTTCAAACATCAAATATATCATCAAATCATGCATAGAAATCAAAACCCCTAATTATTCATGCTTTGACAATCACATTCAAATTCAAGAACCCTAGAATGAACAAAATGCATATTACTTACTTGGGTGGAGATGCTAGATGATATGAGAATGCTTCCAAACTAGAATGCTCTCTTCCAACCCCAAACTTTGATGGCACACTAGTGAAAAAGTGAGTGAAAGAGAGATTTTCTAAAGAGGGAAGAGTAAAAAGATGTGGAAAACCTAAGAGAAAGTATGTGGGAGTGTTTGTGCGGAGAAGAGCTTGAAAGACTGAGAAATTGCGCAGCTTAGGGTTTAAAAATACCCTAATGGGCTCGGGTTCCGCTAAGGGGAACTTAAGCCCATCTGCGATAGTACCGCTCAGCGGCACTTTCGTGAAATGCTCCTCTCCTTCTTTTCTTGACCTACGTGCCTCCTAGACATACCCCTCACTGGTTCCCTGCAATTCAATGTTAAAAATGCTTATGCAAACCTTAACTAAAATAAACAAACAGAAAACAATCAATCAACTGGGTTGCCTCCCAGGTACCGCTTGTTTAACGTCACGAGCCTGACCCAAAATCCACCAACACCCATCAGTAGGTGTTTCACACTTACCATCACCCATCAGTAGGTGTTTCAAACTTACCAGCACCCATCAGTAGGTGCAAAATTTTCTCACCAACACCCATCAGTAGGTGTTACAAACCTAGTATCCTTCAGTAGATACTTAACCACCTAGCATCCTTCAGTAGATGCTAGATCCAACAAAATAATGTCCAGAATAATGTTCACAGATTAAAAGTTACAAAACCAAAATAAAACAAATCAAAAGTTTGTAAATCCACTGGGTTGCCTCCCAGCAAGCGCTCCTTTAACGTCATTAGCTTGACCCTGTTAAAGCTCATGTTCCATCTTCTTTATAGTTGATGTTGTCCTTCCACCAACCTTTCAACTGTTTCCTATGGACTGTTTTGGTTCTTCTAGAATATGGAGACTCTATCTCTATCATCTCCTTCTCTTTAAAGCCCTTTATAAACCACAACTTGTTCTTGAGTCTTACAGGTGTGCCAAGTTGGAGTTTTCTTTTCTTCCAGTCTCTAGGAACTTCTTCTCCTTTTCCAATCTCTTCTTCCTTGGGTACCTGAAAAAACAAACAATGGTTACTTGAAACTTCAAGATTTTCATCTTTACCTCTAGTCATGGGTGCATCACGAAATGCAGCTTTATAACTAGCCTCTTCCTCCTTTGCTTGTTTTTCATCTTTGAAAACATCCACCACCACTCTCTCCTCTCTGTCTTGGAGCACCACTATACCTTCATTAACATCTATGATAGCCCTGGCCGTTTTCATAAACGGTCTTCCAAGTATGAAAGGTATCTTTTCAGTCTCCATCTTCATCACCACAAAGTCTGCCAAAAACTGAAGTTTGCCAACACAAACTACAATGTCTTCCGCAATCCCATATGGCTCCTTTGAAGATCCATCGGCCATTACTAAATTAACCTTTACAGGTTTCATTTTAACATTGCCAATTTGCTCCAGTAAAGAATAAGGCATCAAGTTAACACTTGAGCCTAAATCAAGGAGAGCTTTCTTTACCTTTTTCTTCCCTATAGAACAAGGGATAGAAAAACTACCTCGATCTGCTGCTTTTGGTGGGAATGACTCCTTCTTAACAGTTATACACTTTTCTTCCTCATCATCTCTACGTCTTCTTTTTGTAGAGGTTCCTTCATCAGATTTTGTGTAAACTGCTATTTTCTGTAGAATTTGTTCCCAAGGTGCTTCATTATCAATCATTCTGAATAAATCTGTGAAATCCATTGGTTTCTCTTGATTTGTTGGAAAAGGAAAAATGTCCTTTCTTTCTTCTTCTCTTCTCTCTTCTATTCCTCCTTCTTCTAACTCAACTATCTCTTCATTCACACTCTTTATCACCTTGCACTCTTCTCTAGGGTTAACCTCAGTATTAGCCCCAAAGTTTCTGTTTGACCTTTCTTCCAATTGCTTGGTGATCTGACCCATTTGAATCTCCAAATTCTTTATAGCAGCTTAAGTGCTCTTTTGAGAAGATTCAGTTTTCTGTATGAATTGCTGAAGAGTTTCTTCCAACCTTGTTGATCTTTCATTAAGCATAGATACCTGTTGCCACAAGGTTGGTTGCTGCTGCTGCTTATTATATTGATTAGCTTGCCCAGTTTGTCCTTGGCCAATGCTTGGATGTGGTTTCCACCCTTGATTATAATTCCCTTGACGGTATGGAAACTGATTAGCCATGAAATTAACATCCTCCACGGCTTCCACTGGAAAAGCACACTGGCCATTGATATGATCACCTCCACATAATTCACATAACTGGGTTTGTATCTGTGCAGCAGATTTCAACTCTTTAGGCAATTGAGCCAGAGTTTTAGTCAAAGTTTCCAGCTGTTGAGTTAGAATCTTATTCTGGGCTAGCAAGGCATCATGTGTTTGTAATTGAAGAACCCCTTTTTGTTGCATAGGAGCCCCTCTTTCACTGTGCAGCTCATTATAACTAGTAGCCATGTTTTCTATAATTTCAGTTGCTTCCTCTGGAGTCTTCCATTTAATATTGCCTCCAGCTGAGGCGTCCAGCATCATCTTGGTTTGTGAACCAAGCCCTCCAAGGAAAGTTAGGACTACTTCTTGATCTTCAAAACCATGCGTGGGAGTTTTACGCAATAAGCTTTTGTACCTGTCCCATGCATGCCCTAGTGATTCTTCCATGCCCTGCTTGAATGAAGAATTCTCTTGCTTGCCCTTAGTCACCTTAGATTGTGGGAAGTATTTATTTAAAAATTTTGTAACCACTACTTCCCACTCTGTGAAACTTTCTTCTGGAAAAGAGTTCAACCAAAGCTTAGCATTGCCCCCCAATGAGAAAGGAAACAAGCTAAGTTTGATAGCTTCGTCTGGCACCCCATTAATCTTGACCGTGTTGCAGATCTCATTAAAGGTAGTAAGGTGCTCATATGGGCTTTCGTGAGATAACCCATTAAATTGATTACTCTTCACCTGTTGAATTAATGCTGGCTTGACCTCCATATTGGCTGCATTGACTCTAGGTCGAGCTATGCTGTTGAAGTGTTGAGGTCCAGCAAGATTAGTATAATCTGCAAGAGTTCTTCTACCATTATTGTTTTCCATACTTCCTGTGCTATGAACAGAACCTTGTGGTGATGAGTGTAAGAGAGTTTCTGGAGAAGGGAAAAGTTCTCTAGACGTTCTGATTCTTCTCCTCCTTCTACTCTCTTCTAATCCTTCAAGAAGTGGTTCTGTTGTTTTCTTACTCCTAGTTCGAATTGCCTCCTGCATACACAAGAAAACAAAACCCTAGAAAATATTTGTTAGCACAAAAAGATATAAGAGAAGATATATATTTAAAAGATAAAAGATTCAGAAGATAAGAAGATAAAAGATTTAAAAAGATAGAAGATAAAATAAGATAAAATAAAATCTAATCTAACCTAAAAAGATAAGAAAAAATTAAAATCTAACCTAATCTAAAAAGATAAAAAAAGTAAAATAAAATAAAAACAGAAAAAAATAAAAACAGAAATTCAAAATTAAAGTCAAAGATAATCAATAATCACACAAATTAACCAGTTAAACCACGAGTCCCCGGCAACGGCGCCAAAAACTTGATGGACAAATTTATGAGCACCAAAATATGATGTCACAAACTTGTTTCACAATCGGCAAGTATGACCAAATCGTTCAAGTAATAAACTTGGTAAGACCAAGTATCGTTCTCCCAAAGGACTCACGGCCTAGTTTAGTTATGTGATTTGTTGATTAGCTAGGACTTACAAACGAAATAATTGAGGTTTTAATATGCAAGACAGAAAATAAACATGTATGCATGAAGTTTGATCAATGGCAAAGACAAAAGATAAACACTTTCAATGGAATATATGAATGAATATGTTGTTGGGGGTCAATTTCATGTCATCCACTCTCATACATTTTAGGAATTCAACATTCAAGTCATCATTGTTAATGCCACTCTCTAATGTACCATTCTAGATGGCTTCTCCCTAATCACGAGTTCATACAATTCCTAGCATTCCTAATGATTAGTTCATATGCTCAGGAGCTTAAAGACAACCAACATATTGTTGGGAGAAATTCCCCGGATCTAGACTTCCCCGTACGTGCCCGTATCGACAAAACCAATAATCATGCATTGAATGAGTTAAACTATGCAAGCATTGAGAAAAGAGGAAAAACCCTAACTAATGATGAAAGAAAGCATAAGTCTTAATTAAAAGATGCAAGCATAAATTCCATATATGAGAGCTTCAAGAGATTACATTGATTCCCCAACAAACATACAAGGTTTAGTTCACCATATTCATGGTGAACCTAGATGAACAATGAAAGAATGAAAGAATAAACCCAATAAAAGTGGAGAGGTAGCCTGAGCATCCTAGATCCTCCTTCAAAGGGGTGGAAGAGAGAATGATTACTTCGTTTCTGCCAAAGATACTAATTCTAGGACGTGCAAGTCCTTATATACTATTCTAGAATTACAAAAGATCTAAGCCCAAGCCCATTAAAGTGCCAGAAAACAAGTCCAAGCCCATTATTAAGAATCGCGCTCAGCGGTAAATACCGCTCAGCGGTGACTGCGCGTCTTGTTTCTTCCCCTCAGCGGCCAGTTTGCCCCTCAGCGGACCTCCCGTGACCTCCTGAGTGCCGCTCAGCGGTAAAATGCCGCTGAGCGGTGCTTTCGGCTTCTCCTTTTGCACTCTTTGCTTCTCTTTTCTAATGTCATCTCTCTCCTTCTTCACTTCTTTCACCAAATTCACCTTAAAACCTGCACAAAAACACTTAAATCAAGCATAAACCTGTCCAACTCTCTTATTTCTGAAAATATGGATAAAAGGCATGATTTCAAGCTAGTTTCTAAGTCTAAAGGTTTCTTTTAGTATCAATTTTAAGCATGAAAATAACAGTTTTTCAACTGTTATCAGTGTCCTCCAGGTATACACAGTACTCTCTCCACATCCTCAAAATCAGCACCTTCCTCCATGCAAAGAGCAAACTGGCATTGCTCACCAGCCCACACAGTATCCAGGAAGTTGTTGATAGAATCAGGATCATACCTGATAGCATGACCTCTGACATAGCCCAAATAATTCTCAGCTGGATAATCACCAATCTTCTTTGCATTGGTGTAAAATTCCTTCACCACAGCTATGTTGGCAGGTGCAGGATAAGTAGCTAGCTTTCCCCAGTCATTCCCTAACACTTGCTCTTCAAATTGAGGAGCAAAGTTAGGTATCATTCCAACCTTTCTCTCCATCAAGAGTCTCCTGTCCTGAACCACCCTAAAGTGCTTCTCATGTTTCCTAGAGAGGAACCTGCTAGAGTGGGGTTGCTCTGGTTCCTTTTCCTTCCTCTTGGTTGCCATGGTTTTCAATCTCTTTCCTGAAGAGGAAGCCATTCTTGGGTGGAGATACTAGATGCAATGAGGATGCTTCCAAGCTAGAATGCTCTCTTCCAACCCCAAACTTTGATGGCACACTAGTGAAAAAGTGAGTGGAAGAGAAATTTTCTTAAGAGTGGAAAACCTAGGAGAAGATATGTGGAAGTGTTTGTGCAGAGAAGAGCTTGAAAATATGAGAAATTGCGCAGCTTAGGGTTTAAAAATACCCTAATGGGCTCGGGTCCCGCTAAGGGGAACTAAAGCCCATCTGCGAGAGTACCGCTCAGCGGCAAAATACCGCTCAGCGGCACTTTCGTGATGTGCCCTTCTCCTTCTTTTCTTGACCTACGTGCCTTCCCTACATGCCCCTCATTGGTTACCTGCAATTCAATGTTTAAAAAAAATGCTTATGCAAACCCTAACTAAAATAAACAAACAAAAACAATCAATCAATTGGGTTGCCTCCCAGGTAGCGCTTGTTTAACGTCACGAGCCTGACCCAAAATCCACCAACACCCATCAGTAGGTGTTTCAAACTTACCAGCACCCATCAGTAGGTGCAAAATTTTCTCACCAACACCCATCAGTAGGTGTTACAACTGAGTATCCTTCAGTAGATATTTAACCACCTAGCATCCTTCAGTAGATGCTAGATCCAACAAAATATTCACAAAATAATATCCACAAGTTACAAAACCAAAATAAAACAAATCAAAAGTTTGTAAATCCACTGGGTTGCCTCCCAGCAAGCGCTCCTTTAACGTCATTAGCTTGACCCAATAAAGCTCATGTTCCATCTTCTTTATAGTTGATGTTGTCCTTCCACCAACTTTTCAACTGTTTCCTTTGGACTGTTTTGGTTCTTCTAGAATATGGAGACTCTATCTCTATCATCTCCTTTTCTTTAAAGCCCTTTATAAACCACAACTTGTTCTTAAGTCTTACAGGTGTGCCAAGTTGGAGTTTTCTTTTCTTCCAATCTCTAGGAATTTCTTCTCCTTTTCCAATCTCCTCTTCCTTGGGTACCTGAAAAAACAAACAATGGTTACTTGAAACTTCAAGATTTTCATCTTTACTTCTAGTTATGGGTGCATCTCGAAATGCAGCTTTATAACTAGCCTCTTCCTCCTTTGCTTGTATCTCATCTTTGAAGACATCCACCACCACTCTCTCCTCTCTGTCCTAGAGCACCACTATACCTTCATTAACATCTATGATAGCCCTGGCCGTTTTCATAAACGGTCTTCCCAGTATGAAAGGTATCTTTTCGGTCTCCATCTTCATCACCACAAAGTCTGCCAAGAACTGAAGTTTGCCAACACAAACTACAATGTCTTCTGCAATCCCACATGGCTCCTTTGAAGATCCATCAGCCATTACTAGATTAACCTTTACAGGTTTTATTTTAACATGGCCAATTTGCTCCAATAGAGAATAAGGCATCAAGTTAACACTTGATCCTAAATCAAGGAGAGCTTTCTTCACCTTTTTCTTCCCTATAGTACAAGGGATAGAAAAACTACCTGGATCTGCTGCTTTGGGTGGGAATGACTCTTTCTTAACAGTTATACACTTTTTTTCCTCATCATCTCTACGTCTCTTCTTTGTAGAGATTTCTTCATCAGATTTTGTATAAACTGCTATTTTCTATAAAATCTGTTCCCAAGGTGCTTCATTATCCACCATTCTGAATAATTCTGTGAAGTCCATTTGTTTCTCTTGATTTGTTGGAAAAGGAAAAATGTCCTTTCTTTCTTCTTCTCTTCTCTCTTCTGTTTCTCCTTCTTCTAACTCAATGATCTCTTCATTCACACTCTTGACCACTTTGCACTCTTCTCTAGGGTTAACCTCAGTATTAGCCCCAAAGTTTCTGTTTGGCCTTTCTTCCAATTGCTTGGTAATCTGACCCATTTGAATCTCCAAATTCTTTATAGCAGCTTCAGTGCTCTTTTGAGAAGATTCAGTTTTCTGTATGAATTGCTGAAGAGTTTCTTCCAACCTTGTTGATCTTTCATTAAGCATAGATAACTGTTGCCACAAGGTTGGTTGCTGCTGCTGCTTATTATATTGATTAGCTTGCCCAGTTTGTCCTTGGCCAATGCTTGGATGTGGTTTCCAACCCTGATTATAATTTCCTTGACGGTATGAAAATTGATTAGCCATGAAATTAACATCCTCCACGGCTTCCACTGGAAAAGCACATTGACCATTGATATGGTCACCACCACATAATTCACACAACTGGGTTTGTATCTGTGCAGCAGATTTCAACTCTTTAGGCAATTGAGCCAGAGTTTTAGTCAAAGTTTCCAGCTGTTGAGTTAGAATCTTATTCTGGGCTAGCAAGGCATCATGTGTTTGTAATTGAAGAACCCCTTTTTGTTGCATAGGAGCCCCTCTTTCACTGTGCAGCTCATTATCACTAGTAATCATGTTTTCTATAATTTCAGTTGCTTCCTCTGGAGTCTTCCATTTAATATTGCCTCCTGCTGAGGCATCCAGCATCATCTTGGTTTGTGAACCAAGCCCTCCAAGGAAAGTTAAGACTACTTCTTGATCTTCGAAACCATGCGTGGGAGTTTTACGCAATAAGCTTTTGTACCTGTCCCATGCATGCCCCAGTGATTCTTCCATGCCCTGCTTGAATGAAGAAATCTCTTGCTTTCCTTTAGTCACCTTGGATTGTGGAAAGTATTTGTTTAAAAATTTTGTGACCACTGCTTCCCACTCTGTGAAACTTTCTTCTGGAAAAGAGTTCAACCAAAGCTTAGCATTACCTCCCAATGAGAAAGGAAACAAGCTAAGTTTGATAGCTTCGTCTGGCACCCCATTAATTTTGACTGTATTGCAAATCTCATTAAAGGTAGTAAGGTGCTCATATGGGCTTTCATGAGATAACCCATTAAATTGATTACTCTTCACCAGTTGAATCAGTGCTGGTTTGACCTCCATATTGGCTGCATTGACTCTAGGTCTACCTATGCTGTTAAAGTGCTGAGGTCCAGCAGTATTAGTGTAATCTGCAACAGTTCTTCTAACATTATTATTCTTCATACTTCCTGTGCTATGAACAGAACCTTGTGGTGATGAGTGTAAGAGAGTTTCTGGAGAAGGGAAAAGTTCTCTAGACGTTCTGATTCTTCTCCTCCTTCTACTCTCTTCTAATCCTTCAAGATAGAATAAAATAAAAAAAATCTAATCTAATCTAAAAAGATAAAATAAAAATAAAAAAATTTAATCTAATCTAAAAAGATAAAATAAAATAAAATCTAATCTACTCTAAAAAGATAAAAAGATAAAATAAAATAAAAACAGACAAATAAAAACAGAAATTCAAAATTAAAGTCAAAGATAATCAATAATCACACAAATTAACCAGTTAAACCACGAGTCCCCGACAACGGCGCCAAAAACTTGATGGACAAATTTATGATCACCAAAATATGATGTCACAAACTTGTTTCACAATCGGCAAGTATGACCGAATCGTTCAAGTAATAAACTTGGTAAGACCAAGTATCGTTCTTCCCAAAGGACTCACGGCCTAGTTTAGTTATGTGATTTGTTGATTAGCTAAGACTTAAGAACGAAATATTTGGAGTTTTAAATGCAAGACAGAAAATAAACATGTATGCATGAAGTTTTTGATCAATGGCAAGAACAAAAGATAAACACTTTCAATGAAATATATGAATTAATATGTTGTTGGGGGTCAATTTCATCCTATCCACTCTCATATATTTTAGGAATTCAACAATCAAATCATCATTGTTAATGCCACTCTCTAATGTACCTTTCTAGAAGGCTTCTCTCTAATCACGAGTTCATACAATTCCTAGCATTCCTAATGATTAGTTCATAAGTTCAGGAGCTTAACGACAACCAATGTAATATTGGGAGAAATTCCCCGGATCTAGACTTCCCCGTACGTTCCCGTATCGACAAAACGAATAATCATGCATTGAATGAGTTAAACTATGCAAGCATTGAGCAAAGAGGAAAAACCCTAACTAATGATGAAAGAAAGCATAAGTCTTAATTAAAAGATGCAAGCATAAATTCCATATATGAGAGCTTCAAAGGATTACATTGATTCCCCAACAAACATACAAGGTTTAGTTCACCATATTCATGGTGAACCTAGATGAACAATGAAAGAATGAAAGAATAAACCCAATAAAGGTGAAGAGGTAGCCTGAGCATCTAAGATCCTCCTTCAAAGGGGTGAGAGAGAGAGTGTTTGCCTCGTTTCTGCCAAAGATACAAACCCTAGGACGTCCTAAAGCTTATATACTATTCTAAAATTACAAAAGAATCAAAGCCCAAGCCCATTAAAGTGCCGCTCAGCGGTGATTGCGCGTCTCACTTCTTCCCCTCAGCGGCCATTCTGCCCCTCAGCGGACCTCACGTGGCTTCTTGAGTGCCGCTCAGCGGTAAAATGCCGCTGAGCGGTGCCTTCGGTTTCTCCTTTTGCACTCTTTGATTCCTTTTCTGATTCCATCTCTCTCCTTCTTCACTTCTTTCACTAAATTCACCTTAAAACCTGCACAAAAACACTTAAATCAAGCATAAACCTGTCCACCTCTCTTATTTCTGAAAATATGGATAAAAGGCATGATTTCAAACTAGTTTCTAAGTCTAAAGGTTGCTTTTAGTATCAATTTTAAGCATGAAAATAACAGTTTTTCAACTGTTATCAAAGGCCTATCCCTAATTGCGAGTTCATACAATTCCTAGCATTCCTAGTAATTAGTTCTTTTAGTGCAGGAGCTTAACGGCAACCAATATACTATTGGGAGAAATTCCCCGGATCTAGACTTCCCCGTACGTTCCCGTATCGACAAAACCAATAATCATGCATTGAATGAGTTAAACAAAGCAAGCATTGAGCAAAGAGGAAAAACCCTAACTAATGATGAAAGAAAGCATAGGTCTTAAATATAAGATATAAGCACAAATTCCATATATGAGAGTTTCAAAAGATTACATTGATTCCCCAACAACAATATAAGGTTTAGTTCACCATATTCATGGTGAAACTAGATGAACAATAATGAAACAATGAAAGAGATAGAAAAACCCGAGAAAGAGAAGAGAAGAGTTGTCACCATCTCCCAATCTACCCGCAAGGGGTGAAAAGTGTGTTTCTACTTCCTCCCAGCCAAAGATACCAACCCTAAGACATCTAGGTCTTTAAATAGGACATAAAAATAATAGAAAACGGGTCCAGGCCCAAACAGATCATAAAATCGCATAAAACTGGCCCAAAACTCGTCTGGTTGACTTTTTTCGTATTTTGCTTGACTTTTTTGGTTGACTGGTTGACTTTTCTGGTTTCTGGTTGACTTTTCAGCACTCCAATCATTCGGTACTTCAATTCTTCTTTCAAATCATTCAATTAGCCTACAAAATAAAGGGAATCTTGCACAAAACCATTAAATTCACTTTCAACTCTCTTATTTATGAAAACATGAATAAAAACATGATTTCAAGCTAGTTTCTAAGTATAAAGGTTGCTTTTAGTATCAATTTTAAGCATGAAAATAACAGTTTTTCAACTGTTATCACAACCCCAAACTTAGAACTTTGCTTGTCCTCAAGCAAACAAGATGTAACTCAATCTTCAACCAATTCATATGATGGTTTACTCATTCAAAAATCCTCTTTTCAAGACAAGTAAAAACTTCAATCAACTTATGACCAAGAGTTCAATTAAGATGTGCACATGCTTTGGTGTTCACAAAATCACTTAATACCCAACAAATGCTATTTTTCATGAATGATCAATCAATTAAATGGATGTTCATGTGCTTATGGAATATTTCCTCACTAGGTAAAGTGTTTCACTCAACACACAAGTGCATAAGAGGTAGTCACTCATTCACTCCACTATCACAATGTCACATGAATCAACTTTGCCTTTCATTTTACCACAATCAAAAACATTCACAAGCATGCATCATCACAAGGACTTTTCAATGGCTTATAATGTGGATGGGCTAACAAGAAAATTGGTTTTTCTGGATCACAAAATCCTTGAGTTAAGAGAATCATAACAACACAATTATTCTTATTCTTCCCAACTTGCCTTTGCATTTGCATTGAGCTTTTCTTCTTTTTCTTTTCCTTTCTTTTTCTTTTTCTTTGCATATTCTTACTTTTTAGCTCTTAGCTCAATGCTTTTCCTTTTTCATGTTTTCCCAACAACCCCAAACTTGAACATTTAACAATACCAAACAAGATCTTCTACTTAACTCAAGGTAAAGATTTTCAATTAAGGGTTTTCAGTGTCTGTTCAAGGCTAAGGGTTCAAAGGATAGAACACAAAGTGTTCTCATTTCGTGGGCTAACTTTATAAATTTGGCCAATAAAAAGGGTTCCAACAAACGGCCTTGATCACTGATGAGTCGTTATTTCTTGAATTATATTTAGTTTATTGCACTTAAATAAACCAGGGAAGTGTGTTTAATTGTTTGTTATTTCCCCATTTTCCGAATTCTGCTTAATTTGGTCGGAAATTTGTAATTGTGCTAATTTGGGTTTTCTGAGCTGATTAAGTGCATTTTTGAAGTGCAGGAAAATTTCGGAAATACATTTTGGGACATCAGGAAGAATGCCAAATAAATTCAAGACTCTCCACACAGACATTTTAGAATTAATTAAATTGTAATTCAGTAGTTTAGAATTTCTGTATTAACTTTTACATTTTGGGACAATTTTTGGTAAATTAGATTAGACCCAAAAATTAGAAGTTAGTGACTTGGACCTAGGGTTTTATTGTGTGGACCCTACCCTAAAAAAAAAGGACACACGGCCCTTAGAAAGAGAGTGCAGCCGCCACTCACCCTGGCTCTCGGCCCTTTTAGTTTTTGGAGACTATTGTAGTTTGGAGAAATTTTTCTTAGGGGGTTTGAACGTTGTTTTTGAATTGAAGGAATGGAATGATTTTTTTTTTCATCTTTGCTGAACTCTCATTGCCGCTTCCATTTGGTTACAATTTAATGTTGTTTTTGTCTTTTAATTCCAATATGCTGACGGGTTCGTGATGATGGGATGGAGAGCTTGCTTTCACACGAAGATTGGTTAGGTTTTGGGGGAGATACGCTCAGCTTGCTGCATCCAGTTGGAGCTGCCACATCCTTTGAGGGAGTGATGCGTCTAGGGGCTCTTGGTTGAAGAAAAAAAAAATTGGTTGTTGAATAGGGACAGCTCCAGCCGCAACGCGTTATGAGAAGCACCTCTTGGAATATTGAGAAGCAACAACAACATGTAGGGATTGTGACGTCGAGCAAGGAAGAAGTGAAGTGTTGAATCATTCTGTGCACGGACAACAACAAGAGGAATGGTAGCAGTAGGTGTCACAGCGTGGGAGAAACACACGGCCTAGGAAAGGACAACATATTTCATTTTCGTTTGTAGAAGATTAGCACGGTGATCCAAGTAGGAGCAGTAGCACATTTTTATTTTTCTTGCTAACAAGGGCTGATTTCATTTGGAAGAAGTAGTGCTTCAATATTGGGTGTGTGCAGAGAAGTCACGTCCAGAGGTGCTGCACCGAGAATGATGGGAGGCTATGGCATGATGCATTCAATTTGACCTTGAAAGAAGTGTGTACACCTTGAAGGAGGCACGGTTTACATGGTAGAAGTAATTCCAATTCACTTTTTGCTTGAGATGTGTCACGTGAATGATAGATAAACTTTAGAAGATTTTATATTATATGTTCAATTGGAAGGGTTTGCACGTCTATGGAGAAGTAAAATGCCAATTTCTTTTCAATTAGGAAAAAGACAAGAAGTGGTAAGCACATGAATTACTTGGAAAATAAAATTGATTTGGATGTTGGAAGGCCACGGTTTTTGGAGAACCTATTTCCATTGTTATTTTTTTTTCTTTTGAATGAAATACATGGAAGTTCAACATGTCACGGCAATTACAATTGCAATTTCAATTTCTTATGGTAGATGCACAAGGGTCACAGTTAATGGTAGTAGAAAAGTTTTATTTTCTTTCATTTATTTTGCCTTAGAATATTTTGCATTATGGGTTGAAATGCTTTTCTTCTTTTCAATAGTGAATGTGTGGGATAGATGACATAATTATGCATTTGATGTTTTAGTTGAAGTGTTACATTTTTACCGCTTGAATTGTAGTTGGATATTTATCTGTTGTAATTTTCACTTTAATGCTTTCATTTATATTCGGTTGTGTTTAATTTTCATTTTTAATTTCTTCATTTGCATTCACAAACCTTTCCAAAACCCCCCACTACGTGTTTGATCTGAGACTGAACCACAAATATGTCCTTGAGAGACGACCTAGGAGTCACTTCCTAACACTATACTGCATTCTTTTATGCACAACTTTTGTGGGAGGTGCGACCCTCTCATCAAAATGGCGCCGGTACCGGGGACCAACGGTTCAGTCTTAGGTCTTTTGTTGTGTTAGTGTCTTTTGTTGTGTTTGTGTGTGTTGTGATGTGATGTGATGTTCTGTTTTGTGTGTGCGTGTTGCATGTATAAATGTGTTGTGTTTTATTTGTTTCGTAATTTTTAGTATTTTTCTTTTTCCATGTCTACCTATTCTGGTTATGTGAATAGTGCTTCTTTTGCTTGTGTCTCTAATTACGATTCTCCTTCTGCATGTTACTCTGATTGTAATTCTGCTGACTTTTATGCTGAGAACAATATGACCCATCCTCCAACTTCTAAGAGCTCTCTTTGGGAGCCGGTTCCACCTAATGAGGATGGTGATCATTTAGTTCTTACCACTGGACTGATGAATTTGTTGCCCAAGTTTTATGGTCTTGTAGATGAATGCCCACATGAACATTTGGATAGGCTTTATCGAATTTGCTCTTTAATGAAACTTCCAAATGTCCCGGACGATCTAGTTTTCTTAAGGGCATTCCCGCACTCATTAGAAAGAGCAGCAAAAGATTGGAAAGACTCTCTTCCTCCAGGATCCATTACCAGATGGGACGATCTTGAGCATAAATTTCTGAGCAAATTCTCCCATGTGCAAGATGGATACGACAACGGTCTTGGATGGAATGACCCTACCTTGGGATGGTACAATGCTCCACAACATCAATATCAAGAACCACCATTCCAGAGTACTTTCATGCCTCCACCAGTCCAGCAAAATCAGAGTCAGCAATATGATGCTTCTGCCGAAACAGCTCATCAGCCTTCTATTTCTGAGCCTACATTGCAGGAGTTGTTGGAGCAGTTGACCATGCAGAACCTGCAGTTTCAGCAAGAGACCAGAGCGTCCATTCAGAGCTTGAATGACCAGATAGGGCAGATGGCTACTCAATTAAATCAGGAATAGTCTCAAGATTCAGAGTTACCATTTCAGACTGTTCATATTCCAGATGATGATGATAGTGGCATCAACATAGAAGATGGGGAGAAGAGTCATGAGCTTACTGTTGCGCCACCTACTTTCCCATCGCCCTATGGCCCTACTCTTGCACCTGAGGAGACTGCTGAAGATCTTGAGGACCAGGCAGGTATAAGCAGTAATTTTGAATCAGGTAGACTATCATCATCTTCCACTACTCTTCCAATCTTCAGGGAAGTGGAGGTAAACATACCTCAATTTGATTATGTTGTTGAGGGGTATGTTGATGATTATATTGTTGATGAGCATGCTTTTCATTTCCACTCTTTGCATGATGAGAAACAACTTTTGTCATCCTATCTGAATACTTCTTATCTATGCATTGAACATGAATCTGAGCATGTTGTTGATATTGTTTCTAAATTTGAAAGTGATTCATGTTCTGAGAGTATATTTGAAGTTCAGATTGATAAATTAGGATTGGGTGTTGTACCTCTGCATGTCATTTCTTTGGAGCCACAATGTACTAACCATGCTGCAGGAGGTACATATGAATTTGACCAACATGCACCCCCAGTGGACAACAAAGGTGCTCACACTGACAAAAGCTTCAAGATCAATAAGCACCAGCTGAACCCGCTCATCAATAATCAGTGCATAGATCCAGCTGTAGAAAACATTTCACTGCTAGATCAGATTTGGAGGATGAAGCAGTTCGTCCTCAAAACCTCCTTGCTGGATACTATGGCGGAAGACATCTCCCTGAAAGTCCAAAATTGGCAACTGCCACCATGATCAGGGGAGTTTTGTTTCTCTCTTCTCCCCCTTTCCCTACTTTTATTGCACTTGTCCATGATCTGTTGACTGTTATGATTTCTGATCTTATGCTTATGACACATTGAGGACACTGTGTAGTTTAAGTGTGGTCTATTGGGGGAGATTCTGATTTTTCTGTTAGTTTTTGTTTTCTTGGTTAAATTTTTTCTTTTCTAGGTAGTTTTTGTTGTGTCCTGTGTACAGTTTTGCATGCCTTTCGTGAATTCTGGATTGTGGTCAGGTTGTCAGTTTTCCTTTACTTCATTGATACTCTGAGATGTTGGATTCCTTGCTTTTCTTTGCTTGGAAGATGATCATGATGTTTGAGAGTTGAATTGATTGTGACACAAATGCCCTCTGTGAGAATTTGAGCCACTTTATGTTCTTTCTTATGTGTGATATGTCTCTTGATTGCTTGCACATATGCCTTGGCTTGACTCTTGTTGATAATTCTTGATTGATATGCATGTTTGGAAGTGATAAAGGCAGTTTTGTTCTTGAGCCTCTCTAGCCAAATAAGCTTACCTTGTTCTAATCCTTTGAAAACCATTTTTGAGCCTATACTTTCCCCCATTTCTTTGTTTTGAATGCTCATACACTAGCCCTAAGTGAAAAACCATGATTACCTTAACCTTAGGGAATTTTGGAGCTTTAGAAGTGTCTTGGGAACAAGTGTGGTCTCTTGGGGGTTTCTGATGAGTTGGCTAGTTGGTTCCTCTTCTTGTTTTGTTTTAGTAAATATATGTGTATCTTGTCTTTTACAGATTTGTTTTGAAAAGAGAGAAAAGAAAAGAGACAGGATGAAAGATGAAAAAAAAAGAGCGCAAAAAAAAATAGTGAAAAAAAAATGTGAATAATTGTGAATAATGGAGTCAAGAAGAGGATTGAATTAGAGGTCTGGGTGTGATTTTACTGTGTTTACACTTGTTCCCCATTGCTCCTCTATTTCTTTTGGTTTGTAGCTTCTCATCCACATTTATTCTCCCTTGTCCTTGGCCCCATGTCACCCATGAAAGACCTTTTGATTTGAACATGCATGTGTTTGAGTGTTGATATTAGAGGCTTGCCAAGTCTGTTGTTGCTTGCTTTCTTGAGTGCATTGAGTGACATTGATTTACCTTAAACACTTGAGAGAAACACTGATTGTGTGCATCTGTGAGGCTCTGTTGCTTTTGATTCATCTCTTGAACTGATTGACTGCTTTCCTTGTACTGAATTGTTTGGATGATTCTTTGAGTATCTGCTTTCATTGACTCTGTGTGGGATTCTGCCTATACCTTTTATCGTCCAGATTTTGTGAGAATTGTGCAACTGTGTTTCTGTTTTGGAGTCTTTGTTGTCTGTCTGTCGATTCTGTGTCAGCTTCCTGATGTTTGAGTAGTTCCCTGGTTTTCGTCTTGGTTTTGCCCAGGAGTGCAAAAGACTAAGTGTGGTCTATTTTGATGAGTCGTTATTTCTTGAATTATATTTAGTTTATTGCACTTAAATAAACCAGGGAATTGTGTTTAATTGTTTGTTATTTCCCCGTTTTCCGAATTATGCTTAATTTGGTCGGAAATTTGTAATTGTGCTAATTTGGGTTTTCTGAGCTGATTAAGTGCATTTTTGAAGTGCAGGAAAATTTCGGAAATACATTTTGGGACATCAGGAAGAATGCCAAATAAATTCAAGACTCTCCACACAGACATTTTAGAATTAATTAAATTGTAATTCAGTAGTTTAGAATTTTTGTATTAACTTTTACATTTTGGGACAATTTTTGGTAAATTAGATTAGACCCAAAACTTAGAAGTTAGTGACTTGGACCTAGGGTTTTATTGTGTGGACCCTACCCTAAAAAAAAGAGGACACACGGCCCTTAGAAAGAGAGTGCAGCCGCCACTCACCCTGGCTCTCGGCCCTTTTAGTTTTTGGAGACTATTGTAGTTTGGAGAAATTTTTCTTAGGGGGGCTGAACGTTGTTTTTGAATTGAAGGAATGGAATGATTTTTTTTTTCATCTTTGCTGAACTCTCATTGCCGCTTCCATTTGGTTACAATTTAATGTTGTTTTTGTCTTTTAATTCCAATATGCTGACGGGTTCGTGATGATGGGATGGAGAGCTTGCTTTCACACGGAGATTGGTTAGGTTTTGGGGGAGATACGCTCAGCTTGCTGCATCCAGTTGGAGCTGCCACGTCCTTTGAGGGAGTTATGCGTCTAGGGGCTCTTGGTTGAAGAAAAAAAAATTGGTTGTTGAATAGGGACAGCTCCAGCCGCAACGCGTTATGAGAAGCACCTCTTGGAATATTGAGAAGCAACAACAACATGTAGGGATTGTGACGTCGAGCAAGGAAGAAGTGAAGTGTTGAATCATTCTGTGCACGGACAACAACAAGAGGAATGGTAGTAGTAGGTGTCACAGCGTGGGAGAAACACACGGCCTAGGAAAGGACCACACATTTCGTTTTTGTTTGTAGAAGATTAGCACGGTGATACAAGTAGGAGCAGTAGCACATTTTTATTTTTCTTGCTGACAAGGGCTGATTTCATTTGGAAGAAGTAGTGCTTCAATATTGGGTGTGTGCAGAGAAGTCACGTCCAGAGGTGCTGCACCGAGAATGATGGGAGGCTATGGCATGATGCATTCAATTTGACCTTGAAAGAAGTGTGTACACCTTGAAGGAGGCACGGTTTACATGGTAGAAGTAATTCCAATTCACTTTTTGCTTGAGATGAGTCACGTGAATGATAGAAAAACTTTAGAAGATTTTATATTATATGTTCAATTGGAAGGGTTTGCACGTCTGTGGAGAAGTAAAATGCCAATTGCTTTTCAATTAGGAAAAAGACAAGAAGTGGTAAGCACATGAATTACTTGGAAAATAAAATTGATTTGGATGTTGGAAGGCCACGGTTTTTGGAGAACCTATTTCCATTGTTATTTTTTTTTTCTTTTGAATGAAACACATGGAAGTTCAACATGTCACGGCAATTGCAATTGCAATTTCAATTTCTTATGGTAGATGCACAAGGATCATAGTTAATGGTAGTAGAAAAGTTTTATTTTCTTTCATTTATTTTGCCTTAGAATATTTTGCATTATGGGTTGAAATGCTTTTCTTCTTTTCAATAGTGAATGTGTGGGATAGATGACATAATTATGCATTTGATGTTTTAGTTGAAGTGTTACATTTTTACCGCTTGAATTGTAGTTGGATATTTATCTGTTGTAATTTTCACTTTAATGCTTTCATTTATATTCGGTTGTGTTTAATTTTCATTTTTAATTTCTTCATTTGCATTCACAAACCTTTCCAAAACCCCCCACTACGTGTTTGATCTGAGACTAAACCACAAATTGGTCCTTGAGAGACGACCTAGGAGTCACTTCCTAGCACTATACTGCATTCTTTTATGCTCAACTTTTATGGGAGGTGCGACCCTCTCATCAATCACATGATGCAAAACAGGCAATTGATTCAATCATAGAAAACCTGGGCAAAATCATTCATGCTTTCAAAGTAATAGCATTCAATCAATAAAAACTCTGGAGCTCAAAACCTCACATGTAAGCTCATTCACATTTGACATACACATCCTGCTTAATTTCACAATCACAATCATAATATCCTGTATTACTTCACAAAGCTTGTGAATTACCTGTATAAGCATTTTAATGTGCACATAATCTCAACATCAATCAATCAATAAGCATCATCAAGCATTACTTATCAAACAATCACAGTTAATAGCAAACCATCATAACAAACCAGGTTTCCAATAGAGTACATCAAACCCTATTCTAAACCACAAAAGCATAAGCATATGATAGCATTCATCAGTAAATGCTATCTCAGCTCCTCATCAATCTGAGCTATAATATGTATCCTCCTCTTCTTGGATCTTATAGTCTTGATTCCTTTTGCCCGATGAGGAGGCCATCCCTGCATCAAACATAATTCACAAAACCAAAAGATACATTGTTAAGTATTAGTAAACCACAATGAAGAAATGAGCCCCTTCAATGATGCTCTCTCCCAACCCCAAACTTAGATGGAAAACTAGTGAGCAAGTGAGTGGAAGGGAGATTTTCTAAAGAGGGATGAGGGAAAAGTTGTAGAGAACCTTTGAAAAGGTATGTAGGAGTGTGTGCAGAGAAGAGTCTGAAAGTATGAGCAAATGCGCAGCTTAGGGTATAAAAATACCATAATGGGCTCGGGTCCCGCTAAGGGGAACTAAAGCCCATCTTCGAGAGTACCGCTCAGCGACACTTTCGTGATGTGCTCTTCTCCTTCTTTTCTTAACCTACGTGCCTCCTAGACATGCCCCTCACTTGTTCCCTGCAATTCAATGTTTAAAATACTTATGCAAACCCTAACTAAAATAAAACAAACAAAAACAATCAATCAACTGGGTTGCCTCCCAAGTAGCGCTTGTTTAACGTCACGAGCCTGACCCAAAATCCACCAACATCCAACAATAGGTGTTTAAAATCTCACCAACACCCATCTGTAGGTGTTAAAAACTTACCAACACCCATCAGTAGGTGCAAAATTTTCTCACCAACACCCATCAGTAGGTGTTACACACTTAGCATCCTTCAGTAGATGCTATATCCAACTAGCATCCTTCAGTAGATGCTATGTTCAGCAATATAATGTTCAACAGATTTAAAGATTACAAACCAGAGTAAAATTTAAAAGTTCTAAAATCACTGGGTTGCCTCCCAGCAAGCGTTCTTTTAACGTCATTAGCTTGACCTAGTAAAGCTCAAGTTCCTTCTTTATAGTTGATGTTGTCATCCCACCAACTCCTCAGTTGTTTCCTATGAACTGTTTTGATTCTTCTAAGACATGGAGATTTTATCTCTATCATCTCCTTCTCCTTAAAGCCCTTCACAAGCCACAACTTGTTCTTGATTCTTACTGGTGCACCAAGTTGGGGTCGTCTTTTCTCCCAGTCATCAGGAATTTCTCCTCCTCTTCCAATCTTTTCTTCCTTGTGCACCTGAAACAACAAACAATGGTTACCTTCAACCTTGGGCTTTTCATCTTTATGGCTAGTCATGTGTGCATCTTGAAACACAGCTTTATAACTAGCTTCTTCCTCCTGTGCTTGCGTCTCATTTTTTAAGACGTCTACAACCACTCTCTCCTTTCGGTCCTGGAGCACCACTATACCTTCATTTACATCAATGATAGCTCTGGCCGTTTTCATAAACGGTCTTCCAAGTATGATAGGTATCTTCTCTGTCTCCATCTTCATCACCACAAAGTCTACCAAGAACTGAAGTTTGCCAACACAAACTATAATGTCTTCTGCAATCCCACATGGCTTCTTTGAAGATCCATCGGCCATTGCTAGATTAACCTTTACAGGTTTCACATTAACATTGCCGATTTGCTCCAGTAAAGAGTAAGGTATCAAGTTAACACTTGAACCTAAATCAAGAAGAGCTTTCTTCACCCTTTTCTTCCCTATGGTACAAGGGATAGAAAAACTGCCTGGATCTGTTGCTTTAGGGGGGACTGACTCTTTTTTAACAGTTATACACTCCTTTGCCTCATCATCTCTACGTCTTTTCTTTGTAGAGATTTCTTCATTAGATTTAGTGTAAATCGTAATCTGTTGTAGAATCTGTTGCCAAGGTGCATCATTATCCACCATTTTGAATAATTCTGTGAAGTCCAGTTGTTTCCCTTGATGGATTGGAAAAGGAAAGGTGCTATTGCTCTCTATTTCTCTTCTCTCTTCTGTATCTAACTCAACTTTCTCATCATCAACACTCTCTACCACCTTACACTCTTCTCTGGGGTTAACCTCAGTATTAGCCCCAAAATTTCTACTAGGCCTTTCTTCCACTTGTTTGGTGATCTGCCCCATCTGAGTCTCCATATTTTTGATAGCAGCTTCAGTGCTCTTCTGTGTAGACTCAGTCTTCTGTATGAAATTGTTGAGAGTTTCCTCCATCCTCATGGACCTTTCATTAAGCATAGATAATTGTTGCCATAAGGTGGGTTGTTGCTGCTGCTTATTATATTGACCAGCTTGCCCAGTTTGCCCTTGACCAATACTTGGGTGTGGTTTCCACCCCTGATTGTAGCTTCCTTGACGGTACTGATTGGTCATGTAGTTTACATCCTCTACGACTTCAACTGGAAAGGCACTGACCATTGATATGGTCGCCTTCACACAATTCGCACAACTGGGTTTGTACCTGTGCAGCAGTTTTCAACTCTTTGGGTAATTGTGCAAGAGTTTTGGTCAGAGTCTCCAGCTGTTGAGTTAGAATTTTGTTTTGAGCTAGCAGGGCATCATGTGTCTGTAATTGGAGGACTCCTTTTTGCATAGGAGCTCCTCTCTCACTGTGTAGCTCATTATCACTAGTAGCCATGTTTTCTATAATCTCTGTTGCTTCCTCTGGAGTTTTCCATTTAATATTGCCTCCTGCTGAGGCGCCCAGCATCATCTTGGTTTGTGAACCAAGTCCTTGATAACAGTTGAAAAACTGTTATTTTCATTCTTAAAATTGATACTAAAAGCAACCTTTATACTTAGAAACTAGCTTGAAATCATGTTTTTATTCATATTTTCAGGAATAAGAGAGTTGAAAGTGAATTTAATGGTTTTGTGCAAGATTCCCTTTATTTTGTAGGCTAATTGAATGATTTGAAAGAAGAATTCAAGTACCGAATGATTGGAGTGCTAAAAAGTCAACCAGAAACCAGAAAAGTCAACCAGTCAACCAGAAAAGTCAACCAAAAAAGTCAACTAGTCAACAAGAATACGAAAAAAGTCAACCAGACGAGTTTTCGGCCAGTTTTATGCGATTTTATGATCTGTTTGGGCCTGGACCCGTTTTCTATTATTTTTATGTCCTATTTAAAGACCTAGATGTCTTAGAGTTGGTATCTTTGGCAGAAACGAAGCAAACACTCTCTCTTCCACCCCTTTGAAGGAGGATCTTGGATGCTCAGGCTCCCTCTTCACCTTTCTAGGGTTTTATCCTTCATTCTTTCATTGTTGTTCATCTAGGTTCACCATGAATATGGTGAACTAAACCTTGTATGTTTGTTAGGAAATCAATGTAATCTTCTGAAGCTCTCATATATGGAATTTTGTGCTTGCATCTTAATCTAAGACTTATGCTTTCTTTCATCATTAGTTAGGGTTTTTCCTCTTTGCTTAATGCTTGCTTTGTTTAACTCATTCAATGCATGATTATTGATTTTGTCGATACGGGAACGTACGGGGAAGTCTAGATCCGGGGAATCTCTCCCAATATTATATTGGTTGTCATTAAGCTCCTGTGCTAAGAGAACTAATTTTTAGGAATGCTAGGAATCGTATGAACTCGTAATTAGGGATAGGCCTTCTTGACAAGGTAATTTAGAGAGTGGCATTAACAATGATGATTTGAATGTTGAATTCCTAAAATATATGAGAGTGGATAAGATGAAATTGACCCCCAACAACATATTCATATATATATTTCATTGAAAGTGCTTGTCTTTTGCTTTTGCCATTGATCAAAACCTCATGCATACATGTTTATTTTCTGTTTTGCATATTAAACCTCAATTATTTCGTCCTTAAGTCTTAGCTAATCAACAAACAACACAACTAAATTAGGCCGTGAGTCCTTTGGGAGAACGATACTTGGTCTTACCAAGTTTATTACTTGAACGATTCGGTCATACTTGCCGATTGTAAAACAAGTTTGTGACATCATATTTTGGTGATCATAAATTTGTCCATCAGTCCTCCAAGGAAAGTTAAGACTACTTCTTGATCTTCAAAACCATGATTGGGAGTTTTACGTAACAAGCTTTTGTATCTGTCCCATGCATGCCCTAGTGATTCTTCCATGCACTGCTTAAATGAAGAAATCTCTTGCTTGCCTTTTGTCACCTTAGATTGTGGGAAGTACTTGTTTAAAAATTTTGTCACCACTGCTTCCCACTCTGTGAAACTTTCTTATGGGAAAGAATTCAACCAAAGCTTAGCATTGCCTCCCAATGAGAAAGGAAACAAGCTAAGTTTGATAGCTTCGTCTGGCACCCCATTAATTTTGACTGTGTTGCAAATCTCATTGAAGGTAGTGAGGTGCTCATATGGCCTTTCATGAGATAACCCATTAAATTGGTTGCTTTTCACCAGTTGAATCAGTGCTGGTTTGACCTCCATATTAGGTGCATTGACTCTAGGTCTAGCTATACTGTTAAAGTGCTTAGGTCCAGCTATATTGGTGTAGTCAGCAAGAGTTCTTCTAACATTGTTGTTCTCCATATTTTCTATGCTATGAATAGAACCTTGTGGTGATGATTGTAAGAGAGTTTCTGCAGAAGGGAAAAGTTCTCTAGATGTTCGGATTCTTCTCCTCTGTCTACTCTCGTCTAGACCTTCAAGCAGAGGTTCTGTTGTTTTCTTTCTCCTTGTTCTAATTGCTTCCAGCATGCACAAGAAAACAAAACCCTAGAAAAGATTTGTTAGCACAAAAAGATATAGGAGAAGATATACATTCAGAAGATAAAAGATTCAGAGGATAAGATAAAATAATATAAAATAAAATAAAATAAAATAAAATAAAATCTAATCTAATCAAATCAAATAAAATCTAATCTAATCAAATCAAATAAAATCTAATCTAATCAAATAAAATCAAATAAAATCAAATCAAATCAAATCAAATAAGATAAAATAAAAATAAAATCAAATAACATCAAATAAAATCAAATAAAATCAAATAAGATAAAATAAAATAAAATAAAATAAAATCAAATCAAATAAAATAAAACCAAATCAAATAAAAACCGAAAATAAAAACAGAAATTCAAAATTAAAGTCAAAGATAATCAATAATCACACAAATTAACCAGTTAAACCACGAGTCCCCGGCAACGGCGCCAAAAACTTGATGGACAAATTTATGAACACCGAAAAACGGCGCCACAAACTTGTTTAACAATCGGCAAGTGTGACCGAATCGTTTCAAGTAATAAAACTCGGTAAGACCAAGTATCGTTCTCCCAAAGGACTCACGGCCTAGTTTAGTTATGTGATTCGTTGATTAGCTAAGACTTAAGAACAAAATAAGTGAAGTTTAATATGCAAAACAGAAAATAAACATGTATGCATGAGTTTTGATCAATGGCTAAAACAAAATACAAACACTTTCAATGGAATACATGGATGAGTATGTTGTTGGGGTTTATCAATTTCATCTTATCGACTCTCATATATTTTAGGAATTCATCTTTCAATTCATCATTGTTAATGCCACTCTCTAAATTACCTTGTCAAGAAGGCCTATCCCTAATTACGAGTTCATACGATTCCTAGCATTCCTAATAATTAGTTCTTTCAGTGCAGGAGTGATGAACCAATATTTTCCTCACTTCACTTAGTTTAATGTGCTAGAATTAGTCGGGGAATTATGCTTAAACGTCCAGTATTTTCCTGTTTTTCCTAATTGTGCTTAATTTGATCGGAAATTCTTATTTTAACTAATTTGAATTATCTGAGCTTATTATTTTGCATTATTAATTACGGGAAAATTTTGGATAACTTTTTGGGACATTAGAAAGCTAAATGAGAAATGGAAATTGAGCCAATGCATCTTAGCCATTTTTTATTTTCGCTGGCTGCCGCGTGAATGTTGTGTCAACTTGTGTGTCTTCGTTTGAGTTCAATTCTTATCCGTTTTCCATGCAATTTTTTTTCATAGTTTCGTCTGGATGTCTATTTTAACATATAGTTTTTACTTTGTTCAAAATCCTTCTGTTCTGTTCCCAGTATTTATTTTACTCTCATATGTCAGTCCAGTGATTACTGCTGTTTGTGTCAACTTGTGTGTCTTCGTTTGAGTTCAATTCTTATCCGTTTTCCATGCAATTTTTTTTCATAGTTTCGTCTAGATGTCTATTTTAACGTATAGTTTTTACTTTGTTCGAATTCGTTCTGTGCTGTTCCCAGTATTTATTTTACTCTCATATGTCAGTCCAGTGATTACTGTTTGAGTGATTTCTAATCTGTTTGCATTGTTTGCTTGCTGTTTAGTAATTGTGGTGGCTGGAATTGATCATTGGATGATGCTAAGACCTCCCAACACTCTTAACCAAGTCCTTTAATTCTTGAATTTTAAGAAGCAAAATGGAGGGGTCCACATTGAAATGAAGCTCACGGTTTTATAGCTGGAAGATAACAAGTGTGCTGCCACATTTTCCAAGTAAATGTCACGGTCATTGCTTGGATTCTTTTAAGAAGTGAATCAATTGGAATGATGGAGGGGACCACGTTCCATTCACGGTTTGGTTGGGAGAGGTGTTATGCTAATTTATTTTATTAGTTTATGGCCACTCATTTCACGTAGAAGAATTTGGAACACACACTTCACGGCACATGGAGAAGATGGCTTTGGAGGGAGGTGCACACGGAGATTGGAAGCGAGGCAAAAGCACGGGACAGGTTCATTAGGTCCAGCATTTTCCAGCAGCACACAGCAGGCCCAACAGTTTGGAAGTGGCAAAAAGCGTTCAGCACATGGCCCACATTTGGAAGTGCACGTCCAGCCCATGAGAAGCATCCAGCAAGGGGTGAACTGGTCTAGCTCATGCGGTGCTGGAATGAAATTTCTTTGCTTGACAAGAGCTGATTCCATTTTGGAAGAGAGGGTAATTTCATTTTGGCAAAAAGGGAGCAGCACGTTAGGGAGCAGGGGGATGATTCATCTTTGCTGGAAGAAGGAGCAAGTTAATTCATTGATTGGGAAGAAGCAAGTTGTCACGTCACTCAGCTGGAATGGAGAAACAGTCGGTGATTTCATTTGGGATATGCACACGGTTTGCTCAACAAAGTTTCCACAAAGTTTCCTTATTTTTCTTTCTTAACGCATGAACCGAGAATTATTCCTTATATTTTATATATATATATATATATATATATATATATATATATATATATTTATTGGAAAGAATTGAGTTTTTTTTGAATTATTTATCCACTGCATTCAATTAGTTCACGCACCATTGTCATTGAAGTTTTATTATTGTTGTTGTGTGCTTTCTACGCTTATTGCCATATGTGCTTATGAATTTGATGGATATAGACCATTCGATCTGCATAGGATAGCTCTTTTATCACCGTTTAATGGTGCTTTTATCCATCAGCTTGTTCGTGTTCCATTTTCCTTAGCACAGAATGCGTGCACAATTAATTGCCACTCAATTTTTCTATTTTTTTTATCACCGACTCATCCTATAATTTAATAAATGGGACCGTTCAATTTACTTTTTTTGTGCACCATGTTGTCTATTATGTTTGGCTTCTTTATCTTCCTGCATTTCCAACTTCCTCACTTTCTTTAGAGACCACCATTCACTGTCAATGTAAAACCGTTCGGTCATCTGTAGGATTGTTCGGTCTTCATGTTTTGTTCATTTATTTCAATGTTTTCAATTATGTTTTGTTATATTTAATTTTCAATTTTAATTTAGTTAATTTCTAATCACAAAAATACTTACAAAACCCCCCTTTTTCCGTGTGTGATCTGAGACTGAACCGCAAATTGGTCCTTGAGAGACGACCTAGGAGTCACTGCCTAGTCTATACTGCATTCTTTTATGCACAACTTTTGTTGGGAGGTGCGACCCTCTCATCAAGGAGCTTAACGGCAACAAATATACTATTGGGAGAAATTACCTGGATCTAGACTTCCCCGTACGTTCCCGTATCGACAAAACCAATAATCATGCATTGAATGAGTTAAACAAAGAAAGCATTGAGCAAAGAGGAAAAACCCTAACTAATGATGAAACAAAGCATAGGTCTTAAATATAAGATATAAGCACAAATTCCATATATGAGAGTTTCAAAAGATTACATTGATTCCCCAACAACAATACAAGGTTTAGTTCACCATATTCATGGTGAAACTAGATGAACAATAATGAAAGAATGAAAGAGATAGAAAAACCCGAGAAAGAGAAGAGGAGAGTTGTCACCATCTCCCAATCTACCCCCAAGGGGTGAAAAGTGTGTTTCTACTTCCTCCCAGCCAAAGATACCAACCCTAAGACATCTAGGTCTTTAAATAGGACATAAAAATAATAGAAACCGGGTCCAGGCCCAAACATATCATAAAATCGCATAAAACTGGCCCAAAACTCGTCTGGTTGACTTTTTTCGTATTCTGGTTGATGGGTTGACTTTTTTGGTTGACTGGTTGACTTTTCTGGTTGACTGGTTGACTTTTCTGATTTCTGGTTGACTTTTCAGCACTCCAATCATTCGGTACTTCAATTCTTCTTTCAAATCATTCAATTAGCCTACAAAATAAAGGGAATCTTGCACAACATTAAATTCACTTTCAACTCTCTTATTCTTGAAAATATGAATAAAAACATGATTTCAAGCTAGTTTCTAAGTATAAAGGTTGCTTTTAGTATCAATTTTAAGCATGAATAACAGTTTTTGAACTGTTATCACCGCTCAGCGGTAAACTGCCACTGAGCGGTAGTTGCGGCTTCTTCTTTTGCACTTTTTGATGTCTTTTCTGATTCCATCTCTCTCCTTCTTCACTTCTTTCACCAAATTCACCTTAAAACCTGCACAAAAACACTGAAATCAAGCATAAACCTGTCCAGCTCTCTTATTTCTGAACATATGAACAAAAGCATGATTTCAAGCTAGTTTCTAAGTGTTCAAGGTTGCTTTTAGTATCAATTTTAAGCATGAAAATAACAGTTTTTCAACTGTTATCACAACACCAAACTTAGAACTTTGCTTGTCCTCAAGCAAACAAGATGTAACTCAATCTTCTACCAATTCATATAATGGTTCACTCATCAAAAATCTTCTTTTCAAGATAAGTAAAAACTTCAATCAAACTTATGACCAATATTTCAATCAAGACGTGCACATGCTTTAGTGTTCACAAAGTCAGTTAATATCCAACAAATGCTATTTTTCATGAATAATAAATCAATTAAGCATGGATGTTCATGTGCTCATGGAATATTTCCTCACTAGGTAAAGTGTTTCACTCAAACACAAGTGTATAAGAGGTGATCACTCATTCACTCCACTATCACAATGTCACATGAATCAACTTTGCCTTTCATTTAACCACAATCAAAAACAATCACAAGCATGCATCATTACAAGGACTTTTCAATGGCTTATAACATGGCTGGGCTAACAAGAAAATTGGTTTTTCTGGATCACAAAATCCTTGAGTTAAGAGAATCATAACAACACAATTATTCTTATTTTTTCCAACTTGCCTTTGCATTGAGCTTTGCCTTTTCTTTTCTTTTCTTTCTCTTTTTCTTTTCTTTTCACATTCTTATTTCTTAGCTCTTAGCTCAATGCTTTTCCTTTTTCTTTTGCATGCTTTCCCAACAACCTCAAACTTGAACATTTATCAATACCACACAAGATTTTCTACTTAACTCAAGGTAAAGCTTTTCAACAAGGGTTTTCAATTTATGTTCAAGGCTAAGGGTTCAAAGGATATAACACAAAGTGTTCTCTTTTAGTGGGCTAACTTCATGAATTTGGCCAATAAAAAGGGTTCCAACAAATGGCCTTGATCATATGATGCAAAACAAGCAATTGATTCAATCATAGAAAACCTGGGCAAAATCATTCATGCTTCCAAAGTAATAGCATTTAATCAATAATAACTCTGGAGCTCAAAACCTCACATATAAGCTCATTCACATTTGACATACACATCCTGCGTAATCTCACAATCACAATCACAATATCATGCATTTGTTCACAAAGCTTGTGAATCACCTGTATAAGCATTTAATGTGCACATCTCAACATCAATCAATCTCAAAGTATCATCAAGCATTACTTATCACACAATCACAGTCATAAGCAAACCATCATAACGAACCAAGTTTTCAATTAAGTACATGAACCCTAATCTAAAAACATAAAATGAATAAGTTTAGAACACTTAAACCAAACAAAAGCATAAGTCCTGCTCTAGTGTTGATATCATTCATCAGTAAATACTATCTCAGCTCCTCATCAATCTGAGTTGTCCTCTGTATTTTCCTCTTCTTCCTCATCTTCATCATCCTCAAAAGCATCATCATCATCGGCTTCATCTTCATCCATCTCCCTAACTGAAGCTTCAGCTGCTTCAGCTCTTCCTCCTTGCACCGGCTCCTCTGGCCAAGCTACCACATTATGGAACTCCTCCATAGTCCACCTGTGAGCTGAAGGTGTATCATACATGCCAACAATCATCTCAGCAGTAGCCACCTGCCTTCTGTGAATAGACTGTAACTGAGCACCTATAAGAGACATATACATGTCCCTCATTTGAAACGATTCTGCCTCATGTGTCTCAGCAGATGTCTGACTCTGTGCTTGCCCTCTCTCTCTCTGCGAGCACGGCGTGGTGGAACTGGCTGAGCTGGTTCCTCACCTCCACAGTACTGTCTATAATAGGCCTCATCAATTGCTTTCCTTGGCCTTTCAAATGGTGGATCAGAAGTGTCCACCCCAGCTATATTGCAGAGGTGAGTGATTAAGGATGGATGTCCTAAGGGTGCTTTGTTATTTGTAGTATTAGCACACACCCTGATCTCATCAGCTATCACCTGCCCAATATTAACATTTAAATTCCTGATAGCACAGTAGATGAAGAGTGCCCTGCTAAGAGTAATATCCGACACATGAGAACATGGCTGAATGTTGGCATGGGAAAATGCCAATACTTTGCAAGAGGAGTCAGGTCTGTCCTCCTAATATTCACCACAGAGCCAGTTCTATTCCTATGAAAGTGTCCTCCAGGTATACATAGCACTCTCTCCACATCCTCAAAGTCAGCACCTTCCTCCATACAGAGAGTAAACTGGCACTGCTCACCAGCCCACACAGTATCCAGGAAGTTATTGATGGAATCAGGATCATACCTGATAGCATGGCCTCTGACATAGCCTAGATAGTTCTCAGCTGGATAATCACCAATCTTCTTTGCATTGGTGTAGAATTCTTTTACCACAGCTATATTTGCAGGTGTAGGATATGTGGCTAGCTTTCCCCAATCATTCCCTAACAATTGCTCTCCAAATTGAGGAGCAAAGTTAGGTATCATTCCAACCTTTCTTTCCATAAGGAGTCTCCTATCTTGGACCACCTTGAAGTGCTTCACATGCTTTCGAGATAGGAACCTACTAGAATGGTGTTGTGCCGCTGAGCGACAATTTACCGCTGAGCGGTACTCTCGCAGAATGGGCTTTAGTCCCCCTTAGCGGGACCCGAGCCCATTAGGGTATTTTTATACCCTAGGCTGCGCATATGCTCATTCTTTCAAGCTTTTTTCTGCACAAACACTCCCACATACCTTTTCCAAGGTTTTCCACATCTTTTCCCTCTTCCCTCTTGAAAATTTCTCTTCCACTCACTTGCTCACTCGTGTTCCATTCAAGTTTAGGGTTGGAAGAGGGCATCTTAGCTTGGAAGCATTCTAATTGCATCTAGTATCTCCACCCAAGTAAGTAAAAAGCATTTTGTTCATTCTAGGGTTCTTGATTTTGAATGTGATTGTCAAAGCATGAATATTTAGGGGTTTTGGTTTCTATGCATGATTTGATGATATATTTGATGTTTGAACCGATTAAACTGCATGATTATGAACTGGAAAACTGAAAATTGCATTTGGGTGGAGTTAGGACAGCTTAAAAAGAGGTTTTTCAAAATTCTGCAGAGTTACCGCTCAGGGGAAAACTGCCGCTGAGCGGCACTTTGCCAGACTTGGTTTTTCTTGAATTTTTGCATTTTGGAATGTGGCATTGGTGGCGCTGAGGGGAAATTCTGACCCTCAGCGGTGGTTTAGCTTCGAAAGGAGTTGTATTCTGTGATTTACTAATGATTAACATCATGTTCTGTGGTTTTGTATCTGTGATTGATTGCAGGAATGGTATCCTCTTCAGGAAAGAGAATGAAAACCATGGCAACCAAGAGAAAGGAAAAGGAACCAGAACAACCCCATTCTAGTAGGTTCCTCTCTCGGAAACATGAAGGTGGTGCAAGACAGGAGACTCCTCATGGAAAGAAAGGTTGGAATGATACCTAACTTTGCTCCTCAATTTGGAGAGCAATTATTAGGCAATGATTGGGGAAAGATAGCCACCTATCCTGCACCTGCCAACATAGCTGTGGTAAAAGAGTTTTACACCAATGCAAAGAAGATTGGTGACTATCCAGCTGAAAACTATCTGGGATATGTCAGAGGCCATGCTATCAGGTATGATCCTGATTCTATCAATAACTTCCTGGACACTGTGTGGGCTGGTGAGCAGTGCCAGTTTGCTCTTTGTATGGAGGAAAGTGCTGATTATGAGGATGTAGAGAGAGTACTATGCATACCTGGAGGACACTTTCAAAGGAATATATCTGGCTCAGTGGTAAACATTAGGAGGACTGATTTGACTCCTCTTGCTAAGTATTCGATGGCATTTTCTCATGCCAACATTCAGCCATGTTCACACGTGTCAGATATTACTCTCAGCAGGTATGACCGAATCGTTCAAGTAATAAACTTGGTAGGACCAAGTATCGTTCTTCCCAAAGGACTCACGGCCTAGTTTAGTTATGTGATTTGTTGATTAGCTAAGACTTACAAACGAAATAATTGAGACTTTATATGCAAGACAGAAAATAAACATGTATGCATGAAGTTTTGATCAATGGCAAAAAGCAAAAGATAAACACTTTCAATGAAATTAATGTATGAATATGTTGTTGGGGGTTCAATTTCATCTTATCCACTCTCATATATTTTAGGAATTCAACATTCAAATCATCATTGTTAATGCCACTCTCTAAAGTACCTTTCTAGAAGGCTTCTCCCTAATCACGAGTTCATACAATTCCTAGCATTCCTAATGATCAGTTCATAAGTGCAGGAGCTTAACGACAACCAACATAATATTGGGAGAAATTCCCCGGATCTAGACTTCCCCGTACGTTCCCGTATCGACAAAACCAATAATCATGCATCGAATGAGTTAAACAAAGCAAGCATTAAGCAAAGAGGAAAAACCCTAACTAATGATGAACGAAAGCATAAGTCTTAATTAAAAGATGTAAAAACAGATTCCATATATGAGAGCTTCAAAAGATTACATTGATTCCCCAACAAACATACAGAGTTTAGTTCACCATATTCATGGTGAACCTAGATGAATTACAATGAAAGAATGAAAGAATAAACCCTAAGAGGTGAAGAGGTAGCCTGAGCATCCAAGATCCTCCTTCAAAGGGGTGGAAGAGAGAGTGTTTGCCTCTTTTCTGCCAAAGATACAAACCCTAGGACGTCCTAAAGCTTATATACTATTCTAAAATTACACAAAATTTAGGCCCAAGCCCATAAGAGTGCCGCTCAGCGGTAAAGTACCGCTCAGCGGTAAGTGTGTGAGTCGTTTCTTCCCCTCAGCGGCCATTTTGCCCCTCAGCGGATCACCCATAAGCTCCTGAGTGCCGCTCAGCGGTAAACTGCCGCTGAGCGGTGACTTCGGCTTCTCCTTTTGCACTTTTTAATGTCTTTGCTGATTTCATCTCTCTCCTTCTTCACTTCTTTCACCAAATTCACCTTAAAACCTGCACAAAAACACTGAAATCAAGCATAAACCTGTCCAGCTCTCTTATTTCTGAAAATATGAATAAAAGTATGATTTCAAGCTAGTTTCTAAGTATAAAGGTTGCTTTTAGTATCAATTCTAAGCATGAAAATAACAGTTTTTCAACTGTTATCAATGGAGGAAGGTGCTGATTATGAGGATGTAGAGAGAGTACTATGCATACCTGGAGGACACTTTCAAATGAATAGATCTGGCTCAGTGGTAAACATTAGGAGGACTGATTTGACTCCTCTTGCTAAGTATTCGATGGCATTTTCTCATGCCAACATTCAGCCATGTTCACATGTGTCAGATATTACTCTCAGCAGGGCACTCTTCATCTACTGTGCTATCAGGAACTTAAATGTTAACATTGGGAAGGTGATAGCTGATGAGATTAGTGTGTATGCCAATACCTCAAACAACAAAGCACCTCTAGGACATCCCTCATTGATCACTCACCTTTGCAAGTTAGCTGGGGTGGACACTTCTGCTCCACCATTTAAGAGGCCAAGAAAAGCTATTGATGAGGCCTATTACAGACAATACTGTGGAGGTGAGGAGGCAGCTCAGCCAGTTCCACCACGCCGTGCTCATAGAGAGAGAGGGCCAGCACAGAGCCAGACATCTGCTGAGACACATGAGGCAGAACCGTTCCAGATGAGAGACATGTACATGTCTCTTATAGGTGCTCAGCTACAGTCCATTCATAGAGGGCAGGTGGCTACTGCTGAGATGATTGTGGGGAGGTATGACACACCTCCAGCTCACAGGTGGACTATGGATGAATTCCATAATGTGGTAGCTTGGCCAGAAGAGCCAGTGCATGGAGGAGGAGCTGAAGCAGCTGAAGCTTCAGTCAGGGAGATGGAAGAAGATGAAGCTGATGATGATGATGCAATTGAAGATGATGAAGATGAGGAGGAAGAGGAAGATACAGAGGACAACTCAGATTGATGAGGAGCTGAGATAGCATTTACTGATGAATGCTATCATATGCTTATGCTGTTGTTGGTTTAAGTTTTCTGAACTTATTGATTTTTGGGTTTAGATTAGGGTTTGATGTACTCTATTGGAAACCTGGTTTGTTATGATGGTTTGCTATTAACTGTGATTGTTTGATAAGTAATGCTTGATAATGCTTATTGATTGATTGATGTTGAGATGATGTGCACATTAAAATGCTTATACAGGTGATTCACAAGCTTTGTGAACAAATGCAGGATATTATGATTGTGATTGTGAAATTAAGCAAGATGTGAATGAGCTTATATGTGAGGTTTTGAGCTCCAGAGTTGTTATTGATTGAATGCTATTACTTTGGAAACATGAATGACTTTGCCCAGGTTTCCTATGATTGAATCAATTGCTTGTTTTGCATCATGTGATCAAGGCCGTTTGTTGGAACCCTTTTTATTTGCCAAATTCATAAAGTTAGCCCACTAAACGAGAACACTTTGTGTTCTATCCTTTGAACCCTTAGCCTTGAACATAAATTGAAAACCCTTGATTGAAAATCTTTACCTTGAGTTAAGTAGAAGATCTTGTGTGGTATTGTTAAATGTTCAAGTTTGGGGTTGTTGGGAAAACATGAAAAAGGAAAAGCATTGAGCTAAGAGCTAAAAAGTAAGAATATGCAAAGAAAAAGAAAAATAAAAGAGAAGAAAAAGCAAAGCTCAATGCAAAAGAAAGTTGGGAAGAATTAGAAAAATTGTGTTGATTCTCTTAACTCAAGGATTTTGTGATCCAGAAAAACCAGTTTTCTTGTTAGCCCAACCATGTTATAAGCCATTGAAAAGTCCTTGTGATGATGCATGCTTGTGAATGTTTTTGATTGTGGTAAAATGAAAGGCAAAGTTGATTCATGTGACATTGTGATAATGGAGTGAATGAGTGATTAGCTCTTATACACTTGTGTGTGAGTGAACACTTTACCTAGTGAGGAAATATTCCGTGAACACATGGACATCCATGCTTAATTGATTATTAAAGTGTCACATGAACACTTATACACATGAACCTTGTCATCAAAGTGGAAGAAGTGGAGGATGTTAAAGAAGTGGAAGAAGTTGACGAAGGGGAAGAAGGGGACAAAGTGGATGAAGTTGACGAAGCGGACGAAGTTGACGAAGCGGACGAAGTGGAAGAGGGTGATGACAAATTTATGAACACCGAAAAACGGCACCACAAACTTGTTTTACAATCGACAAGTATGACCGAATCGTTTCAAGCAATAAAACTCGGTAAGACCAAGTATCGTTCTCCCAAAGGACTCACGGCCTAGTTTAGTTATGTGATTTGTTGACTATTTAAGACTTAAGAACGAAATAATTGGAGTTTACTATGCAAAAGACAAAAAATAACCATGTATGCATGAAATTGATCAATGGCTAAAACAAAATACAAACACTTCAATGGAATATATGGATGAGTATGTTGTTGGGGTTATCAATTTCATTTTATCAACTTTCATATTTTAGGAATTCAACATTCTTTTCATCATTGTTAATGCCACTCTCTAAATCACCTTGCAAGAAGGCCTATTCCTAATTACGAGTTCATACAATTCCTAGCATTCCTAGTAATTAGTTCTTAAGTGCAGGAGCTTAACGGCAACCAATATACTATTGGGAGAAACTCCCCGAATCTAGAATTCCCCGTACGTTCCCGTATCGACAAAATCAATAATCATAGCATTGAATGAGTTAAACAAAGCAAGCATTAAGGAAAGAGGAAAAACCCTAACTAATGATGAAAGAAAGCATAGGTCTTAAAATAAGATGTAAAAACAAATTCCATATATGAGAGTTTCACAAGACTACATTGATTCCCCAACAACAATACAAGGTTTAGTTCACCATATTCATGGTGAAACTAGATGAATAATAATGGAAGAATGAAAGATAAAACCCTAGAAAGGTGAAGAGGTAGCCTGAGCATCAAAGATCCTCCTTCAAAGGGGTGGAAGAGAGACTGTTTGCTTCGTTTCTGCCAAAGATACAAACCCTAGGACGTCCTAAAGCTTATATACTATTCTAAAAATACAGAAAATTCAGGCCCAAGCCCATAAGAGTGCCGCTCAGCGGTAAAGTGTCGCTCAGCGGTAAGTGCGTGAGTTGGTTTCTTCCCCTCAGCGGCCATTTTCCCCTCAGCGGATCCACCGTGATCTCTTGAGTGCCGCTTGATGACAAATTTATGAACACCGAAAAACGACACCACAAACTTGTTTAACAATCGGCAAGTGTGACATAATCGTTTCAAGTAATAAAACTCAGTAAGACCAAGTATCGTTCTCCCAAAGGACTCACGGCCTAGTTTAGTTATGTGATTCGTTGATTAGCTAAGACTTAAGAACAAAATAAGTGAAGTTTAATATGCAAAACAGAAAATAAACATGTATGCATGTGTTTTGATCAATGGCTAAAACAAAATACAAACACTTTCAATGGAATATATGGATGAGTATGTTGTTGGGGTTTATCAATTTCATCTTATCCACTCTCATATATTTTAGGAATTCATCATTCAATTCATCATTGTTAATGCCACTCTCTAAATTACCTTGTCAAGAAGGGCTATCCCTTTACGAGTTCATACGATTCCTAGCATTCCTAGTAAATAGTTCTTTTAGTGCAGGAGCTTAATGGCAACCAATATACTATTGGGAGAAATTCCCCGGATCTAGACTTCCCCGTACGTTCCCGTATCGACAAAACCAATAATCATGCATTGAATGAGTTAAACAAAGCAAGCATTGAGCAAAGAGGAAAAACCCTAACTAATGATGAAACAAAGCATAGGTCTTAAATATAAGATATAAGCACAAATTCCATATATGAGAGTTTCAAAAGATTACATTGATTCCCCAACAACAATACAAGGTTTAGTTCACCATATTCATGGTGAAAATAGATGAACAATAATGAAAGAATGAAAAAGATAGAAAAACCCGAGAAAGAGAAGAGGAGAGTTGTCACCATCTCCCAATCTACCCCCAAGGGGTGAAAAGTGTGTTTCTACTTCCTCCCAGCCAAAGATACCAACCCTAAGACATCTAGGTCTTTAAATAGGACATAAAAATAATAGAAAACGGGTCCAGGCCCAAACAGATCATAAAATCGCATAAAACTGGCCCAAAACTCGTCTCGTTGACTTTTTTCGTATTCTGGTTGATTGTTGACTTTTTTGGTTGACTGGTTGACTTTTCTGGTTTCTGGTTGACTTTTCAGCACTCCAATCATTCGGTACTTCAATTCTTCTTTCAAATCATTCAATCAGCCTACAAAATAAAGGGAATCTTGCACAAAACCATTAAATTCACTTTCAACTCTCTTATTTCTGAAAACATGAATAAAAACATGATTGCAAGCTAGTTTCTAAGTATAAAGGTTGCTTTTAGTATCAATTTTAAGCATGAAAATAACAGTTTTTCAACTGTTATCACAACCCCAAACTTAGAACTTTGCTTGTCCTCAAGCAAACAAGATGTAACTCAATCTTCAACCAATTCGTATGATGGTTTACTCATTCAAAAATCCTCTTTTCAAGACAAGTAAAAACTTCAATCAACTTATGACCAAGAGTTCAATTAAGATGTGCACATGCTTTGGTGTTCACAAAATCACTTAATACCCAACAAATGCTATTTTTCATGAATGATCAATCAATTAAGCATGGATGTTCATGTGCTTATGGAATATTTCCTCACTAGGTAAAGTGTTTCACTCAACACACAAGTGTATAAGAGGTAGTCACTCATTCACTCCACTATCACAATGTCACATGAATCAACTTTGCCTTTCATTTTACCACAATCAAAAACATTCACAAGCATGCATCATCACAAGGACTTTTCAATGGCTTATAATGTGGCTGGGCTAACAAGAAAATTGGTTTTTCTGGATCACAAAATCCTTGAGTTAAGAGAATCATAACAACACAATTATTCTTATTCTTCCCAACTTGCCTTTGCATTTGCATTGAGCTTTTCTTCTTTTTCTTTTCCTTTCTTTTTCTTTTTCTTTGCATATTCTTACTTTTTAGCTCTTAGCTCAATGCTTTTCCTTTTTCATGTTTTCCCAACAACCCCAAACTTGAACATTTAACAATACCACACAAGATCTTCTACTTAACTCAAGGTAAAGATTTTCAATCAAGGGTTTTCAGTGTTTGTTCAAGGCTAAGGGTTCAAAGGATAGAACACAAAGTGTTCTCTTTTCGTGGGCTAACTTTATAAATTTGGCCAATAAAAAGGGTTCCAATAAACGGCCTTTATCACTGATGAGTCGTTATTTCTTGAATTATATTTAGTTTATTGCACTTAAATAAACCAGGGAATTGTGTTTAATTGTTTGTTATTTCCCCGTTTTCCGAATTCTGCTTAATTTGGTCGGAAATTTGTAATTGTGCTAATTTGGGTTTTCTGAGCTGATTAAGTGCATTTTTGAAGTGCAGGAAAATTTCGGAAATACATTTTGGGACATCAGGAAGAATGCCAAATAAATTCAAGACTCTCCACACAGACATTTTAGAATTAATTAAATTGTAATTCAGTAGTTTAGAATTTCTGTATTAACTTTTACATTTTGGGACAATTTTTGGTAAATTAGATTAGACCCAAAAATTAGAAGTTAGTGACTTGGACCTAGGGTTTTATTGTGTAGACCCTACCCTAAAAAAAAGAGGACACACGGCCCTTAGAAAGAGAGTGCAGCCGCCACTCACCCTGGCTCTCGGCCCTTTTAGTTTTTGGAGACTATTGTAGTTTGGAGAAATTTTTCTTAGGGGGGCTGAACGTTGTTTTTGAATTGAAGGAATGGAATGATTTTTTTTTTCATCTTTGCTGAACTCTCATTGCGGCTTCCATTTGGTTACAATTTAATGTTGTTTTTGTCTTTTAATTCCAATATGCTGACGGGTTCGTGATGATGGGATGGAGAGCTTGCTTTCACACGAATATTGGTTAGGTTTTGGGGGAGATACGCTCAACTTGCTGCATCCAGTTGGAGCTGCCACGTGCTTTGAGGGAGTGATGCGTCTAGGGGCTCTTGGTTGAAGAAAAAAAAAATTGGTTGTTGAATACGGACAGCTCCAGCCGTAACGCGTTATGAGAAGCACCTCTTGGAATATTGAGAAGCAACAACAACATGTAGGGATTGTGACGTGGAGCAAGGAAGAAGTGAAGTGTTGACTCATTCTGTGCACGGACAACAACAAGAGGAATGGTAGCAGTAGGTGTCACAGCGTGGGAGAAACACACGGCCTAGGAAAGGACCACACATTTCATTTTCGTTTGTAGAAGATTAGTACGGTGATTCAAGTAGGAGCAGTAGCACATTTTTATTTTTCTTGCTAACAAGGGATGATTTCATTTGGAAGAAGTAGTGCTTCAATATTGGGTGTGTGCAGAGAAGTCACGTCCAGAGGTGCTGCACTGAGAATGATGGGAGGCTATGGCATGATGCATTCAATTTGACCTTGAAAGAAGTGTGTACACCTTGAAGGAGGCACGGTTTACATGGTAGAAGTAATTCCAATTCACTTTTTGCTTGAGATGAGTCACGTGAATGATAGATAAACTTTAGAAGATTTTATATTATATGTTCAATTGGAAGGGTTTGCACGTCTGTGGAGAAGTAAAATGCCAATTGCTTTTCAATTAGGAAAAAGACAAGAAGTGGTAAGCACATGAATTACTTGGAAAATAAAATTGATTTGGATGTTGGAAGGCCACGGTTTTTGGAGAACCTATTTCCATTGTTATTTTTTTTCTTTTGAATGAAACACATGGAAGTTCAACATGTCACGGCAATTGCAATTGCAATTTCAATTTCTTATGGTAGATGCACAAGGGTCACAGTTAATGGTAGTAGAAAAGTTTTATTTTCTTTCATTTATTTTGCCTTAGAATATTTGGCATTATGGGTTGAAATGCCTTTCTTCTTTTCAATAGTGAATGTGTGGGATAGATGACATAATTATGCATTTGATGTTTTAGTTGAAGTGTTACATTTTTACCGCTTGAATTGTAGTTGGATATTTATCTGTTGTAATTTTCACTTTAATGCTTTCATTTATATTCGGTTGTGTTTAATTTTCATTTTTAATTTCTTCATTTGCATTCACAAACCTTTCCAAAACCCCCCACTACGTGTTTGATCTGAGACTGAACCACAAATTGGTCCTTGAGAGACGACCTAGGAGTCACTTCCTAGCACTATACTGCATTCTTTTATGCACAACTTTTGTGGGAGGTGCGACCCTCTCATCAATCACATGATGCAAAACACGCAATTGATTCAATAATAGAAAACCTAGGCAAAATCATTCATGCTTTCAAAGTAATAACATTCAATCAATAAAAACTCTGGAGCTCAAAACCTCACATATAAGCTCATTCACATTTGACATACACATCCTGCTTAATTTCACAATCACAATCATAATATCCTGTATTTGTTCACAAAGCTTGTGAATTACCTGTATAAGCATTTTAATGTGCACATAATCTCAACATCAATCAATCAATAAGCATCATCAAGCATTACTTATCAAACAATCACAGTTAATAGCAAACCATCATAACAAACCAGGTTTCTATTAGAGTACATCAAACCCTATTCTAAACCACAAAAGCATAAGCATATGATAGCATTCATCAGTAAATGCTATCTGAGCTCCTCATCAATCTGAGCTATAATCTGTATCCTCCTCTTCTTGGATCTTATAGTCTTGATTCCTTTTGCCCGATGAGGAGGCCATCCCTGCATCAAACATAATTCACAAAACCAAAAGATACATTGTTAAGTATTAGTAAACCACAATGAAGAAATGAGCCCCTTCAATGATGCTCTCTCCCAACCCCAAACTTAGATGGAAAACTAGTGAGCAAGTGAGTGGAAGGGAGATTTTCTAAAGAGGGATGAGGGAAAAGTTGTAGAGAACCTTTGAAAAGGTATGTAGGAGTGTGTGCAGAGAAGAGTCTGAAAGTATGAGCAAATGCGCAGCTTAGGGTATAAAAATACCTTAATGGGCTCGGGTCCCGCTAAGGGGAACTAAAGCCCATCTGCAAGAGTACCGCTCAGCGGCACTTTCGTGATGTGCTCTTCTCCTTCTTTTCTTAACCTACGTGCCTCCTAGACATGCCCCTCACTTGTTCCCTGCAATTCAATGTTTAAAATACTTATGCAAACCCTAACTAAAATAAAACAAACAAAAACAATCAATCAACTGGGTTGCTGATGGACAAATTTATGATCACCAAAATATGATGTCACAAACTTTTTTCACAATCGGCAAGTATGAACGAATCGTTCAAGTAATAAACTTGGTAAGACCAAGTATCGTTCTTCCCAAAGGACTCACGGCCTAGTTTAGTTATGTGATTTGTTGATTAGCTAAGACTTAAGAACGAAATATTTGGAGTTTTAAATGCAAGACAGAAAATAAACATGTATGCATGAAGTTTTTTATCAATGGCAAGAACAAAAGATAAACACTTTCAATGAAATATATGAATGAATATGTTGTTGGGGGTCAATTTCATCCTATCCACTCTCATATATTTTAGGAATTCAACATTCAAATCATCATTGTTAATGCCACTCTCTAATGTACCTTTCTAGAAGGCTTCTCCCTAATCACGAGTTCATACAATTCCTAGCATTCCTAATGATTAGTTCATAAGTTCAGGAGCTTAACGACAACCATTGTAATATTCGGAGAAATTCCCCGGATCTAGACTTCCCCGTACGTTCCCGTATCGACAAAACCAATAATCATGCATTGAATGAGTTAAACTATGCAAGCATTGAGCAAAGAGGAAAAACCCTAACTAATGATGAAAGAAAGCATAAGTCTTAATTAAAAGATGCAAGCATAAATTCCATATATGAGAGCTTCAAAGGATTACATTGATTCCCCAACAAACATACAAGGTTTAGTTCACCATATTCATGGTGAACCTAGATGAACAATGAAAGAATGAAAGAATAAACCCAATAAAGGTGAAGAGGTAGCCTGAGCATCCAAGATCCTCCTTCAAAGGGGTGAGAGAGAGAGTGTTTGCCTCGTTTCTGCCAAAGATACAAACCCTAGGACGTCCTAAAGCTTATATATTATTCTAAAATTACAAAAGAATCAAAGCCCAAGCCCATTAAAGTGCCGCTCAGCGGTAAAGTACCGCTCAGCGGTGATTGCGCGTCTCACTTCTTCCCCTCAGCGGCCATTCTGCCCCTTAGCGGACCTCACGTGGCTTCTTGAGTGCCGCTCAGCGGTAAAATGCCGCTGAGCGGTGCCTTCGGTTTCTCCTTTTGCACTCTTTGATTCCTTTTCTGATTCCATCTCTCTCCTTCTTCACTTCTTTCACTAAATTCACCTTAAAACCTGCACAAAAACACTTAAATCAAGCATAAACCTGTCCAGCTCTCTTATTTCTTAAAATATGGATAAAAGGCATGATTTCAAGCTAGTTTCTAAGTCTAAAGGTTGCTTTTAGTATCAATTTTAAGCATGAAAATAACAGTTTTTCAACTGTTATCAGTTGCCTTCCAGGTAGCGCTTGTTTAACGTCACGAGCCTGACCCAAAATCCACCAACATCCATCAATAGGTGTTTAAAATCTCACCAACACCCATCAGTAGGTGTTAAAAACTTACCAACACCCATCAGTAGGTGCAAAATTTTCTCACCAACACCCATCAGTAGGTGTTACACACTTAGCATCCTTCAGTAGATGCTATATCCAACTAGCATCCTTCAGTAGATGCTATGTTCAGCAATAAAATGTTCAACAGATTTAAAGATTACAAACCAAAGTAAAATTTAAAAGTTCTAAAATCACTGGGTTGCCTCCCAGCAAGCGCTCTTTTAACGTCATTAGCTTGACCTAGTAAAGCTCAAGTTCCTTCTTTATAGTTGATGTTGTCATCCCACCAACTCCTCAGCTGTTTCCTGTGAATTGTTTTGATTCTTCTAAGACGTGGAGATTCTATCTCTATCATCTCCTTCTCCTTAAAGCCCTTCACAACCCACAACTTGTTCTTGATTCTTACAGGTGCACCAAGTTGGGGTCGTCTTTTCTCCAGTCATCAGAAATTTCTCCTCCTCTTCCAATCTTTTCTTCCATGTGCACCTGAAACAACAAACAATGGTTACCTGCAACCTTGGGCTTTTCATCTTTATGGCTAGTCATGTGTGCATCTTGAAATACAGCTTTATAACTAGCTTCTTCCTCCTGTGCTTGCGTCTCATTTTTTAAGACGTCTACAACCACTCTCTCCTTTCGGTCCTGGAGCACCACTATACCTTCATTTACATCAATGATAGCTCTGGCCGTTTTCATAAACGGTCTTCCAAGTATGATAGGTATCTTCTCTGTCTCCATCTTCATCACCACAAAGTCTACCAAGAACTGAAGTTTGCCAACACAAATTATAATGTCTTCTGCAATCCCACATGGCTCCTTTGAAGATCCATCGGCCATTACTAGATTAACCTTTACAGGTTTCACATTAACATTGCCGATTTGCTCCAGTAAAGAGTAAGGTATCAAGTTAACACTTGAACCTAAATCAAGAAGAGCTTTCTTCACCCTTTTCTTCCCTATGGTACAAGGGATAGAAAAACTGCCTGGATCTGTTGCTTTAGGGGGGACTGACTCTTTTTTAACAGTTATACACTCCTTTGCCTCATCATCTCTACGTCTTTTCTTTGTAGAGATTTCTTCATTAGATTTAGTGTAAATCGTAATCTGTTGTAGAATCTGTTGCCAAGGTGCATCATTATCCACCATTTTGAATAATTCTGTGAAGTCCAGTTGTTTCCCTTGATGGATTGGAAAAGGAAAGGTGCTATTGCTCTCTATTTCTCTTCTCTCTTTTGTATCTAACTCAACTTTCTCATCATCAACACTCTCTACCACCTTACACTCTTCTCTGGGTTTAACCTCAGTATTAGCCCCAAAATTTCTACTAGGCCTTTCTTCCACTTGTTTGGTGATCTGCCCCATCTGAGTCTCCATATTTTTGATAGCAGCTTCAGTGCTCTTCTGTGTAGACTCAGTCTTCTGTATGAAATTGTTGAGAGTTTCCTCCATCCTCATGGACCTTTCATTAAGCATAGATAATTGTTGCCATAAGGTGGGTTGTTGTTGCTGCTTATTATATTGACCAGCTTGCCTAGTTTGCCCTTGACCAATACTTGGGTGTGGTTTCCACCCGTGATTGTAGCTTCCTTGACGGTACTGATTGGTCATGTAGTTTACATACTCTACGGCTTCAACTGGAAAGGCACTGACCATTGATATGGTCACCTCCACACAATTCGCACAACTGGGTTTGTACCTGTGCAGTAGTTTTCAACTCTTTGGGTAATTGTGCAAGAGTTTTGGTCAGAGTCTCCAGCTGTTGAATTAGAATTTTGTTTTGAGCTAGCAGGGTATCATGTGTCTGTAATTGGAAGACTCCTTTTTGCATAGGAGCTCCTCTCTCACTGTGTAGCTCATTATCACTAGTAGCCATGTTTTCTATAATCTCTGTTGCTTTCTCTGGAGTTTTCCATTTAATATTGCCTCCTGCTGAGGCGTCCAACATCATCTTGGTTTGTGAACCAAGTCCTTGATAACAGTTGAAAAACTGTTATTTTCATGCTTAAAATTGATACTAAAAGCAACCTTTATACTTAGAAACTAGCTTGAAATCATGTTTTTATTCATATTTTCAGGAATAAGAGAGTTGAAAGTGAATTTAATGGTTTTGTGCAAGATTCCCTTTATTTTGTAGGCTAATTGAATGATTTGAAAGAAGAATTGAAGTACCGAATGATTGGAGTGCTGAAAAGTCAACCAGAAACCAGAAAAGTCAACCATAATACGAAAAAAGTCAACCAGACGAGTTTTGGGCCAGTTTTATGCGATTTTATGATCTGTTTGGGCCTGGACCCGTTTTCTATTATTTTTATGTCCTACTTAAAGACCTAGATGTCTTAGAGTTGGTATCTTTGGCAGAAACGAAGCAAACACTCTCTCTTCCACCCCTTTGAAGGAGGATCTTGGATGCTCAGGCTACCTCTTCACCTTTCTATGGTTTTATCCTTCATTCTTTCATTGTTGTTCATCTAGGTTCACCATGAATATGGTGAACTAAACCTTGTATGTTTGTTGGGTGATAACAGTTGAAAAACTGTTATTTTCATGCTTAAAATTGATACTAAAAGCAACCTTTAGACTTAAAAACTAGCTTGAAATCATGCAATTAATCTATATTTTCATAAATAAGAGAGCTGGACAGGTTTCTGCTTGATTTATGTGTTTTTGTGCAGGTTTTAAGGTGAATTTAGTGAAAAGAGTGAAGAAGAAGAGAAGTGACATTAGAAAAGAGATCAAAGAGTGCAAAAAGAGAAGTCGAAGGCACCGCTCAGCGGTATTTTACCGCTGAGCGGCACTCAAGAGGTGACGTTGGAACCGCTGAGGGGCAAAATGGCCGCTGAGGGGAAGAAAGAACACGCGCAATCACCGCTGAGCGGTAAATACCGCTGAGCGGCACTTTTTGGGCTTGGGCTTTTGTAATCTTTTGTAACTCTAGAATAGTATATAAGGGCTTACACGTCCTTGGGATTAGTATCTTTGGCAGAAACGAGGCAAACACTCTCTCTTCCACCCCTTTGAAGGAGGATCTTGGATGCTCAGGCTACCTCTTCGCCTTTATTGGGTTTATTCTTTCATTCTTTCATTGATTATTCATCTAGGTTCACCATGAATATGGTGAACTAAACCTTGTATGTTTGTTGGGGAATCAATGTAATCTCCTAAGCTCTCATATATGGCATAAGTCTTAATTAAAAGATGCAAGCATAAATTCCATATATGAGAGCTTCAAGAGATTACATTGGTTCCCCAACAAACATACAAGGTTTAGTTCACCATATTCATGGTGAACCTAGATGAATTACAATGAAAGTATGAAAGAATAAACCCAATAAAAGTGGAGAGGTAGCCTGAGCATCCAAGATCCTCCTTCAAAGGGGTGAGAGAGAGAGTGTTTGCCTCGTTTCTGCCAAAGATACTAACTCTAGGACGTGCAAGTCCTTATATACTAATTTAGAATTACAAAAGATTACAAAAGCCCAAGTCCATAAAAGTGCCGTTCAGCGGTAAATACCGCTCAACGGTAGTTGCGCGTCACGTTTGCTCCCCTCAGCGGCCATTTTGCCCCTCAGCGTGACTCCCGCACCCTCCTGAGTGCCGCTCAGCGGTAAATTACCGCTGAGCGGTGACTTCGACTTCTTCTTTTGCACTTTTTCTTGTCTTTTCCAATGTTATCTCTCTCCTTCTTCACTTCTTTCACCAAATTCACCTTAAAACCTGCACAAAAACACTGAAATCAAGCATAAACCTGTCCAGCTCTCTTATTTCTGAAAATATAGATAAAAGGCATGATTTCAAGCTAGTTTCTAAGTCTAAAGGTTGCTTTTAGTATCAATTTTAAGCATGAAAATAACAGTTTTTCAACTGTTATCACAACCCCAAACTTAGAACTTTGCTTGTCCTCAAGCAAACAAAATGTAACTCCATCTCCAACCAATTCATATGATGGTTCACTCATTCAAAATCCTCTTTTCAAGATAAGTAACAACTTCACTCAAACTTATGACCAAGAGTTCATTCAAGATGGGCACATGCTTTAGTGTTCACAAAGTCATTTAAATTCCAACAAATGCTATTTTTCATGAATGATCAATCAATTAAGCATGGATGTTCATGTGCTCATGGAATATTTCCTCACTAGGTAAAGTGTTTCACTCAACACACAAGTGTATAAGAGGTAAAGTGTTTCACTCATTCACTCTACTATCACAATGTCACATGAATCAACTTTGCCTTTCATTTTACCTCAATCAAAAACATTCACAAGCATGCATCATCACAAGGACTTTTCAATGGCTTATAATGTGGCTGGGCTAACAAGAAAATTGGTTTTTCTGGATCACAAAATCCTTGAGTTAAGAGAATCATAACAACACAATTATTCTTATTCTTCCCAACTTTCTTTTGCCTTTGCATTTGCATTGAGGTTTGCTTCTTTTTCTTTTCTTTCCTTTTTCTTTCTCTTTGCATATTCTTTCTTTTCAGCTCTTAGCTCAATGCTTTTCATATTTTCCCAACAACCCCAAACTTGAACATTTAATAATACCACACAAGATCTTCTACTTAACTCAAGGTAAAGATTTTTCAATCAAAGGGTTCAGTGTATGTTCAAGGCTAAGGGTTCAAAGGATAGAACACAAAGTGTTCTCTTTTAGTAGGCTATCTTTATGAATTTGGCCAATAAAAAGGGTTTCAACAAACGGCCTTGATCATATGATGCAAAACAAGCAATTGATTCAATCATAGAAAACCTGGGCAAAATCATTCATGTTTCCAAAGTAATAACATTCAACAATAACAACTCTGGAGCTCAAAACCTCACATATAAGCTCATTCACATTTGACATACACATCCTGCTTAATTTCAAAACCACAATCATGATATCATGCATTTGTTCACAAAGCTTGTGAATCACCTGTATAAGCATTTTAATGTGCACATCATCTCAACATCAATCAATCAATAAGCATCATCAAGCATTACTTATCAAACAGTCACAGTTAATAGCAAACCATCATAAGAAACCAGGTGTTCAATAGAGTACATCAAACCCTATTCTAAAAACAAAAACAAATAAGTTCAGAAAACTTAAACCACAAAAGCATAATCATATGATAGCATTCATCAGTAAATGCTATCTCAGCTCCTCATCAGTCTGAGCTGTCCTTTGTATCTTCCTCTTCCTCCTCCTCATCATCATCATCAAATGCATCCTCCTCCTCAGCTTCATCTTCTTCCATATCTCTCGCTGAAGCTTCAGCTGCTCCAGCTCCTCCATGTACTGGTTCTTCTGGCCAAGCTACAACATTATGGAATTCATCCATAGTCCACCTGTGGGCTTGAGGTGTATCATACATCCCTACTATCATCTCAGCAGTGGCCACCTGCCCTCTGTGAATGGACTGCAACTGAGCACCTATAAGAGACATATACATGTCCCTCATCTGAAATGGTTCTGCTTCTTGTGCATCAGCAGATGTCTGGCTCTGTGCTGGCCCTCTCTCTCTACGAGCTCGGCGTGGTGGAACTGGCTGAGCTACATCCTCACCTCCACAGTACTGTCTGTAATAGGCCTCATCAATAGCTTTTCTTGGCCTCTCAAAAGGTGGAGCAGAAGTGTCCACCCCAGCTAACTTGCAAAGATGAGTGATCAAAGAAGGATGTCCTAGTGGTGCTTTGTTGTTTGAGGTGTTAGCACACACTAATCTCATCAGCTATCACCTGCCCAATATTAACATTCAAATTTCTGATAGCACAGTAGATGAATAGTGCCCTGCTGAGAGTGATATCTGACACATGTGAACATGGCTTAATGTTGGCATGAGAAAATGCCATCCAATACTTTGCAAGAGGAGTCAAATCTGTCCTCCTAATGTTAACCACTGCGCCAGATCTATTCCTTTGGAAGTGTCCTCCAGGTATACACAGCACTCTCTCCACATCCTCAAAGTCAGCACCTTCCTCCATGCTAAGAGCAAACTGGCATTGCTCACCAGCCCACACAGTATCCAGGAAGTTGTTGATAGAATCAGGATCATAGCTGATAGCATGGCCTCGGACATAGCCCAAATAATTCTCAGCTGGATAATCACCAATCTTCTTTGCATTAGTGTAGAATTCCTTCACCACAGCTATGTTGGCAGGTGCTGGATAGGTGGCTAGCTTTCCCCAATCATTCCCCAACACTTGCTCTCCAAATTGAGGAGCAAAGTTAGGTATCATTCCAACCTTTCTCTCCATTAGAAGTCTCCTGTCCTGAACCACCCTAAAGTGCTTCTCATGTTTCCTAGAGAGGAACCTGCTAGAGTGGGGTTGCTCTGGTTCCTTTTCCTTCCTCTTAGTTGCCATGGTTTTCAATCTCTTTCCTGAAGAGGATGCCATTCCTGCATTCAGAAACAAATACAAAACCACAGAACATGATGTTAATCATTAGTAAACACAGAACACAACTCCTTTCGAAGCTAAACCACCGCTGAGGGCCAGAATTTCCCCTCAGCGCCACCAGTGCCACAATCCAACACGCAACAAACCAGAAACACCAAATCTGGCAGAGTGCCGCTCAGCGGTAAATGCCGCTCAGCGGTAAATGCCGCTCAGCGGTAACTCTGCAGATTTTTGCAAAATCTGTTTTAAAGCTTTCCTAACTCCACCCAAATGCAATTTTCAGTTTTCCAGTTCATAATCATGCAGTTTAATCGGTTCAAACATCAAATATATCATCAAATCATGCATAGAAATCAAAACCCCTAAATATTCATGCTTTGACAATCCCATTCAAATTCAAGAACCCTAGAATGAACAAAATGCATTTTACTTACTTGGGTGGAGATGCTAGATGATATGAGAATGCTTCCAAGCTAGAATGCTCTCTTCCAACCCCAAACTTTGATGGCACACTAGTGAAAAAGTGAGTGAAAGAGAGATTTTCTAAAGAGGGAAGAGTGAAAAGATGTGGAAAACCTAAGAGAAAGTATGTGGGAGTGTTTGTGCAGAGAAGAGCTTGAAAGACTGAGAAATTGCGCAGCTTAGGGTTTAAAAATACCCTAATGGGCTCGGGTTCTGCTAAGGGGAACTTAAGCCCATCTGCGATAGTACCGCTCAGTGGTAATTGCCGCTCAGCGGCACTTTCGTGAAGTGCTCCTCTCCTTCTTTTCTTGACCTGCGTGCCTCCTAGACATACCCCTCACTGGTTCCCTGCAATTCAATGCTAACAATGCTTATGCAAACCCTAACTAAAATAAACAAACAGAAAACAATCAATCAACTGGGTTGCCTCCCAGGTAGCGCTTGTTTAACGTCACGAGCCTGACCCAAAATCCACCAACACCCATCAGTAGGTGTTTCACACTTACCATCACCCATCAGTAGGTGTTTCAAACTTACCAGCACCCATCAGTAGGTGCAAAAATTTTCTCACCAACACCCATCAGTAGGTGTTACAAACCTAATATCCTTCAGTAGATACTTAACCACCTAGCATCCTTCAGTAGATGCTAGATCCAACAAAATAATGTCCAGAATAATGTTCACAGATTAAAAATTACAAAAACAAATTAAAAGTTTGTAAATCCACTGGGTTGCCTCCCAGCAAGCGCTCCTTTAACGTCATTAGCTTGACCCAATAAAGCTCACGTTCCATCTTCTTTATAGTTGATGTTGTCCTTCCACCAACCTTTCAACTGTTTCCTATGGACTGATTTGGTTCTTCTAGAATATGGAGACTCTATCTCTATCATCTCCTTCTCTTTAAAGCCCTTCATAAACCACAACTTGTTCTTGAGTTTTACAGGTGTGCCAAGTTGGAGTTTTCTCTTCTTCCAGTCTCTAGGAACTTTGTCTCCTTTTCCAATCTCTTCTACCTTTGGTACCTGAAAAAACAAACAATGGTTACCTGAAACTTCAAGATTTTCATTTTTACCTCTAGTCATGGGTGCATCTCGAAATGCAGCTTTATAACTATCCTCTTCCTCCTTTGCTTGTTTTTCATCTTTGAAGACATCCACCACCACTCTCTCCTCTCTGTCTTGGAGCACCACTATACCTTCATTTACATCTATAATGGCTTTGGCCGTTTTCATAAACGGTCTTCCAAGTATGAAAGGTATTTTCTCGGTCTCCATCTTCATCACCACAAAGTCTGCCAAAAACTGAAGTTTGCCAACACAAACTACAATGTCTTCTGCAATCCCACATGGCTCCTTTGAAGATCCATCAGCCATTACTAGATTAACCTTTACAGGTTTTATTTTAACATGGCCAATTTGCTCCAGTAAAGAATAAGGCATCAAGTTAACACTTGAGCCTAAATCAAGGAAAGCTTTCTTTACCTTTTTCTTCCCTATAGAACAAGGGATAGAAAAACTACCTGGATCTGCTGCTTTTGGTGGGAATGACTCTTTCTTAACAGTTTTACACCTTTCTTCCTCATCATCTCTACGTCTTCTTTTTGTAGAGGTTCCTTCATCAGATTTTGTGTAAACTGCTATTTTCTGTAGAATTTGTTCCCAAGGTGCTTCATTATCAATCATTCTGAATAAATCTGTGAAGTCCATTTGTTTCTCCTGATTTGTTGGAAAAGGAAAAATGTCCTTCCTTTCTTCTTCTCTTCTCTCTTCTGTTTCTCCTTCTTCTAACTCAACTATCTCTTCATTCACACTCTTTATCACCTTGCACTCTTCTCTAGGGTTAACCTCAGTATTAGCCCCAAAGTTTCTGTTTGACCTTTCTTCCAATTGCTTGGTGATCTGACCCATTTGAATCTCCAAATTCTTTATAGCAGCTTCAGTGCTCTTTTGAGAAGATTCAGTTTTCTATATGAATTGCTGAAGAGTTTCTTCCAACCTTGTTGATCTTTCATTAAGCATAGATACTTGTTGCCACAAGGTTGGTTGCTGCTGCTGCTTATTATATTGAGTAGCTTGCCCAGTTTGTCCTTGGCCAATGCTTGGATGTGGTTTCCAACCCTGATTATAATTCCCTTGACGGTATGGAAACTGATTAGCCATGAAATTAACATCCTCCACGGCTTCCACTGGAAAAGCACACTGGCCATTGATGTGATCACCTCCACATAGTTCGCACAACTGGGTTTGTATCTGTGCAGCAGATTTCAACTCTTTAGGCAATTGAGCCAGAGTTTTAGTCAACGTTTCCAGCTGTTGAGTTAGAATCTTATTCTGGGCTAGCAAGGCATCATGTGTTTGTAATTGAAGAACCCCTTTTTGTTGCATAGGAGTTCCTCTTTCACTGTGCAGCTCATTGTCACTAGTAGCCATATTTTCTATGATCTCAGTTGCTTCCTCTGGAGTCTTCCATTTAATATTGCCTCCAGCTGAGGCGTCCAACATCATCTTGGTTTGTGAACCAAGCCCTCCAAGGAAAGTTAAGACTACTTCTTGATCTTCGAAACCATGCGTGGGAGTTTTACGCAATAGGCTTTTGTACCTGTCCCATGCATGTCCTAGTGATTCTTCCATGCCCTGCTTGAATGAAGAAATCTCTTGCTTGCCCTTAGTCACCTTAGATTGTGGGAAGTATTTATTTAGAAATTTTGTGACCACTGCTTCCCACTCTGTGAAACTTTCTTCTGGAAAAGAGTTCAACCAAAGCTTAGAATTGCCCCCCAATGAGAAAGGGAACAAGCTAAGTTTGATAGCTTCGTCTGGCACCCCATTAATTTTGACCGTGTTGCAGATCTCATTAAAGGTAGTAAGGTGCTCATATGGGCTTTCGTGAGATAACCCATTAAATTGATTACTCTTCACCAGTTGAATTAATGCTGGCTTGACCTCCATATTGGCTGCATTGACTCTAGGTCGAGCTATGCTGTTGAAGTGCTGAGGTCCAGCAAGATTAGTATAATCTGCAAGAGTTCTTCTACCATTATTGTTCTCCATACTTCCTGTGCTATGAACAGAACCTTGTGGTGATGAGTGTAAGAGAGTTTCTGGAGAAGGGAAAAGTTCTCTAGACGTTCTGATTCTTCTCCTCCTTCTACTCTCTTCTAATCCTTCAAGAAGTGGTTCTGTTGTTTTCTTACTTCTAGTTCGAATTGCCTCCTGCATACAAAAGAAAACAAAACCCTAGAAAAGATTTGTTAGCACAAAAAGATATAGGAGAAGATATATATTCAGAAGATAAAAAGATAAAAGATTCAGAAGATAAGAAGATAAAACAAGATAGAATAAAATAAAACCTAATCTAAAAGATAAAATAAAATAAAATCTAATCAAATAAAATAAAATCTAATCTAACCTAAAAAGATAAAAAGATAAAATAAAAACAGAAATTCAAAATTAAAGTCAAAGATAATCAATAATCACACAAATTAACCAGTTAAACCACGAGTCCCCGGCAACGGCGCCAAAAACTTGATGGACAAATTTATGATCACCAACATATGATGTCACAAACTTGTTTCACAATCGGCAAGTATGACCGAATCGTTCAAGTAATAAACTTGGTAAGACCAAGTATCGTTCTCCCAAAGGACTCACGGCCTAGTTTAGTTATGTGATTTGTTGATTAGCTAGGACTTACAAACGAAATAATTGGATTTAATATGCAAGACAGAAAATAAACATGTATGCATGAAGTTTGATCAATGGCAAAGACAAAAGATAAACACTTTCAATGGAATATATGAATGAATATGTTGTTGGGGGACAATTTCATCCTATCCACTCTCATATATTTTAGGAATTCAACATTCAAATCATCATTGTTAATGCCACTCTCTAAAGTACCATTCTAGATGGCTTCTCCCTAATCACGAGTTCATACAATTCCTAGCATTCCTAATGATTAGTTCATATGCTCAGGAGCTTAAAGACAACCAACATATTGTTGGGAGAAATTCCCCGGATCTAGACTTCCCCGTACGTGCCCGTATCGACAAAATCAATAATCATGCATTGAAGGAGTTAAACTATGCAAGCATTGAGCAAAGAGGAAAAGCCCTAACTAATGATGAAAGAAAGCATAAGTCTTAATTAAAAGATGCAAGCATAAATTCCATATATGAGAGCTTCAAGAGATTACATTGATTCCCCAACAAACATACAAGGTTTAGTTCACCATATTCATGGTGAACCTAGATGAATTACAATGAAAGTATGAAAGAATAAACCCAATAAAAGTGGAGAGGTAGCCTGAGCATCCAAGATCCTCCTTCAAAGGGGTGAGAGAGAGAGTGTTTGCCTCGTTTCTGCCAAAGATACTAACTCTAGGACGTGCAAGTCCTTATATACTAATTTAGAATTACAAAAGATTACAAAAGCCCAAGTCCATAAAAGTGCCGCTCAGCGGTAAATACCGCTCAGCGGTAGTTGCGCGTCACGTTTTCTCCCCTCAGCGGCCATTTTGCCCCTCAGCGTGACTCCCGCACCCTCCTGAGTGCCGCTCAGCGGTAAATTACCGCTGAGCGGTGACTTCGACTTCTTCTTTTGCACTTTTTCTTGTCTTTTCCAATGTCATCTCTCTCCTTCTTCACTTCTTTCACCAAATTCACCTTAAAACCTGCACAAAAACACTGAAATCAAGCATAAACCTGTCCAGCTCTCTTATTTATGAAAATATAGATAAAAGGCATGATTTCAAGCTAGTTTCTAAGTCTAAAGGTTGCTTTTAGTATCAATTTTAAGCATGAAAATAACAGTTTTTCAACTGTTATCACTGAGCGGCACACTTATGGGCTTGGGCCTAGATTTTTTGTAATTTTAGAATAGTATATAAGCTTTAGGACGTCCTAGGGTTTGTATCTTTGGCAGAAACGAAGCAAACACTCTCTCTTCCACCCCTTTGAAGGAGGATCTTGGATGCTCAGGCTACCTCTTCCCCTTTCTAGGGTTTTATCCTTCATTCTTTCATTCTTGTTCATCTAGGTTCACCATGAATATGGTGAACTAAACCTTGTATGTTTGTTGAGGAATCAATGTAATCTTTTGAAGCTCTCATATATGGAATTTGTGCTTGCATCTTAATTTAATAGTTATGCTTTCTTTCATCATTAGTTAGGGTTTTTCCTCTTTGCTCAAAGCTTGCTTTGTTTAACTCATTCAATGCATGATTATTGATTTTGTCGATACGGGAACGTACGGGGAAGTGTAGATCCGGGGAATTTCTCCCAATAGTATATTGGTTGTCGTTAAGCTCCTGTGCTAAAAGAACTAATTACTAGGAATGCTAGGAATTGTATGAACTCGTAATTGGGGATAGGCCTTCTTGACAAGGTAATTTAGAGAGTGGCATTAACAATGATGACTTGAATGTCAAATTCCTAAAATATATGAGAGTGGATAAGATGAAATTGACCCCCAACAACATATTCATTAATATATTTCATTGAAAGTGCTTGTATTTTGTTCTGCCATTGATCAACCTCATGCATACATGTTTATTTTCGTCTCTTGCATAGTAAAATCCAATTATTTTGTTCTTAAGTCTTAGCTAATCAACGAATCACAGAACCAAACTAGGCCGTGAGTCCTTTTGGAGAACGATACTTGGTCTTACCGAGTTTATTACTTGAAACGATTCGGTCATACTTGCCGATTGTTCAACAAGTTTGTGACATCATATTTTGGTGATCACAAATTTGTGCATCAGTCACCTTCCTCATGTTTGAGTAGTTCCCTGGTTTTCGTCTTGGTTTTGCCTAGGAGTGCAAAAGACTAAGTTTGGTCTATTTTGATGAGTCGTTATTTCTTGAATTATATTTAGTTTATTGCACTTAAATAAACCAGGGAATTGTGTTTAATTGTTTGTTATTTCCCATTTTTCGAATTCTGCTTAATTCGGTCGGAAATTTGTAATTGTGCTAATTTGGGTTTTTTGGGCTGATTAAGTGCATTTTTGAAGTGCAGGAAAATTTCGGAAATACATTTTGGGACATCAGGAAGAATGCCAAATAAATTCAAGACTCTCCACACAGTCAATTTTTGGTAAACTAGATTAGACCCAAAAAGTAGAGATTAGTGACTTGGACCTAGGGTTTTGTTGGTGGACCCCACCATTATTAAAAACAGCCCACACGGCCTTAGGGCAGCCGCCACTAGACACTTACCACTTACTCTTTCATTTTTTTTACCTTGGTTTTTCCGAGAACGCTGTTTTCAGTGGAAAAAGAAAAAGAAGAGCTTATGTTTTGTTCTTTTCGCTAAATTCTCATTGCCGTCTCATTTTTTGGTTTTTATGCATTGTTGCTTGATGCTGTTACGGAGATTTCAATTTGAAGAAGATGAGGCAACAGCCGCCATCTTCATTTTGATTTTGGCTTGAAAGAAAGGGGGCTGTGACGGGAAATGGTGTCTAGCTGCCACCTTCACTTGGTCTTTTTCTTGAACAATTTTTATTAAATGAAAAAGGAAGAAGCACACGGTTGAAGGCTGGGATGCAAGCAAAGTAGGAGGTGTTGTCACGGTAGGGAGAAGTCACGTTCAGCTTGGTGAATGAACGGTGATGAAATTTTTAGAAGCACACGGTCACATCCAGGGATTTATTCTTTCTTTTAAATTAAGGGCAGAGAGCACATGGTGACGTGTTGGAATGGAAAGTTTCAAAAGCAAAAGTAAGCATTTATTTTAGACGCACGGTGACTCATCAATGAATTTGGTTTTTCCAACAGCACAACCATACATACTCTCGGTTTCAGTTTGGGGTTTTTGAGGCTTTTGTTTTTGAACATTTCTTGGGGCTGGAAACGCTGTTTTGAATGAAGGAGAAGAGAGTTTTAATGCTTCATTCCTTTGACTGAATCTTCATTGCATTTACATTTTTATTGGAGGCACATTTTATTTTAAAATGAAAGGGGTTGAAGAACGTTCACAGCATGGGAGAATGGTAGCAACAAGCAATTCAGCTTTTGGCTTTTAGGGAAGCGGTCCAGCAGCAGCTCACGGGAAGGTGCTACACGGAGTTGAGAAGGAAGCAACGTGTGCTTGTGGAACAATGCCGAATCACGTGGAAGAAGTGAAGTGGTGTTTCGATTTTTGCACACTGTTGGAGTTTCATGCATAATGAAAAGGAGCACGTTGTTGAGCTTTCTTATGTGGCAAGGGGTCCAGATGTTTTAGGGGTCACGGCTGCTGGATGAGAAATGAGAAAGGCTACCCCACTTTTATTTTTGGAATTAAGACTTTACAGGTTTATTTTCTTTGAGAAATGAAGAAGTGATTTAATATGAGAAGCAATTCAAATAAGAGGTAGTGTGTTGTCACGGCAGGGGAGGAAATTAGTTTGGCTGACTTGGTTTTCTTGGAGAATGAAGCACATGAGTCACGGTTAATGGTAGAGAAAAATTTATTTTCTTTTATTCCTTTGCCTAAGAATGGTTTACATTATAGGTTGAATTGATTTTCTTCTTTTTGGTGGTGAATTGTGTTTGGATATTTATCTGTTGCAATGTTCAATTTAATGTTTTCATGCACTGGAATATCGTCAATCATGTTTAGTTGTGTCTAATTTCCATTTTAAGTTAAGTTCAATTACAATCACAAAAACACTTTCACACCCCCCCAACTACGTGTTTGATCTGAGACTCGAACCACAATTTGGTCCTTGAGAGACGACCTAGGAGTCACTTCCTAGCACTATACTGCATTCTTTTATGCACAACTTTTGTGGGAGGTGCGACCCTCTCAACAGTCTTTCCGAGTTTTATTACTTGAAACGATTCGGTCACACTTGCCGATTGTAAAACAAATTTGTGGCGCCGTATTTCGGTGTTCATAAATTTGTCATCAAGTTTTTGGTGCCGCTGCCGGGAACTCGTGGTTTAACTAGTTAATTTGTGTGATTATTGATTATCTTTGACTTGAATTTTGAATTTCTGTTTTTATTTTCTGGTTTTTATTTTATTTTATTTTATTTTATTCTCTGAATCTTATATCTTCTCTTATATCTTTTTGTGCTAACCAATTTTCTAGGGTTTTGTTTTCTTGTGTATGGAGGAGGCAATTCGAACTAGGAGCAAGAATACTGCAGAACCTCTTCTTGAAGGTTTAGACGAGAGTAGACGGAGGAGAAGAATCCGTACATCTAGAGAACTTACTTAGCAATTAATACTAACGTGTGCCTTTTAATACTAACGTGGAACTTACTTAGCAATTTCTGTCAGAGCGGCTGCAGCGGATGGGTTAGCGTGGAACAACAAACCAAGAGGGGTTTTTAATACTAACGTGTGCCTTTTAATTTCTACTCAATTAAACTTACTTAGCAATTAATAAAGACAAATAAAGCAAGAGTAAGGTTGAGAGAAATTTGCACAGATGATTTTATCCTGGTTCGGATCTTACCAATCCTACGTCCAGTCGCTTATCTCAAAACAAGATAAACAGTTTCACTATCACAAAACAATTACAAACTACAATCACAAAGATACAATTTGTAAGAGTTTAGAAAACACCTCTCTTGATACCACAAGAGATGAAACTACACCTCCTTTGAGTCTTCACAAAGGATGAACACCTCCTTCGAATACTTCACGAAGGATGAACACCTCCTCCGAATACTTCACGAAGGATGATTCTCTTCCGAACACTTCCTTAGACACACCAAGGATGAACCGGCTATTTCCTCTGTCACCGTAGCAGCACTTCACCAGCTCCACAGACAAGAGTTTCACAAGCCGAACAAGAACACACAAGTCTAGAGAATTTCTGAGTATTTGAGCACAAGGGAAGAGTTTCTGTGTCTGTGGATTCCTAAACTTGAGAGGAAATGAGAGTCTATTTATAGACTCATCCAAAGGCTCTTCCATTTTTCGTTTTCATCCTTTCACACTATGTTAATCGATTAGCTACAGTGGTTAATCGATTAACACCGCAACGGATAGTCCAACGGCTCTAAAAACGGCTAGTTTTTCAAACGGCTCCTGTGTTAATCGATTAACACCCCTTGTTAATCGATTAACGTTAATCGATTAACACTGCAATGCTGTGCTTCTCCATTCGTCTCTGGAACAATCGATTTACACCCTGTGTTAATCGATTAACACTGCACAGATTTTGCTGTTTGGCTTATTTTTACATCACTTTGGAATGCAAACATAAAACCACTAATAATCTAAGTCCTAGATACTAAACTATAATTATTAGAAAAGCTTTCCATAGCAATACAAGTCTTCATAACATCTTGAGTCTTGATTTCTCTTGACTTGATTTGGACATCATCAAAACTTCATCTTCATCATTTTGCTAACACTTTTCCCTCCTCCGAAAACTTTGTTGCAACCATCACCACAAGGTTCTGACCATAGCACTAAGATCATGGAGAACAATAATATCAGAAGAACTCTTGCTAATTATAAAAATACAGCTGGGCCTCAGCACTTTAACAGCATAGCTAGACCAAGAGTCAATGCAGCTAACATGGAGGTCAAACCAGCGTTGATCCAACTGGTGAAAAGCAATCAATTCAATGGGTTATCTCACGAAAGCCCATATGAGCACCTCACTACATTTAATGAGATCTGCAACACAGTGAAAATAAATGGGGTGCCAGATGAAGCGATCAAACTTAGCTTGTTTCCCTTCTCATTAGGAGGCAATGCTAAGTGATGAGTCGTTATTTCTTGAATTATATTTAGTTTATTGCACTTAAAGAAACCAGGGAATTGTGTTTAATTGTTTGTTATTTCACCGTTTTCCGAATTCTGCTTAATTGTGCTAATTTTGATTTTCTGAGCTGATTAAGTGCATTTTTGAAGTGCAGGAACATTTCGAAAATACATTTTGGGACATCAGGAAGAATGCCAAATAAATTCAAGACTCTCCACACAGACATTTTAGAATTAATTAAATTGTAATTCAGTAGTTTAGAATTTTTGTATCAACTTTTACATTTTGGGACAATTTTTAGTAAAGTTGACTAGACCCAAAATGTGAAGGAAAATGACTTGGCATCTTAGGGTTTTTGTGTGGACCCCCTTATTAAAGGTGACCCACGGCCTTTAGGGTAGCCGCCACCCACATGAAGATCAACATTTTTTTCTTCACTTTTAAAACACTCGGTCACGGAGAATATATGGGGAGCATTTTTGCTGTGCACGGTTACTCATGAATCAAAAGCTCTCGGTTTTTATTCTAGCAGGAAAATGAGTGTTTCTTTCTTTAGACAATAGTAGCTCGTTGATTTTCTTTCTTGTAGAAAAAGCGTTGATTTCATTTGGAAAAAGACACATTACATTGCATTTGAAAATGTGTGCACGCTGGATGCTGAAAAAAAACCTCTTACAGTTGAAAGGAGAGATACACAAATATTGAGAGGTGAAGTGGTGTGCTTGGGAATGTGGAGCAGAGATGCGCACGGTGTTTTCTTTCTTTTAAATTAGGTGCATGGCGGTTGACTTTTAAGAAGAGGAGAGCATGCCGATTCATGGAGGAGAGAATAGGAAGGTGATTAATTGGGAGAAGGTAGCATCTAGCACGGTCAAGTCAGGGGATTTTTCTTTCTTTTAAAATGAGGCACACATGGTGATTGAGCATTGCAGTGCATAGTGATTAATGGAGGGCTGACTCGTTACTCATGAGAGAAGAGACGTATTCCATTTGAATTTGATTTTGCTGCTGTTAAGTCCAGCATTAGGAGGCAGATGCGATGATTTTCTTTTGGAAGAAGGCTCACGTCCAGCGTTGGTGTGCACGGAAAGTGGAGCTGGAGGAAATTTTTGCTTTTATTCCTAAAGCACGCGGTGATTAATTGTAGGAGGTGCACAAGCGGTAATTAGGTTGTTTTTGGAGAGCACATGGTCATGCCTAAGGGAGGGAAGAGCTCAACTCCAAGGGGTTTTCGTTTTTTTACTTCTTCACGCATTTATTTTTAAGTGTTCTTCAAACATTCAACTTTTCAATTGCCGCCTCCATTCTTGGATTGCATTTAAATGTTTAGCTCAACGTTGCATCTTGGTTCACACACTTTTGCTTTGAAGTTATATTCCAATGGTGTTTCCAAGCTACAATGTCCATTTCATTCATTAGTTAATGTTGCTTCCTTTATTCCAGCTGTCGTGCATTGAAAGTTTATTCCAAGCTGCATTGTGCATTTAATGTTTTAGCTTAAGTGTTGCATTTTAAATTGTTTCAAGAACTTTTCACTTTAATGCTGTCTATTCTGTTTAGCTGTGTTAATTTAGTTGTGATGTTAGGTTAAGAGACCAACCATTTTAATTCTGTATTTATATCTGTGTTTACATCCGTGTTTATGTTCGTGTTTTAATTCTGTATTCTCAAAAATCTTCACAAACCCCCCCACAATGTGTTTGATCTGAGACTGAACCAAATTTGGTCCTTGAGAGACGACCTAGGAGTCACTTCCTAGCACTATACTGCATTAATTTTGCAATCAATTTTTGTGTGAGGTGCGACCCTCTCATCAAAATGGCGGTGCTGCCGGGGACCGCAACGGTTCGGTTTTAGGTCTTTTGTGTTGATAATGTGTTGTTTGTGTGCTGTGTTTTGTCTTGTATGTTTGAGTGTGTGTGATTTGTTTGCTTAGGTTGTTTTGTGTGTTCAAAACTTTTGTGCTATCGTTTCATGATTTTAGGGTGTTGTGACTTAGTGCATGACTAGGGGAAATCCTGGGCCTATACCACCCTTTGATCCTGAGATTGATAGAACTTTTCATAGGTTAGCTAGGCGTTCTAGAGATTTATCTTTAGAGTCTGTTTTTGAGTCTGTTCCATTGGATACTGTGCATCCCACTGCTGAGTACTTTGTGCATACTGCATCTACTGCATCTGTTGCATCTGCATGTGATTCTGATTCTGATTTTGATTCTGTTGTTTTTCACACTGAGAACAATATGGCACAACCTCCACCTCGTGAGAGGACTTTTAGGGAGATGGCTGCACCTGATTTCGATATCGAAAGCTTGTGCATCCAATATCCTGATGAGGACGTTCCATTTGTTCTCAAGACTAGACTGATCCATTTGTTGCCCAAGTTTCATGGTCTTGTAGGTGAGAGTCCTCATAAGCATTTGAAGGAATTCCACATTGTCTGTTCTAGTATGAAACCACATGATGTTCCTGAAGAGCACATCTTCTTGAAGGCATTCCCTCATTCATTGGAAAATGTTGCTAAGGATTGGTTTTATGGTTTGGCGCCTAGATCCGTCACTAGCTGGGATGATCTGAAGAGGCTGTTCTTAGATAAATTTTTCCCAGCAGCCCGGACCACAGCTATCAGAAAAGACATAACTGGGATCAGGCAGCTTGGTGGAGAGAACTTATATGAGTATTGGGAGAGATTCAAGACACTTTGTGCTAGTTGTCCCCACCATCAGATACCTGAACAACTCCTTATCCAGTATTTCTATGAGGGTTTGAACAACATGGACCGTGGTATGATTGATGCTGCCAGTGGTGGAGCTCTTGGAGACACCACACCTGTTGAGGCCAGGCAATGGATTGAGAAGATGGCCTCCAACTCCCAGCAGTTTAGCACCAGGAATGATGCCATTGTGGTGAGGGGCGTACATGATGTCGTTGCCCAGTCTTTATCAGCTGTTGAAAGCAAGTTGGAAGGAAAGATTGACTCTCTTACGAAGTTGGTGACACAGTTGACTACCAACCAGAGATCTGCAGCTCCATCTGCATCTGTTGCACGACTATGTGCTATTTGTCCTTCCAGTGACCACTATACAGATGCTTGTCCTTCTTTGCAGCACTCTGCTGCCTCTGATGCGCCTCAGGCTTATGCCACGAACATCTACAACAACAGGCAGCCACAACAGCAAAATCATGACTTATCCAGCAACAGGTACAACCCAGGGTGGAGGAATCACCCCAATCTGAGATGGAACAATGCACCACACATCAACAGCAGGCACCACCTTTCCAGAATGCTGGAGCACCTAACAGATATGTGCCTCCACCTATGCAACAACATCAGAGGCAACAACAACAGCAGCAACAAGAGGCACCTGCCCAACCAGTTGCCCAACCTTCCACTTCGTCTGAACCTTCATTGGAGGAGTTAGTGAGACAGATGACTATGCAAAACCTACAGTTTCAGCAGGAGACTAGAGCTTCCATACAGAGTCTCACTAACCAGATAGGTCAGATGGCTACTCAGATAAACGAGGCGCAGTCTCAGAATTCTGATAAGTTACCATCCCAAACTGTGCAGAATCCAAGGAATGTTAGTGCCATCACCCTCAGATCTGGGAAGCAAATTGTTGTGCCCACCATGCCATCTCCGACACCCGAGCCTCCTAAACTTTCACCTGTTACTTCCCATAGAAAAGAGGACCAGGCTGGTCCAAGCAAGACATTTGAGGCAGGTGAATCGTCTTCTACTTCCGGTGGTTCTTCTTCTTCTACCACCACCAGTGCATCTCCTATCTTACCCCACCAGATTCCTCTTCCATTCCCTCCAAAGGCGATGCCTAGCAAAAAGATGGAAGAGGTGGACAAAGAAATATTAGAGACCTTCAGGAAGGTAGAGGTGAACATACCTCTACTTGATGCCATAAAGAAGATTCCTAGATATGCAAAATTCCTGAAGGACCTGTGCACGCATAAGAGGAAAATGAAAGGAGATGAAAGAATCAGCATGGGCAGGAATGTATCTGCACTTATTGGTAAGTCGGTCCCGCACATTCCTGAAAAGTGCAAGGACCCAGGTATGTTTTGCATTCCTTATATGATTGGAAATAGTAAATTTGAAAATGCCATGCTTGATTTGGGTGCTTCCATTAATGTCATGCCTCTTTCAATTTTTAAATCCTTGTCTCTTGGCCCTTTACAACCTACGGGTGTGGTCATTCAGTTGGCCAACAGGAGTGTTACCCACCCAACAGGTTACATAGAGGATGTCTTGGTTAGGGTTGGTGAGCTAATTTTTCCTGCCGACTTTTATGTTTTCGAAATGGAGGAGGGATTCTCTCATGGATCTGCTCCCATAATCTTAGGCAGACCCTTTTTGAAAACCGCCCGAACCAAGATTGATGTGTATGCTGGAACTTTATCCATGGAATTTGCTGATATTATGGTTCACTTTAATATTCTTGATGCAATGAAGTTTCCAGCTGAGGACCATTGTGTTTTTAAGATTGACATGTTGGATGACATTATTGATAAATATGTTGATGATGATTTTGATTCTTTGCATAAGAAAGAGCATTCTTTTCTATCTTCTCTTCATACATGTATTGAATCTGAATTTGAGAATGATGTTGATTTTGAAGAGAATTTTGATATCCATGATGTTGATGATGTTTTTGATATGAATGATGTTGATAATGTAATTGTCATGAATATGGATTTGGAGCTTGATGAGATAGGTGTTCCACCTTTACCTGTGAATTCTTTGGAGTCAGAATGCACTAACCACTCTGTAGGAAGTACAAATGAATCTGACTTGTAGGCACCTACTCTTGAGTTGAAACAACTCCCAGACAACCTCAAGTACATGTACTTGGAGGATGATGAGAAGAAACCGGTGATCATTTCTACGTCCCTTGATTCTGTTCAAGGGGAGAAGTTGCTTGGTGTATTGAGGAAGCACAAGAAGGCCATTGGTTGGAGTTTGGCTGACATACCTGGTATTAGCCCATCCACATGCATGCATAGAATTCTTTTGAAAGATGGGGCAAGGCCAGTTAGACAGCCACAAAGAAGGCAAAACCCCGTAATCATGGACGTCATCAAGAAGGAGGTTACCAAGCTTTTGCAAGCTGGGATCCTATTTCAGACAGTCAGTGGGTTAGCCCCATCCATGTTGTGCCCAAGAAAACTGGTCTCACTATGGTGAAGAATGAGAGGGATGAGCTTATCCCAGCTAGAGTACAGAACAGCTGGAGAGTCTGCATTGACTATAGGAGGCTCAACCAAGCAACCAGGAAAGATCATTTCCCCCTGCCATTCATTGATCAGATGCTGGAGCGCCTGGCAGGTAAATCTCATTATTGCTTTCTTGATGGGTTTTCTGGCTACTTTCAAATCAACATTGCTCCTGAGGACCAGGCGAAAACCACGTTCAGCTGCCCCTTTGGCACTTTTGCCTATAGGAGGATGCCATTTGGCCTGTGCAATGCCCCTGGTACCTTCCAGCGGTGCATGCTTAGCATTTTTAGCGACTTTCTTGAGAGTTGCATAGAGGTGTTTATGGATGATTTTACTGTATATGGATCCTCCTTTGATGCATGTTTAGACAGTTTGGAAAAAGTTTTGAAAAGATGCATAGAAACAAACCTTGTTCTCAATTTTGAGAAATGTCACTTCATGGTTGGACAAGGTTTGGTTCTAGGGCATATCATTTCTGAAAAGGGAATAGAGGTAGACCCTGCTAAGATATCTGTGATTTCGCAGTTGCCTTACCCCTCTTGCGTGCGAGAGGTGCGATCTTTTCTTGGACATGCAGGTTTCTACAAGCGCTTCATCAAAGATTTCAGCAAGAAGGCGCTTCCCTTGTCCAGACTGCTGCAGAAAGATATTGACTTTTCTTTTGATGACAGATGCAAGCAGGTGTTTGATTGCCTGAAGGAAGCTTTGACCACCACCCCTATCATCCAGGCACCAGATTGGACAGCCCCTTTTGAGCTTATGTGTGATGCATCCAATTATGCATTGGGGGCTGTCTTGACACAGAAAATTGACAAGCTGCCGAGAGTGATCTACTATGCTTCACGCACTTTGGATGTTGCCCAAGCAAATTATACCACCACTGAAAAAGAGTTGTTGGCAATTATTTTTGCCCTTGATAAGTTTAGGTCATATTTGCTTGGATCACCTGTTATTGTGTATACTGACCATGCAGCTCTAAAGTTTCTGTTGAAAAAGGCTGAATCAAAGCCTAGATTGATCAGGTGGATGCTACTGCTCCAGGAGTTTGACTTGCAGATTGAAGACCGGAGTGGAGCACAAAATTTGGTTGCAGACCACCTCAGCCGGATTGAAAAGGCTGGGAATGAAGCTGATGTGTTTCCCATCCAGGATGCCTTTCCTGATGAGAGTTTGTTGATGATTTCTTACTCGCACCCCACTCCTTGGTTTGCACACATTGTAAATTATTTGGTTGCTTCTATTTTTCCTCCCTTAGCATCACGTGCTCAAATTGCTAAAATTAAGAGTGATGCTAAGTATTATGATTGGGATGACCCATATCTGTGGAAGTTGTGCAGTTACCAGGTTACTAGGAGATGCATTCCGGACAATGAGATTGACTCGGTCCTACAGTTTTGTCATGCCTCCTCACCTGGTGGTCATCTGGGGATACAGAGAACAGCTCGCAGGGTGCTTGACTGTGGTTTTTATTGGCCTTCCATCTTCAAAGATGCGGAGAAGATTTGCAGCACTTGTGAGCCTTGTCAGAGAGCAGGAGGATCAATTTCACAGAGACAAGAGATGCCTCAACAACCTATGTTGTTCTGTGAGGTGTTTGATGTATGGGGTATGGATTTCATGGGTCCTTTTCCTGTTTCTTTTGGTTTCTCTTATATTCTCCTCGCTGTGGATTATGTTTCAAAATGGGTGGAAGCTAGAGCCACCAGGACTAATGATGCTCGGGTTGTTGTAGATTTTGTTAGATCTCACCTCTTTTGCAGGTTTGGAGTGCCTAGAGCAATTGTTAGTGATCAAGGAACCCATTTTTGGAACAGATCCATGCAAGCTTTGCTCAAGAAATATGGGGTGACGCACAGAGTTTCTACACCTTACCACCCCCAAACAAATGGGCAGGCTGAGATCTCCAACAGGGAGATTAAGAGGATTTTGGAGAAGATTGTCCAGCCCAACAGGAAAGATTAGAGCAATAGGTTGGACGATGCTCTTTGGGCTCACAAGATAGCTTACAAAGCACCGATAGGGATGTCTCCCTACCGGGTTGTCTCCGGAAAAGCATGTCACCTACCGGTCGAGATTGAGCATCGGGCATATTGGGCTGTGAAGATTTGCAACTTCTCCATGGACCAAGCTGGAGTGGAAAGAAAGTTGCAACTAAATGAATTGGATGAGATCCGATTGGAGGCCTATGAGAACTCGAAGTTCTACAAGGAAAGGACAAAGAAGTTCCATGATAGTTCTATTGTTAGAAAGGACTTCGAGGTTGGCCAGCAGGTTTTGTTGTATAACTCTAGACTCGGCCTCATGGGTGGTAAGTTGAGATCAAAATGGACTGGACCTTTTGTTTTGACTAATGTTTATCCTTATGGTGCAGTAGAGATCCAAGGTCCATCTACAACTAAAAGTTTCAAGGTGAACGGGCATAGACTGAAGCCTTTCCTTAGCAACCCTTCTTTATTGGATGTAGTGGTGGAGGAGACGTCTTTGGTCCACCCCACCTATCCTCCCATCTGACTCAGAGAGTTTCTTTTCTCCTTCCCTCCTCACTTTTATTGCACTTTGTCGATATCTGATGACTGTTCTGATTGTTTGATCTACTGATTGTGACACACTGAGGACATTGTGTCGTTTAAGTGTGGTCTATTAGGGGAGGTTGTTTCTTTGTTCATGTTTCGGTTTTTATGTAGTTTGTTGTGTCTTGTGTACAGTTTTGCATGCTTTTCGTGAATTCTGGATTGTGGTTAGGTTGTCAGTTTTCCTTCACTTCATTGATACTCTGAGATGTTGGATTCCTTGCTTTTCTTTGCTTGGAAGATTATCATGATGTTTGAGAGTTGAATTGATTGTGACACAAATGCCCTGTATGAGAATTTGAGCCACTTTATGTTCTTTCTTGTGTGTGATATGTCTCTTGATTGCTTGCACATATGCCTTGGCTTGACTCTTGTTGACAATTCTTGATTGATATGCATGTTTGGAAGTGATAAAGGCAGTTTTGTTCTTGAGCCTCTCTAGCCAAATAAGCTTACCTTGTTCTAATCCTTTGAAAACCCTTTTTGAGCCTATACTTTCCCCCATTTCTTTGTTTTGAATGCTCATACACTAGCCCTAAGTGAAAAACCATGATTACCTTAACCTTAGGGAATTTTGGAGCTTTGGAAGTGTTTTGGGAACAAGTGTGGTCTCTTGGGGGTTTTTGATGAGTTGGCTAGTTGGTTCCTCTTCTTGTTTTGTTTTGGTAAATATATGTGTATCTTGTCTTTTACAGTTTTGTTTTGAAAGGAGAGAAAAGAAAAGAGACAGGATGATGAAAAAAAATATATATATAATAAATAGAGAAAAATGAAAAAAAAAAATTTGTGAATAATGGAGTCAAGAAGAGGATGGAATTCGTGGTTGTGGGTGTGTTTGAATGTGTTTACACTTGTTCCCCATAGCTCCTCTGTTCCTTATGGTTTGTAGCTTCTTATCCAGATATATCCTCCCTTGTCCTTGGCCCCATTACAACCATGAAAAGACCTTTTGATTTGAACATGCGTATGTGCTTGAGTGTTGATATTAGAGGCTTGCCAAGTCTATTTGTGATTGCTTTCTTGAGTGCATTGAGTGACATTGATTTACCTTAAACACTTGAGAGAAACACTGATTGTGTGCATCTGTGAGGCTCTGTTGCTTTTGATTCATCTCTTGAACTGATTGAATGTTTTCCTTGTACTGAACTGTTTGGATGATTCTTTGAGTATTTGCTTTCATTGACTCTGTGTGGGATTCTGCCTATACCTTTTACCGTCCGATTTTGTGAGAATTGTGCAACTGTGTTTCTGTTTTGGAGTCTTTGTTGTCTGTCTATCGAGTCTATGTCAGTTCCCTGATGTTTGAGTAGTTCCCTAGTTTTCGTTTTGGTTTTGCCCAGGAGTGCAAAAGACTAAGTGTGGTCTATTTTGATGAGTCGTTATTTCTTGAATTATATTTAGTTTATTGCACTTAAATAAACCAGGGAATTGTGTTTAATTGTTTGTTATTTCCCCGTTTTCTGAATTCTGCTTAATTTGGTCGGAAATTTGTAAATGTGCTAACTTGGATTTTCTGAGCTGATTAAGTGCATTTTTGAAGTGCAGGAAAATTTCGGAAATACATTTTGGGACATCAGGAAGAATGCCAAATAAATTCAAGACTCTCCACACAGACATTTTAGAATTAATTAAATTGTAATTCAGTAGTTTAGAATTTCTGTATCAACTTTTACATTTTGGGACAATTTTTAGTAAAGTAGACTAGACCCAAAATGTGAAGGAAAATGACTTGGCATCTTAGGGTTTTTGTGTGGACCCCACCCTTATTAAAGGTGACCCACGACCTTTAGGGTAGCCGCCACCCACATGAAGATCAACATTTTTTTTCACTTTTAAAACACTCGGTCACGGAGAATACATGGGGAGCGTTTTTGCTGTGCACGGTTACTCATGAATCAAAAACTCTCGGTTTTTATTCTAGCAGGAAAATGAGTGTTTCTTTCTTTAGACAATAGTAGCTCGTTGATTTTCTTTCCTGTAGAAAAAGCGTTGATTTCATTTAGAAAAAGACACATTACATTGTGATGAGAGGGTCGCACCTCTCACAAAAGTTGTGCATAAAAGAATGCAGTACAGTTACTAGGAAGTGACTCCTAGGTCGTCTCTCAAGGACCAAATTTGGTTCAAGTCTCAGGTCAAACACGCGATGGGGGGTTTTCAAAGTGTTTTTGTGATTATAAGTGAACTAAATTAAAATTGGAAATTAAGTACAGCCAAACATACTTGAAAACATTGGAAATGAATGAATAAAGCATGAAGATCGAAAGGTCCTACAGATGACCGAACGGTTCTACATTGAGACCGAACGGTCTCTAAAGCAAGTGAGGAAATTAAAAAAAAAAACAGAAGATAAAGAAGCCGAACAAAATAGATAGCATAGTGAACGGAAACAATAAATTGAACGGTCCTAAAACAAGATAACAATAATTGTAAAGTGCTTCGACTAATTAAGACTGCAACGGTTAAGCTAAAAATGAAATGCTCATTGTATTAAACAACAAAAAAAATAAAATAAAATAAAATGAACTAATAGCATTGAAACGCATTAACAATACTAAAAGGAAAGAAAACATAAACAGTAAAAGAAATAATGTAGATTAGAAAAATGCTGAATGCAAATTAATATATAAAATATAAAAATGTAACTCATGTGTGAAGCCCAAAATAACATCCCAACGCTTCTTCCAAATCAGCAGACCACTTCATGCTTCTCAAAAGAAATTGAAAGTGCAAATGATAGCTCTCCTAATATTTTTTTACCGTGCTGCATCACCAAAATAAAATCACATGCACTCCAAATTGAAATTGAAATCAGCGTGTGAATCTAAAGAAAGAAAAAAAAAACTAGTTATGCGCGTTCCTACCCTATGAAATCAGCACTTCCATTCTTTAAAAGCAAATAAAAAAAAAAAACAAATTCTCCTCCCAATAATGCTAGACGTGACAGCCGCTGGACCATCCATAATTAAAAGCCAAATGAATTTAGCACCTTTCCAAGGCAATTGAATAAGCACTTCTCTTAATTCCTAAATATAAAACTTTCACCGCTTATGCATAAAGGAAGAAAATTGTATCACTTTTTCTCTCAAAGAAAATGAAGGTGCTTCTCCCATGCCATCATCATTAAGCCATCAACGTGTTGGAATCAAAGGAAGACAACAAACATTTAATAAAAAGTATTGAACCAAAATTACAGCAGCATCCTCCGTGTGCTTTAATCAATGAAAGGAAAAATCGTGTTGCACCTGGTTCCCCATTCTTAATCACCGTGCTATTCTCCATACTTCCAGCTCAACTCCCGTGCTGCTGCTAAGAGCCATCCCAGAGAGTGGCGGCTGGATCCTCACGTCCCCCCTAAAAGAAACCGAGACCGAGAGTGTGTGTGTCCCAAAAATGTGTGGCGGCTACTTACTTCCTGCTTCCCCTAACCGTGAAGCCTTCGGATGTGTGCTACTGGGCTGCTTCCGTGTGCACCTCCCAAGATGCTATCCGTCATCACCTATCACCTTTTGCTTCTGCTGGAACACTTCTTTGTTGGACGCTGCTGGAAAATGAAAAATAATGTTGGGCCGTGGGCTTCTCAATGTGTCATGCTTTTTTTTTTCTTTGCTATTCAATAAAGCCAAGCTGTTGTATGCCTTGTTTAAGAGTGTTGGGAGCTTTTAGCACTGTCCAATTATCAGTTCCTAGCCACCACAAGTACCCAACAACAAGCAAATGCAAACAGATTAGAAATCACTCAAACAGTAAGCATTGGACTGACATAGGGGAGTAAAAAAAATACTGGGAACAGCACAGAACGAATTTGAACAAAATAAAAACTATACGTGAAAATAGACATCCATACGAAACTATGAAAAAAAATTGCATAGAAAACGGATAAGAATTGAACTCAAACGAAGACACACAAGTTGACGCAACATTCACGCGGCAGCCAGCGAAAATAAAAATGGCTAAGATGCATTGGCTCAATTGCCATTTCTCATTTAGCTTTCAAATGTCACAAAAAGTTATCCAAAATTTTCCCCTAATTAATAATGCAAAACATTCAACTCCAAGGGGTTTTCGTTTTTTTACTTCTTCACACATTTATTTTTAAGTGTTCTTCAAACATTCAACTTTTCAATTGCCGCCTCCATTCTTGGATTGCATTTAAATGTTTAGCTCAACGTTGCATCTTGGTTCACACACTTTTGCTTTGAAGTTATATTCCAACGGTGTTTCCAAGGTACAATGTCCATTTCATTCATTAGTTAATGTTGCTTCCTTTATTCCAACTGTTGTGCATTGAAAGTTTATTCCAAGCTGCATTGTGCATTTAATGTTTTAGCTTAAGTGTTGCTTTTTAAATTGTTTCAAGCACTTTTCACTGTAATGCTGTCTATTCTGTTTAGTTGTGTTAATTTAGTTGTGATGTTAGCTTAAGTGACCAACCATTTTAATTCTGTGTTTATATCTGTGTTTACATCCGTGTTTATGTTCGTGTTTTAATTTATTTCAATTGCATTCTCAAAAATCTTCACAAACCCCCCCCCCCCACAATGTGTTTGATCTGAGACTGAACCAAATTTGGTCCTTGAGAGACGACCTAGGAGTCACTTCCTAGCACTGTACTGCATTAATTTTGCAATCAATTTTTGTGTGAGGTGCGACCCTCTCATCACTAAGCTTTGGTTAAATTCTTTTCCAGAGGGAAGCTTCATAGAGTGGGATGCAGTGGTGACAAAGTTTCTAAATAAATACTTCCCACAATCAAAGGTGAATAAAGGCAAGGAAGAGATTTCTTCATTCAGGCAGGGCATGGAAGAATCACTGGGTCAAGCATGAGATATATATAAAAGCTTGCTAAGAAAAACACCCACGCATGGATTCGATGAATTGGAAGTAGTCCTTACCTTCCTTGGAGGTCTTGGTTCACAAACCAAGATGATGCTTGACGCCTCAGCAGGAGGAAATATCAAATGGAAAACTCCAGAGGAAGCTACAAAAATCATTGAAAATATGGCTACTAATGACAACGAGCTAAATAGTGAAAGAAGAGCTCCTATCCAACAAAAAGGAGTTCTACAATTACAAACAAATGATGCCTTGCTGATGGACAAATTTGTAAGCACCAAAATATGATGTCACAAACTTGTTTCACAATCGGCAAGTATGACCGAATCGTTCAAGTAATAAAACTTGGTAAGACCAAGTATCGTTCTTCCCAAAGGACTCACGGCCTAGTTTAGTTATGTGATTTGTTGATTAGCTAGGACTTACAAACGAAATATTTAAAGTTTAATATGCAAAGACGAAAATAAACATGTATGCATGAATTTTATCAATGGCAAAGACTAAAGATAAACACTTTCAATGGAAATATGAATGAATATGTTGTTGGGGGTCAATTTCATCTCATCCACTCTCATATATTTTAGGAATTCAACATTCAAATCATCATTGTTAATGCCACTCTCTAATGTACCATTCTAGATGGCTTCTCCCTAATCAAATAGTTCATACAATTCCTAGCATTCCTAATGATTAGTTCATGAGCACAGGAGCTTAAAGGCAACCAATAAAATATTGTCAGTATAATATTGGGAGAAATTCCCCGGATCTAGACTTCCCCGTACGTGTCCGTATCGACAAAACCAATAATCATGCATTAGAATGAGTTAAACAATGCAAGCATTGAGCAAAGAGGAAAAACCCTAACTAATGATGAAAGAAAGCATATGTCTTAATTAAAAGATGTACTCAACAAATCCATATATGAGAGCTTCAAGAGATTACATTGATTCCCCAACAAACATACAAGGTTTAGTTCACCATATTCATGGTGAAACTAGATGAATAACAATGAAAGAATGAAAGAATAAACCCAATAAAGGTGAAGAGGTAGCCTGAGCATCCAAGATCCTCCTTCAAAGGGGTGGAAGAGAGAGTGATTACTTCGTTTCTGCCAAAGATACCTAATTCTAGGACGTGTAAGCCCTTATATACTAATCTAGAGTTACAAAAGATTACAAAAGCCCAAGCCCAAAAAGTGCCGCTCAGCGGTATTTACCGCTCAGCGGTGATTGCGCCTCTTCTTTCTTCCCCTCAGCGGCCATTTTGCCCCTCAGCGGTTCCAACGTCACCTTTTGAGTGCCGCTCAGCGGTAAAATACCGCTGAGCGGTGCCTTCGTCTTCTCTTTTTGCACTCTTTGATCTCTTTTCTAATGTCACTTCTCTACTTCTTCACTCTTTTCACTAAATTCACCTTAAAACCTGCACAAAAACACTTAAATCAAGCATAAACCTGTCCAGCTCTCTTATTTATGAAAATATAGATAAATTGCATGATTTCAAGCTAGTTTTTAAGTCTAAAGGTTGCTTTTAGTATCAATTTTAAGCATGAAAATAACAGTTTTTCAACTGTTATCACTTGCTAGCACAGAATAAAATTCTAACTCAACAATTGGATACTCTTACAAAAACACTTGCACAATTGCCTAAAGAGTTAAAGACTATTGCACAGGTACAATCTCAGTTGTGTGAATTATGTGGGGGTGACCATATCAATGGTCAATGCGCCTTTCCAGCAGAAGCCGTAGAGGATGTGAATTACATGGCTAATCAATATCGTCAAGGGAACTACAATCAAGGGTGGAAACCACACCCAAGCATTGGTCAAGGGCAGACTAGGCAAGCTGGTCAATTTAACAAGCAGCAGCAACAACCAACCTTATGGCAGCAGATTTCTATGCTTAATGAAAGGTCCATGAGGATGGAAGAAACTCTTAACCAGTTCATACAGAAAACTGAGTCTACCTAGAAGAGCACTGAAGTTGCTATCAAGAATTTGGAGATTCAGATGGGTCAGATCACTAATTAAGAGATAGTTGAGTTAAAAGAAGGAGAAACAGAAGAGAAAAGAGAGTAAAAATATTTTTCCCTTTCCAATAAATCAGGAGAAAAAACTTGATTTTACAGAATTATTCAAGATGGTGGACAATGATGCACCTTAGGAGGAGATTCTACAACAAATTACAGTTTACACTAAATCTGATGAAGATGTCTCTACAAAGAAAAGACGTAGAGATGATGAGGCAAAGAAGTGTAAAGCTGTTAAAAAGGAGCCATTCCCTCCAAAAGCGAAAGATCCAGGAGGCTTTTCTATTCCTTGTACCATAATGAAGAAAAGGGTTAAAAACGCTCTACTTGATTTAGGTTCAAGTGTTAACTTGATACCTTATTCTTTACTGGAGCAGATTGGTGATGTTAATGTGAAACCTGTAAAGGTTAACCTAGTAATGGCAGACGGATCTTCAAAGGAACCATGTGGAATTGGAGAGGATATTGTAGTTTGTGTAGGCAAACTCCAATTCTTGGTAGACTTTGTGGTGATGAAGATGGAGACGGAAAAGATACCTATTATTCTTGGAAGACCGTTTATGAAAACGGCCAAAGCCATCATTGATGTGAACGAAGGTATAGTGGTGCTCCAAGACCGAGAGGAGAGAGTTGTTGTAGATGTCTTTAAAGATGAGAGGCAGATACAGGAGGAAGAAGCTAGTCATAAAGCTGCATTTCAAGATGTACACATGACTAGCCATCAAGATGAAAAGCCCAAGGTTAAAGGTAAACATTGTTTGTTGTTTCAGGTACAGAAAGGAGAAAAGATTGAAAGAGGGAGAAAATTTCCTGATGACTGGATGAAAGTTAGACCCCAATGTGGTACACCTGTGAGAATCAAAAACAAGTTGTGGGTTGTGAAAGGCTATAAAGAGAAGGAGATGATAGAGATAGAGTCTCCATATTCTAGAAGAGTCAAAACAGTACACAGGAAACAGCTAAGGAGTTGGTGGGACAAGGACATCAACTATGAAGAAGGAACTTGAACTTTATTGGGTCAAGCTAATGACGTTAAAAGAGCGCTTGCTGGGAGGCAACCCAGTGATTTAAGAACTTTTTATTTTATTTTGGTTTTATAATTTTTAATTTATTGGACATTATTTTTGTAAATATTTTGTTGGATATAGCATCTATTGAAGGATGCTAGGTGGTTAAGTATCTACTGAAGGATACTAAGTCTGTAACACCTACTGATGGGTGTTGGTAAGAAAGTTTTGCACCTATTGATGGGTGTTGGTAAGAAAGTCTTGCACCTACTATGGGTGTTGGAGGATTTTGGGTCAGGCTCGTGACGTTAAACAAGCGCTACCTGGGAGGCAACACAGTTGATTGATTGTTTTTGTTTGTTTTAGTTGCATAATAGGGTTGTGCATGAGTAATCTGAAAATTGAATTGCAGGGAACCAGTGAGGGCCATGTTTAGGGGGCATTTAGGTTAAGCAAGGAAGAAGAAGAGCACTTCACGAAAGTGCCGCTGAGCGGTACTATCGCAGAATGGGCTTTGGTTGCCCCTTAGCAGAACCCGAGCCCATTAGGGTATTTTTATACCTTAAGCTGCGCATAAGCTTCTATTTTCAGGCTCTTCTCTGCACACACACTCCTACATACCTTTTCCAAGGTTCTCCACATTTTTTCCCTCTTCCCTCTTGAGAAAATCTCTCTTTCACTCACTTTCTCACCAGTGTTCCATCCAAGTTTGGGGTTGGAAGAGAGCATCTTAGCTTGGAAGGATTCTCATTGATAACAGTTGAAAAACTGTTATTTTCATGCTTAAAATTGACACTAAAAGCAACCTTTAACACTTAGAAACTAGCTTGAAATCATGCTTTTGTTCATATTTTCAGAAATAAGAGAGCTGGACAGGTTTATGCTTGATTTCAGTGTTTTTGTGTAGGTTTTAAGGTGAATTTGGTGAAAGAAGTGAAGAAGGAGAGAGATGGAATCAGAAAAGACATCAAAAAGTGCAAAAGGAGAAGTTGAAGTTACCGCTCAGCGGCAGTTTACCGCTGAGCGGCACTCAGGAGTTCACGGGAGGTCCGTTAAGGGGCAAAATGGCCGCTGAGGGGAAGAAACTACTCACGCACTTATCGCTGAGCGGCACTTTACCGCTGAGCGGCACACTTATGGGCTTGGGCCAATATTTTCTGTAATTTTAGAATAGTATATAAGCTTTAGGACGTCCTAGGGTTTGTATCTTTGGCAGAAACGAAGCAAACACTCTCTCTTCCACCCCTTTGAAGGAGAATCTTGGATGCTCAGGCTACCTCTTCACCTTTCTAGGGTTTTATCCTTCATTCTTTCATTATTGTTCATCTAGGTTCACCATGAATATGGTGAACTAAACCTTGTATGTTTGTTGGGGAATCAATGTAATCTTTTGAAGCTCTCATATATGGAATTTGTGCTTGCATCTTAATCTAAGACTTATGCTTTCTTTCATCATTAGTTATGGTTTTTCCTCCTTGCTCAAAGCTTGCTTTGTTTAACTCATTCAATGCATGATTATTGGTTTTGTCGATACGGGAACGTACGGGGAAGTCTAGATCTGGGGAATTACTCCCAATAGTATATTGGTTGTCGTTAAGCTCCTGTGCTAAAAGAACTAATTATTAGGAATGCTAGGATTTGTATGAACTCGTAATTGGGGATAGGCCTTCTTGACAAAGTAATTTAGAGAGTGGCATTAACAATGATGACTTGAATGTTGAATTCCTAAAATATATGAGAGTGGATAAGATGAAATTGACCCCCAACAACATATTCATTAATATATTTCATTGAAAGTGCTTGTCTTTTGTTTTAGCCATTGATCAACCTTATGCATACATGTTTATTTTCGTCTTTTGCATTATAAAATCCAATTATTTTGTTCTTAAGTCTTAGCTACTCAACAAATCACATAACTAAACTAGGTCGTGAGTCCTTTGGGAGAATGATACTTGGTCTTACCGAGTTTATTACTTGGAACGATTCGGTCATACTTGCCGATTGTTCAATAAGTTTGTGACATCATATTTTGGTGATCATAAATTTTTTCATCACTCATTGCATCTAGCATCTCCACCCAAGTAAGTAAAGCATTTTGTTCATTCTAGGATTCTTGAGTTTGAATGTGATTGTTAAAGCATGAAAATTTAGGGGTTTTGATTTCTATGCATGATTTGATGATTAAATTGATGTTTGAACCGATTGAAGTGCACGATTTTGGTCTGGAAAACCTAAAATTGCATGTGGGTGGAGTTAGGACAGGTTAAAAAGGGATTTTTCAAAAATCTGCAGAGTCACTGCTCAGGGGTAAATTTCCGCTGAGCGGCACTCTGCCAGACTTGAATTTTTTTTTATCCATTGTGTTCTGGATTGTTGCACTGGCGGCGCTGATGGGTAATTCTGACCCTCAGCGGTGGTTTAGCTTCGAAATGAGGTGTGTTCTGTGTTTTACTAATGATTAACAACATGTTCTGTGGTTTTGTATCTGTGTTTGATTGTAGGAATGACATCCTCTTCAGGCAAAAGATTGAAGACCATGGAATCCAAGAGAAAAGAAAAGGAACCAGAACAACCCCATTCTAGTAGGTTCCTATCTCGAAAACATGAGAAGCACTTCAAGGTGGTCTAAGATAGGAGACTCCTTATGGAGAGAGTGGTTGGAATGATACCTAACTTTGCTCCTCAATTTGGAGAGCAATTGTTAGGGAATGATTGGGGGAAGCTAGCCACATACCCTACACCTGAAAATATAGCTGTGGTAAAAGAATTCTAGACCAATGAAAAGAAGATTGGTGATTATCCAGCTGAGAACTACCTAGGCTATGTCAGAGGCCATGCTATCAGGTATGATCCTGATTCCATCAACAACTTCTTGGATACTGTGTGAGCTGGTGAGTAGTGCCAGTTTGCTCTCTGTATGGAGGAAGGTGCTGAGTTTGAGGATGTGGAGAGAGTTCTATGTGTACCTGAAGAACATTTTCAAAGGAATAGAACTGGTGTTGTGGTGAATATTAGGAGGACTGACTTCACTCCTCTTGCAAAGTATTGGATGGTGTTTTCCCATGCCAACATTCAGCCATGTTCTCATGTGTCAGATATTACTCTTAGCAGGGCACTCTTCATTTACTGTGCTATCAGGAACTTAAATGTCAATATTGGGCAGGTGATAGCTGATGAAATCAGGGTGTGTGCTAATACCACAAATAATAGAGCACCCTTAGGACATCCTTCCTTAATCACACACCTCTGCAAGATAGCTAGGGTGGATACTTCTGCTCCACCATTTGAAAGGCCAAGGAAAGAAATTGATGAGGCCTATTATAGACAATATTGTGGAGGTGAGGATGCAGCTCAACCAGTTCCACCACGCCGTGCTCGTAGAGAGAGAGGGCAAGCATAGAGTCAAGCATCTGCTGAGACACATGAAGCAGAACCGTTCCAAATGAGGGACATGTACATGTCTCTTATAGGTGCATAGTTACAGTCCATCCATAGAGGGCAGGTGGCTATTGCTGAGATGATTGTTGGAATGTATGATACACCTCCAGCTCACAGGTGGACTATGGAGGAGTTCGATAATGTGGTAGCCTGGCCAGAGGAGCCGGTACAAGGAGGCGGAGCTGAAGCAACTGAAGCTTCAGTTAGGGAGATGGATGAAGATGAAGCTGATGATGATGATTGATGAGAGGGTTGCACCTTGATAACAGTTGAAAAAGTGTTATTTTCATGCTTAAAATTGATACTAAAAGCAACCTTTAGACTTAAAAACTAGCTTGAAATCATGCAATTTATCTATATTTTCATAAATAAGAGAGCTGGACAGGTTTATGCCTGATTTATGTGTTTTTGTGCAGGTTTTAAGGTGAATTTAGTGAAAAGAGTGAAGAATGAGAGAAGTGACATTAGAAAAGAGATCAAAGAGTGCAAAAAGAGAAGTCGAAGGCACCGCTCAGCGGTATTTTACCGCTGAGCGGCACTCAAGAGGTGACGTTGGAACCGCTGAGGGGCAAAATGGCCGCTGAGGGGAAGAAAGAAGACGCGCAATCACCGCTGAGCGGTAAATACCGCTGAGCGGCACTTTTTGGGCTTGGGCTTTTGTAATCTTTTGTAAATAGAATAGTATATAAGGGCTTGCACGTCCTTGGGATTAGTATCTTTGGCAGAAACGAAGTAAACACTCTCTCTTCCACCCCTTTGAAGGAGGATCTTGGATGCTCAGGCTACCTCTCCACTTTTATTGGGTTTATTCTTTCATTCTTTCATTGTTATTCATCTAGGTTCACCATGAATATGGTGAACTAAACCTTGTATGTTTGTTGGGGAATCAATGTAATCTCTTGAAGCTCTCATATATGGATTTGTTGAATACATCTTTTAAATAAGACATATGCTTTCTTTCATCATTAGTTAGGGTTTTTCTTCTTTGCTCAGTGCTTGCATTGTTTAACTCATTCTAATGCATGATTATTGGTTTTGTCGATACGGACACGTACGGGGAAGTCTAGATCCGGGGAATTTCTCCCAATATTATACTGACAATATTATATTGGTTGCCTTTAAGCTCCTGTGCTCATGAACTAATCATTAGGAATGCTAGGAATTGTATGAACTATTTGATTAGGGAGAAGCCATCTAGAATGGTACATTAGAGAGTGACATTAACAATGATGATTTGAATGTTGAATTCCTAAAATATATGAGAGTGGATGAGATGAAATTGACCCCCAACAACATATTCATTCATATTTCCATTGAAAGTGTTTATCTTTAGTCTTTGCCATTGATCAAATTCATGCATACATGTTTATTTTCTGTCTTGCATATTAAACTTTGAATATTTCGTTTATAAGTCCTAGCTAATCAACAAATCACATAACTAAACTAGGCCGTGAGTCCTTTGGGAAGAACGATACTTGGTCTTACCAAGTTTATTACTTGAACGATTCGGTCATACTTGCCGATTGTGAAACAAGTTTGTGACATCATATTTTGGTGCTTACAAATTTGTCCATCAAGTTTTTGGCGTCGTTGCCGGGGATTCGTGGTTTAACTGGTTAATTTGTGTGATTATTGATTATCTTTGACTTTAATTTTAAATTTCTGTTTTATTTTTTCTGTTTTTATTTTATTTTATCTTTTTATCTTTTTAGATTAGGTTAGATTTTATTTAGATTAGATTAGATTTTATTTTATTTTATTTTATTAGATTTTATTTTATTTTTATCTTCTAAATCTTTTATCTTCTTATCTTCTGAATCTTTTATCTTTTTATCTTTTGGATATATATCTTCTCCTATATCTCTTTGTGCTGACAAATCTTTTCTAGGGTGTTGTTTTCTTGTGCTTGCAGGAAGCAATTCGAACTAGGAGTATGGAGAACAATAATGGTAGAAGAACTTTTGCAGATTATACTAATCTTGCTGGACCTCAGCACTTCAATAGCATAGCTAGACCTAGAGTCAATGCAGCCAACATGGAGGTCAAACCAGCACTGATTCAACTGGTGAAGAGTAATCAATTTAATGGGTTATCTCACGAAAGCCCATATGAGCACCTGACTACCTTTAATGAGATTTGCAATACAGTCAAAATTAATGGGGTGCCAGACGAAGCAATCAAACTTAGCTTGTTTCCTTTCTCATTGGGAGGCAATGCTAAGCTTTGGTTGAACTCTTTTCCAGAAGAAAGTTTCACAGAGTGGGAAGCAGTGGTCACAAAATTCTTAAACAAATATTTCCCACAATCTAAGGTGACTAAAGGAAAGCAAGAGATTTCTTCATTCAAGCAGGGCATGGAAGAATCACTGGGGCATGCATGGGACAAATATAAAAGCTTGTTACGTAAAACTCCCATGCATGGCTTTAAAGAACATGAAGTAGTCCTAACTTTTCTTGGAGGGCTTGGTTCACACACCAAGATGATGCTGAATGCCTCAGCAGGAGGCAATATCAAATTGAAGACTCCAGAGGAAGCAACTGAAATTATTGAAAATATGGCTACTAGTGACAACGAATTCAATATTGACACAGGAGATCGTAATCAGAAGGAGTTGTCAAAATTAAATGAGGCTCTGCTTGTCCAAAATAGAACTCTATCTCAACAGCTTGAGGAAGTAACCATGAAACTTTCTCAAATACCACAGGAAATACAACAGGTCTCAATGGTTCAAGAGCAACAAAAATGGCAGATGCAATTTACTCCAGTTGAGAAAACAACAAAGCTTGAAGAGACTTTCCAGAGATTCTTGAAGACAAATGCGTCCTATTGTCATAATGTGGATGCTGCATTTAAAAAAATGGAGGGTCATGTTGAGAGAATAGTTGACGAGATTAAATATGATAATCTTGGAAAAGAATGTAAAACTGTTGTGACTAGAAGTGGTAGAGTGTTAGAGGAGAGACAAAAAGAGAGAGGAGAGAAAAAAAATGAGAGTGAGAGTGAAAAAGAATCATGTGAGTGGAAAGAAAGAGTTGAGAGAGAAAAAGAGAAAAAAGAAGAAGAGGAGAGGAGAGAAAAAAAAGAGAGAGAAGAGAGACAGAGAGAAAAAGAGCATGAAAAGCCACTTCCTTATCCAAAGGGTTATTCAAGGAAGGAGAAAGAAAAGCAGTTGGAAAGATTCATGGAACTGTTTAAGAAGTTGGAGATCACTATACCATTCTCTGAAGCATTGCAACAGATGCCAGCATATGCAAAATTCTTGAAGGAACTTCTCACAAAGAAACACAAGTACATTGAGAAGGAAACTATCAATATATAGGGCAATTGCAGTGCAATCATACAGAAACTACCTCCTAAACTTAAAGACCCAGGAAGCTTCACCATTCCATGTACCATAGGAGATGTGAAAGTTGGAAGAGCATTGATTGATTTGGGAGCTAGCATTAATCTAATGCCGCTATCCATGTGCAGAACAATTCAGGGGTTGGAAATTAAACCAACCAGAATGGCTCTTTGACGAGAGGGTCGCACCTCCCACAAAAGTTGTGCATAAAAGAATGCAGTATAGATTAGGAAGTGACTCCTAGGTCGTCTCTCAAGGACCAAATTGGGTTCAGTCTCAGATCACACACGGAAAAAGAGGGGGGGTTTTGTGAAGAGTTTTGTGAATGCAGATGGACTAAATTAAAACACGAATATAAACACGGAGGTAAACACAAGATTAAAACATTTGGTCACTTAAAGATGAACATTAAACAACATAGTGAACGAAAACAGTAAACTAAACGAACAACAAATGAAGACAAGCCGAACGGAAAAATTAGAGATTGAACGATCTAGACGCAACAAAACCAGAAAATGCAGAATTCATCAGGATTTGAAAACAAAACACTGGAACAATAAATGCACAGAAAACGTAACAACACCCAAATTGAAATTCACCAAATGAACTTAAACACTAAACGCAACAGAAGTATCAGTAAAAGTAAACCGAGATTAAAACAACACTTGAAAACAAGATGAACAAGAAAACACAACAGATAATAAAAATAAAAACACTTGGATAAAAAATGAAATGCACATTGCGTGAACCACTTGGAAAAAAAACAATTTATAATTAAGAAAATACATCTTGCGGTTGGAATAGAAATTCAAGGCAAAGAGTAAGCTATACATCAAAAGCAATTCATCATAGCACAATGAAAACGCGTTAATAGTGATCTAAATTGCAATTGTTGAACCGGTGAAAATAACCTTAAAACATGTAACCCGCTGCACCTCCATCAATTAAGCAAGAAGGATAAATGCTTGAACAGTAGACCAATAATGCAATAAGTCAACGCTTTTCTAAAAGCCAAAATTCAATCCTTCTCCTACTAAAGTTGGACGTGACAGCTATATTCACTTACGTGACTTAAAAATGAAATGTACTAGTGGAATGAAAACCCAAAAGAAATTGATTCATGAGTCATCGTGACACTAACGCTGGATGTGTGCTTTCTCCATGCCGTGACACCACTTTCTCCATGATGGCACCGTTTACCGTTTTCATTCAATGATAAACTCTTAAATAAAACCTTCCAGCCTTGCACAAAATTAAAAGGAAAAGAAAGTGTATTTTTTTTTCATTCAACCACTGCAAAACGTTCTAAGCTTTCTCCAAAAAAAAAGAAATGTTCAAAAGCAAAGCTTAAAACAAAACTGAGGTTGCATCTCGACCATGTGTCTCTCCGTTTTAGCAAAAATCAGAAATGGAGAAATAAATGTGCTTCCTTTCTTATTCCCTTGTAACAGCGTAAAAGCATAAGCATCTATAAACACAACATTCAAAGCAAGCCTAAAAAAAAAAAATCAGAGAAAGTGCTACTGCACCCGCTCCAGGCCGAGGCACCCCCTACGTTTCAGCTACTCCTACTCTCCTTTCTCTCCCTTCGGTGGTGGCTACTGGAACCTCCCACGTCCAGCCCCCTCTAGGTCACCTAATTGAAGTGTGTTTTCAGCTTGCAAGGAATAAAATGTATCCCTTTTCTGCTGCTACCCATATCCCTCCATGCTTTCTTTCTTTTTCCAGCTCCTCTCCCACTTACTCTCGGTGGTTCCTCCCTCTAGTGTGGCGGCTGCTCTCCTTAAGTGTGCCCTCCTCCTCTCCGTGTGGGCCAGGTGTGCTGGACGTGTAGGACCTCCAAGCTGCTGCTGGATTTGCTGGACGGCCAAGTGGCAGCTGGACCGCTTGCTGGACGTCACCCCTTCAATGCTTCCAGCCTTGGCCCGTGATGCCTCTTCACCCAATCGCTGGACAGCGTGTTCTCTTTGTGCACCCCTCCAAATATGCTGGCAGCAGGACCGCGGAGGCTTTCTTCTTGCTGGACACACCCCTTTGTTGTGCTGGAAATGTGAGGCCCATCATGTGTATGTGTTGCACGTTCCAGCCAAGAAAAAATGTGGTGGCTCCCACGGTAGCTCTCTCTCGTGTGCCCTCTGGATGCTGGACACGTGAAGTGTGCGTGTGGTGGGCCTGCTGTGTGCTTCTTCTTTTAACAATGCTAATTCAATAAAACTCTAACATTTCATTTTGGAACTCCTCCTGGCCGTGAACTCTACTAAGCCAATGTAAAATAATGTGAGTGGTGGCCCCCTCATTCCTTCCAGCTCATATCCGTGTGTGTGCTTTGAACCGTGGCAGCTCATAGCCTTTTTCTGTGTGCACCCCCAAAAATAAATCCATACCTCCTTTCTCTTTTTAGCTTAAAGTATATTGATGTGGCATTCCTTTTCACCTCCAAATGTCCCAAATATTATCCAAAATTTTTCCTGTAATTAATAATGCAAATAATTAACTCAAATAATTCAAATTAATTAAAATAAGAATTTTTGGTCAAATTAAGCACAATTAACAAAAACGGAAAAATACCGGACATTTAAGCACAATTCCCTGATTAATTTTAGCACACTAAACTAAGTGAAGTGAATAAAATATTGACTCATCAAAATAGACCACACTTAGTCTTTTGCACTCCTGGGTAAAATCAAGACGCAGATCAGGGAACAGTTCAAAGGACTTTTAGGAAGGTGACACAGACTCAGCATACAGAAAACAAAGACTCAACAAGGACATAAACAGAATTACACAGTCCTCAAGAAATCTGGACAGAGAAAAGAAGTAGATAATTCCAACTCAGAATCAGAGAAAGCAGATACTCAAAGAATCATCCAAACAATTCAGTACAAGGAAAGCAGTCAATCAGTTCAAGAGATGAATCAAAAGCAACAGAGCCTCACAGATGCACACAATCAGTGTTTCTCTCAAGTGTTTAAGGTAAATCAATGTCACTCAATGCACTCAAGGAAGCAAACAACAACAGACTTGGCAAGACTCTAATATCAACACTCAAAACATATGCATGTTCAAATCAAAAGGTCTTTCCATGGTTGTAATGGGGCCAAGGACAAGGGAGGGTATATCTGGATAAGAAGCTACAAACCATAAGGAACAGAGGAGCAATGGGGAACAAGTGTAAACACATTCAAACACACCCACAACCTCTAATTCCATCCTCTTCTTGACTCCATTATTCACAATTATTGACCCACAATTTTTTTTTTCACTATTTTTCTGCTCTTTTTTTTTTTTCATCCTGTCTCTTTTCTTTTCTCTCTTTTCAAAACAAAACTGTAAAAGACAAGATACACATATATTTACCAAAACAAAACAAGAAGAGGAACCAACTAGCCAACTCATTAGAAACCCCCAAGAGACCACACTTGTTCCCAAAACACTTCCAAAGCTCCAAAATTCCCTAAGGTTAAGGTAATATTGGTTTTTCACTTAGGGCTAGTGTATGAGCTTCAAAACAAAGAAATGGGGAAAGTATAGGCTCAAAAAGGGTTTTCAAAGAATCAGAGAAAGGTAAGCTTATTTGGCTAGAGAGGCTCAAGAACAAAAATGCCTTTATCACTTCCAAACATGCATATCAATCAAGAGTTATCAACAAGAGTCAAGCCAAGGCATATGTGCAAGCAATCAAGAGACATATCACACACAAGAAAGAACACAAAGTGGCTCAAATTCTCACACAGGGCATTTGTGTCACAATCAATTCAACTCTCAAACATCATGATCATCTTCCAAGCAAAGAAAAGCAAGGGATTTCAAACCAATAAGTATCAATCAAGTGAAGTGAAAGACGAGTCTACAACTTTAACACAGTCCAGAAATGAAGAGAAACATGTAAAACTGTACACAAAACAAAACAAACACAACCTAGAAAATCAAAAAAAATTTAACGCGGAAAACAAAAACTAACAAAGAAAAATCAGAATCTCCCCCAATAGACCACACTTAAACTACACAGTGTCCTCAATGTGTCATAAGCATAAGATCAGAAATCATAACAGTCAACAGATCATGGACAAGTGCAATAAAAGTAGGGAAAGGGGGAGAAGAGAGAAAGAAAACTCCCCTGATCATGGTGGCAGTTGCCAATTTTGGACTTGCAGGGAGATGTCTTCCACCATTAGATCCAGCAAGGAAGTTTTGAGGAAGAATTTCTTCATCCTCCAGATTTGATCTAGCAGGGAGATATTATCCACAGCTGGATCTATGCAATGATTGTTGATGAGCAGGTTCAGCAGGTGCCTGTTGATCTTCAAATTATTGTGTATGTAAGCACCCTTGTCTTCCACTGGGGGTGCATGTTGGTCAAATTCATATGTACCTCCTGCAGCATGGTTAGTACATTGTGGCTCCAAAGAATTGACACACAGGGGTATAACACCCAATCCCAGTGTAACAGGCTGAACAACAGATAAACTCTCAGAACATGAATCAATTTCAAATTCAGAAACAATGTCAACCACAGACTCAGAGTCATGTTCAGTGCATGGAGAATAAACATACGAATTTGACATCAAACATTGATTCTCATCATGCAGAGAGGAAGAATTAAAAACAGACTCATCAACAATACAATCATCAGCATACCTCTCAATAACATAATCATCAACATAATCAAATTGAGGTATGCTTACCTCCTCTTCCTTGAAGATTGCTAAAGTGTGGGAAGACGAAGGTGGTCTACCTGGTTCAGGGTTACTGCTCATTTCTGCCTGCTCCTCAAAATATTCATCACTCTCCTCAGGTGCAAGGGTAGGGACATAGGATGATGGGAAAGTAGATGGCACAGTAGTAAGCTCATGACTCTTCTCCCCATCTTCTATGTTGATGCCACTATCATCATCATCTGGAATCTGAACAGTCTGAAATGGTAACTCTGAATCTTGAGACTGTTCTTCAGTGAGTTGAGTGGCCATCTGCCCTATCTGATCAGTCACACTCTGAATGGCAGCTCCTATTTCTTGTTGGAACTGCATGTTCTCTTGCCTGAACAGAAGATTTTGCATGGTCATCTGCTCTAATAACTCCTTCAATGTAGGTTTAAAAGTAGAAGGCTGAGGAGCTATTTGAGCAGGAGCATCATAAAATTGCATCTGTTGTTGTTGCTGCTGTTTTTGTTGCCTGTTGTTGTAGATGTTTGTAGCATAAGCCTGAGGTGCATCAAAGGCAGCATGGTGTTGCAAAGAAGGACATGCATCTGTATAGTGGTCACTAGAAGGACAAATAGCACATAGTCGTGCAACAAATGCAGATGGAGATGCAGATCTCTGGTTGGTAGTGAACTGTGTCACCAACTTCGCAAGAGAGTCAATCTTTCCTTCCAACTTGCTTTCAAAATCTGATAAAGACTGGGCAACATCATCATGTACGCCCCTCACCAGAGGATGCGCAACATTGTTCTCCTTATAGAAATCAGCAGAATAATTAGAGCACCATGCGGAAGGAGAATCATAAGTATCGGCAGAATAAGCACTATTCACAAAACCAGAATAAGTAGACATGGAAAAATAAAAATACTAAAAATTACGAAACAAATAAAACACAACACATTTATACATGCAAAACGCACACAGAAAACAGAACATCACAACACAAGACAAAACACATACGACACGCATACAAAAACGCACATAATAGAAAACAACAAAAGACCCAAAACCGAACCTTTGGTCCCCGGCAGCGGCGCCATTTTGATGAGAGGGTCGCACCTCCCACAAAAGTTGTGCATAAAAGAATGCAGTATAGACTAGGAAGTGACTCCTAGGTCGTCTCTCAAGGACCAAATTGGGTTCAGTCTCAGATCACACACGGAAAAAGAGGGGGGGTTTTGTGAAGAGTTTTGTGAATGCAGATGGACTAAATTAAAACACGAATATAAACACGGAGGTAAACACAAGATTAAAACATTTGGTCACTTAAAGATGAACATTAAACAACATAGTGAACGAAAACAGTAAACTAAACGAACAACAAATGAAGACAAGCCGAACGGAAAAATTAGAGATTGAACGATCTAGACGCAACAAAACCAGAAAATGCAGAATTCATCAGGATTTGAAAACAAAACACTGGAACAATAAATGCGCAGAAAACGTAACAACACCCAAATTGAAATTCACCAAATGAACTTAAACACTAAACGCAACAGAAGTATCAGTAAAAGTAAACCGAGATTAAAACAACACTTGAAAACAAGATGAACAAGAAAACACAACAGATAATAAAAATAAAAACACTTGGATAAAAAATGAAATGCACATTGCGTGAACCACTTGGAAAAAAAACAATTTATAATTAAGAAAATACATCTTGCGGTTGGAATAGAAATTCAAGGCAAAGAGTAAGCTATACATCAAAAGCAATTCATCATAGCACAAAGAAAACGCGTTAATAGTGATCTAAATTGCAATTGTTGAACCGGTGAAAATAACCTTAAAACATGTAACCCGCTGCACCTCCATCAATTAAGCAAGAAGGATAAATGCTTGAACAGTAGACCAATAATGCAATAAGTCAACGCTTTTCTAAAAGCCAAAATTCAATCCTTCTCCTACTAAAGTTGGACGTGACAGCTATATTCACTTACGTGACTTAAAAATGAAATGTGCTAGTGGAATGAAAACCCAAAAGAAATTGATTCATGAGTCATCGTGACACTAACGCTGGATGTGTGCTTTCTCCATGCCGTGACACCACTTTCTCCATGATGGCACCGTTTACCGTTTTCATTCAATGATAAACTCTTAAATAAAACCTTCCAGCCTTGCACAAAATTAAAAGGAAAAGAAAGTGTATTTTTTTTTCATTCAACCACTGCAAAACGTTCCAAGCTTTCTCCAAAAAAAAAGAAATGTTCAAAAGCAAAGCTTAAAACAAAACTGAGGTTGCATCTCGACCATGTGTCTCTCCGTTTTAGCAAAAATCAGAAATGGAGAAATAAATGTGCTTCCTTTCTTATTCCCTTGTAACAGCGTAAAAGCATAAGCATCTATAAACACAACATTCAAAGCAAGCCTAAAAAAAAAAATCAGAGAAAGTGCTACTGCACCCGCTCCAGGCCGAGGCATCCCCTACGTTTCAGCTACTCCTACTCTCCTTTCTCTCCCTTCGGTGGTGGCTACTGGAACCTCCCACGTCCAGCCCCCTCTAGGTCACCTAATTGAAGTGTGTTTTCAGCTTGCAAGGAATAAAATGTATCCCTTTTCTGCTGCTACCCATATCCCTCCATGCTTTCTTTCTTTTTCCAGCTCCTCTCCCACTTACTCTCGGTGGTTCCTCCCTCCAGTGTGGCGGCTGCTCTCCTTAAGTGTGCCCTCCTCCTCTCCGTGTGGGCCAGGTGTGATGGACGTGTAGGACCTCCAAGCTGCTGCTGGATTTGCTGGATGGCCAAGTGGCAGCTGGACCGCTTGCTGGACGTCACCCCTTCAATGCTTCCAGCCTTGGCCCATGATGCCTCTTCACCCAATCGCTGGACAGCGTGTTCTCTTTGTGCACCCCTCCAAATATGCTGGCAGCAGGACCGCGGAGGCTTTCTTCTTGCTGGACACACCCCTTTGTTGTGCTGGAAATGTGAGGCCCATCATGTGTATGTGTTGCACGTTCCAGCCAAGAAAAAATGTGGTGGCTCCCACGGTAGCTCTCTCTCGTGTGCCCTCTGGATGCTGGACACGTGAAGTGTGCGTGTGGTGGGCCTGCTGTGTGCTTCTTCTTTCAACAATGCTAATTCAATAAAACTCTAACATTTCATTTTGGAACTCCTCCTTGCCGTGAACTCTACTAAGCCAATGTAAAATAATGTGAGTGGTGGCCCCCTCATTCCTTCCAGCTCATATCCGTGTGTGTGCTTTGAACCGTGGCAGCTCATAGCCTTTTTCTGTGTGCACCCCCAAAAATAAATCCATACCTCCTTTCTCTTTTTAGCTTAAAGTATATTGATGTGGCATTCCTTTTCACCTCCAAATGTCCCAAATATTATCCAAAATTTTTCCTGTAATTAATAATGCAAATAATTAACTCAAATAATTCAAATTAATTAAAATAAGAATTTTTGGTCAAATTAAGCACAATTAACAAAAACGGAAAAATACCGGACATTTAAGCACAATTCCCTGATTAATTTTAGCACACTAAACTAAGTGAAGTGAATAAAATATTGACTCATCACTCTTCAATTGGCAGACAGGTCTCTTAAATATCCATATGGAGTGGTTGAAGATGTTCTGGTGAAGGTTGACAAATTTGTATTTCCAGTAGATTTCATTGTGATGGAGATGGAAGGAACTAGTGATGTTCCTCTTATTCTTGGGAGACCTTTTATGAAGACTGCTAGAGTTTTGATTGATGTAGAGAATGGTAAGCTTAAGCTGAGAGTTGATGATGAAGAAGTCACTTTTGATGTATCCAAGGCTATGACGTATCCAAATGATGACAAAGCATGCTTTCAATTTGATGAACTTGATGAAGTTTGTATGATTCAAGAAAGAATGGTGCGTAACATTTCTCCATTGGAAAAAACGCTCATTGATGCATGTGAAGATTTGGATGAAGAAGAAGAGAAATTGATTGATGAATGTCTGATGGACTTGGAAACATTGAATAAGGGTCCAGAGGAAGAGCCAATATTCGAAACAATTGATAAGGAAGAACCAATCAAAGCACAGTCTCCAGAATTAAAAAGATTTCCATCACATTTGAAATATGTGTTTTTAGAAGAGGATGGAACAAAGCCAGTCATCATCAGTAACTCTTTATCTTTACAAGAAGAAGAGCAGTTGATAGAAATTCTGAAAGTCAACAAAGAAGCAATTGGATGGTCAATATCAGATCTCAAAGGTATAAGCCCAACTTATTGCATGCACAAGATTTTTATGGAAGAGGACTACAAACCAAGTGCTCAACCGCAGAGAAGGTTAAATCCTGTCATGAAGGAGGTGGTCAGAAAAGAAGTGTTGAAACTGCTAGAAGCTGGTATCATCTATCCAATCTCTGACAGTGAATGGGTGAGTCCAGTACAAGTGGTTCCAAAGAAAGGTGGGATGACAGTAATTTATAATGATAAGAATGAACTTATTCCTACTCGGACGGTTACTGGCTGGCGTATGTGCATTGATTATATGAAGCTTAATAAAGCTACTAGGAAAGATCATTTTCCTCTTCCCTTCATGGATCAGATGTTAGAAAGGTTATCAGGGCAGGCTTTCTATTGTTTTCTAGATGGATATTCTGGATATAATCAAATTGTGGTAGATCCAAAAGACCAGGAGAAGACGGCTTTTACTTGTCCTTTTGGTATCTTTGCATATAGAAAGATGCCTTTTGGATTATGTAATGCTCCAGCTACATTTCAGAGGTGTATGCAGGCAATCTTTTCTGATCTTTTAGAAAAATGCATTGAAGTATTTATGGATGACTTCTCAGTTTTTGGAAATTCTTTCCAAAGATGTTTAGCTAATTTGAACACTGTCCTCAAAAGATGTGTTCAGACAAATCTGGTTTTGAATTGGGAGAAATGTCATTTCATGGTAACTGAAGGGATTGTACTGGGGCATAAAATTTCTGCTAAAGGAATTGAGGTGGATAAAGCCAAAGTAGAAGTCATTGAGAAACTGCCTCCACCAACAAATGTAAGGGGGATTAGGAGTTTTCTTGGTCATGCTGGGTTCTATAGAAGATTCATCAAAGATTTCTCAAAAATTGCTAAACCATTGAGTAATCTTTTGATGAAGGATGCTCCTTTTGTGATGAATGAAGACTGTCTGAAAGCTTTTGATATATTGAAGCAGAAGCTAGTGTCAGCTCCAGTAATTGTAGCACCAGATTGGAATCAAAATTTTGAATTGATGTGTGATGCAAGTGATTATGCAATAGGAGTTGTTCTTGGCCAAAGAAAAGAACAAAAGTTTCATCCAATTTATTATGCTAGCAAGGTGCTGAATGATGCTCAATTGAATTATGCTACCACAGAGAAAGAGTTTCTTGCCATTGTGTATGCTCTAGAGAAATTTAGACCTTATCTTATTGGGTCTAAGGTGATTGTCTATACAGATCATGCAGCTATCAAATATTTGTTGACAAAACCAGATTCTAAGCCACGTCTGATCAGATGGGTACTACTGTTGCAAGAATTTGATGTAGAAATCCGTGATAAGAAAGGAAGTGAGAACTTAATTGCTGATCATTTGTCACGGTTAGTCAACAATGAGGTTACTAGCAAGGAGCCTGAAATCTGGGAATCTTTTTCAGATGAATCACTCATGTATATTCAGCAGAGGCCCTGGTTTGCTGATATGGCAAATTTCAAAGCTGCAAGAGTCATGCCGGAAGATTTAACTTGGCAACAGAGAAAGAAATTTCTGCATGATGCCAAGCAGTTTGTGTGGGACGATCCATATTTGTTCAAAATTGGAGCAGATAATCTTCTGAGGAGATGTGTTACAAATGAAGAAGCAGAAGGAATTCTCTGGCATTGTCATGATTCACCTTATGGAGGACATTTTAATGGAGAAAGAACAGCAGCAAAAGTCCTTCAATCAGGATTCTATTGGCCAACTTTATTTAAAGATGCTCATAATCATGCTAGGAATTGTGACAAATGTCAAAGAGCAGGGACAATTACTAAACGTCATGAGATGCCTTTACAAGGTATTTAGAGGTTGAGGTTTTTGATTGTTGGGGTATTGACTTTGTTGGACCCTTCCCTCCATCTTTCAACAATGAATATATTCTGGTAGCAGTGGATTATGTGAGTAAATGGGTGGAAGCATTGGCTTGTCCTAAAAATGATGCTAGCACGGTAATTAAATTCCTAAAGAGGCAGATATTCTCACGTTTTGGCACTCCAAGAGTGTTGATCAGTGACGGAGGATCTCATTTTTGCAATTATCAGCTAGAGAAAGTACTCAAACACTATGGAGTAAAGCATAAGGTAGCTGCACCTTACCATCCACAAACCAATGGACAAGCTGAAGTGTCTAACAGGGAGATAAAAAGAATCCTGGAAAAGACTGTGACTTCATCAAGAAAGGATTGGTCTCTCAAATTGGATGATGCTCTTTGGGCTTATAGGACAGCAATGAAGACGTCTATGGGATTATCACCATTTCAATTAGTCTATGGGAAAGCATGCCATCTGCCAGTCGAATTGGAGCATAGAGCATTATGGGCTTTGAAATTCTTGAATTTTGATCCTTATGACACTCAATGCACACGCAGAAGGCAGATTTTGGAGCTTGAAGAAATGCGCTTACATGCATATGATTCATCCAAGGCTTACAAAGACAAAATGAAATTTTATCATGACAGGAAGTTGGTGAATAGAGTCTTCAATCCAGGACAACAGGTATTATTGTTCAATTCAAGATTGAAGATATTTCCTGGGAAGCTGAAGTCAAAATGGACAGGACCATTTGTGATAAAAGAAGTGCATCCGCATGGAGCAATTGAAATATTTGATCCATCTGCTGATGATCCACAGAGAAGTTGGGTGGTAAATGGTCAACGTCTCAAGCCCTATCTAGGGGGAGAGGTGCAACAATTTTCCACAATGATGTTGTTGGTTGATCCTTGAAAGTTTGGGTCAGGCTCGGGACGTTAAACAAGCGCTCACTGGGAGGCAACCCAGTATCTAGTAAGTTGTTTTTGTTTTTAGATTAGGGTTTGATGTACTCTATTGAACACCTGGTTTTTATGATGGTTTGCTATTAACTGTGATTGTGTGATAAGTAATGCTTGATGATGCTTATTGATTGATTGATGTTGAGATAGATGTGCACATTAAAATGCTTATACAGGTGATTCACAAGCTTTGTGAACAAATGCATGATATCATGATTGTGATTGTGAAATTAAGCAGGATGTGTATGTCAAATGTGAATGAGCTTATATGTGAGGTTTTGAGCTCCAGAGTTGTTATTGTTGAATGCTATTACTTTGAAAGCATGAATGATTTTGCCCAGGTTTCTATGATTGAATCAATTGCTTGTTTTGCATCATGTGATCAAGGCCGTTTTGTTAAAACCCTTTTTATTGGCCAAATTCATAAAGTTAGCCTACTAAAAGAGAAACACTTTGTGTTCTATCCTTTGAACCCTTAGCCTTGAACATACACTGGAACCCTTGATTGAAAATCTTTACCTTGAGTTAAGTAGAAGATCTTGTGTGGTATTGACAAATGTTCAAGTTTGGGGTTGTTGGGAAATATGAAAAGAAAGCATTGAGCTAAGAGCTAAAAAGTAAAGAATATGCAAAGAAAAAGAAAAGAAAAGAAAAAGAAGTAAAGCTCAATGCAAATGCAAATGCAAAGGCAAGTTGGGAATGAATAAGAAAATTGTGCTGTTATGATTCTCTTAACTCAAGGATTTTGTGATCCAGAAAAACCAATTTTCTTGTTAGCCCAGCCACATTATAAGCCATTGAAAAGTCCTTGTGATGATACATGCTTGTGAATGTTTTTGATTGTGGTAAAATGAAAGGCAAAGTTGATTCATGTGACATTGTGATAGTGGAGTGAATGAGTGAAACACTTTACCTCTTATACACTTGTGTGTTGAGTGAAACACTTTACCTAGTGAGGAAATATTCCATAAGCACATGAACATCCATGCTTAATTGATTGATCATTCATGAAAAATAGCATTTGTTGGAACTTAAATGACTTTGTGAACACTAAAGCATGTGCACATCTTGAATGAACTCTTGGTCATAAGGTTGATTAAAGTCTTTACTTATCTTGAAAAGAGAATTTTTGAATGAGTGAACCATCATATGAATTGGTTGGAGATTGAGTTACATCTTGTTTGCTTGAGGACAAGCAAAGTTCTAAGTTTGGGGTTGTGATAACAGTTGAAAAACTGTTATTTTCATGCTTAAAATTGATACTAAAAGCAACCTTTAGACTTAAAAACTAGCTTGAAATCATGCAATTTATCTATATTTTCATAAATAAGAGAGCTGGACAGGTTTATGCTTGATTTAAGTGTTTTTGTGCAGGTTTTAAGGTGAATTTAGTGAAAAGAGTGAAGAATGAGAGAAGTGACATTAGAAAAGAGATCAAAGAGTGCAAAAAGAGAAGTCGAAGGCACCGCTCAGCGGTATTTTACCGTTGAGCGGCACTCAAGAGGTGACGTTGGAACCGCTGAGGGGCAAAATGGCCGCTGAGGGGAAGAAAGAAGACGCGCAATCATCGCTGAGCGGTAAATACCGCTGAGCGGCACTTTTTGGGCTTGGGCTTTTGTAATCTTTTGTAACTCTAGAATAGTATATAAGGGCTTGCACGTCCTTGGGATTAGTATCTTTGGCAGAAACGAAGTAAACACTCTCTCTTCCACCCCTTTGAAGGAGGATCTTGGATGCTCAGGCTACCTCTCCACTTTTATTGGGTTTATTCTTTCATTCTTTCATTGTTATTCATCTAGGTTCACCATGAATATGGTGAACTAAACCTTGTATGTTTGTTGGGGAATCAATGTAATCTCTTGAAGCTCTCATATATGGATTTGTTGAATACATCTTTTAAATAAGACATATGCTTTCTTTCATCATTAGTTAGGGTTTTTCTTCTTTGCTCAATGCTTGCATTGTTTAACTCATTCTAATGCATGATTATTGGTTTTGTCGATACGGACACGTACGGGGAAGTCTAGATCCGGGGAATTTCTCCCAATATTATACTGACAATATTATATTGGTTGCCTTTAAGCTCCTGTGCTCATGAACTAATCATTAGGAATGCTAGGAATTGTATGAACTATTTGATTAGGGAGAAGCCATCTAGAATGGTACATTAGAGAGTGGCATTAACAATGATGATTTGAATGTTGAATTCCTAAAATATATGAGAGTGGATGAGATGAAATTGACCCCCAACAACATATTCATTCATATTTCCATTGAAAGTGTTTATCTTTAGTCTTTGCCATTGATCAAATTCATGCATACATGTTTATTTTCTATCTTGCATATTAAACTTTGAATATTTCGTTTATAAGTCCTAGCTAATCAACAAATCACATAACTAAACTAGGCCGTGAGTCCTTTGGGAAGAACGATACTTGGTCTTACCAAGTTTATTACTTGAACGATTCGGTCATACTTGTCGATTGTGAAACAAGTTTGTGACATCATATTTTGGTGCTTACAAATTTGTCCATCACACCTCCCACAAAAATTGTGCATATAAGAATGCAGTATAGTACTAGGAAGTGACTCCTAGGTCGTCTCTCAAGGACCAAATGTGGTTCAGTCTCAGATCAAACACATAGTGGGGGGGATTTTGAAAGATTTTTGTGAATGCAACTGAACTTAAATAAGACACTTATGCAAACGGAAATGTAAAAACGGTCTCAATTACAAAATTAAAGCGGTTGGTCACTAAAGCTAACATTACTTTTAAATTAAAGAAGTGAAAATTAACTTTGTGATGATTAACATTGAAAGGAGAATATGGTAATCAAGCAAAGATCACTTAAAAAATTAGCAAGCATTCAAACCTAAGTGTATGCAATATGAAAATTGTAACCAAATTAAGTGCAAGATTAAGCATTTAAAATAATATAAAAGTAGACCCTTGGAGCTCCTCTGGCTGTGGCAACAGTGTCCCCCTCAAAGTAAAAACAGCAGCTGCAGCGTGGAGGCTTTTTCTCCACCTACTCTATGACGTGATGTTTCTCTTCTCCCATTCCCTTGCACACCATTCCAGCCGTGACACCTAACACTTTTACTCTGCTCTTCTCCCGTGAATATGCTTGACAAGCAACCTGCTGGAATGTTTCTTCTACTGTTCATGTGTGTGTGCTTTTTAAAAGAAAACAAATTCATTCTTCTCTCCAAATTAAATGATGCTACTGCCTCTAGATAAATGTCCCCGTGCACACCCTTTTCTCCATCTAAACGAAAAATTCTCAGAGAAATAAAAGCAATGCTCCACGTGGCAGCTGCACCAAGCGGTGAGACCACTCTTCTACCTAATCTACTTCTTCATTGCATAAATCAAAAGCCATTCTCTTTTCTTCCAGCATGGCCCCTACCACCGTGACACCTACTGCAGCTTCCCTTCTTCCAGCGCAACACGCCTACACCATGCACAAGCCAAATTAATTCTCCATTTCCAGCTCCACCTCACGGGCACCTACTCATTCAATGAAAGACAAAAAAAATCAATCCTCATTATTGCAATCCTATGATGTGCTGCACCGTGTGCTTCCAATCTTCCATTTAACATGGAGTTCCTTTCTTTTCAAAAATGTTGCACACTTCTCTTTCATTTTCCCCAGAAAAGCTCTCCCAAACCGTGACACCTGCTGCACCATTTTCCATTCAACACCGCTTCAAACTTCAAAATGAAATCAGCTCCTCCTCTCCATTCTAGCATCAGCGTGGACCGCTTCTACTCTCCAATACGTTGCCTTGCTGGACCGAAAGCTTCTAAAAGAATTCACCTAATGCTCTACTGCTGGACCGTGCACACCATTCATTCCAGCCCTTCTCTTTTCTCCAACTCAACAACGTGAATGTTCTGTCGACCGTGTGCTTCCTTCAAAGTTTCCAGCCATCACCGAGTGCACACCAACACTGGAAATCTCTGTTCCCAGCTCCACGTCACTGACACACCGAGAAAGGAAGGAAACTTCTGGAATGAAAGAGAAAGAAAAACAAGAGCCTTCCCAGGAACCGAGTGAATTCCCGTGAGCTGCTTCTATGTCGTGACACCTTCCGGCTTCATCTCTCCGTGAAACACCTCACTTTTCATAATGAAAATTAAACAAGCATTCTCAGGAATCCATCGTTTGCAAAAACAAAGTAAAAAAAATGCAAGTGTGTTCTTCATTCATCATTCAAAATAACGTTCCAGTCAAGAAACATCAAAATGTGCCTCCCACCAAAAGCCTGGACCGGGAGTTTTTGAGAGTGAGGGTGGCGGCTGGACAAGGGCCGTATGTCCCTTTTTAATAAGGGTAGGGTCCACACACCAAATTAAAAACCCTAACCTAAAAGGCATATGTCCTACAAAAATATTTTTTTTACAAAATTGCCCTTAAAAGGGTCCAAAACACCTAATTCTAATTAAGGGCTTCTAGAAAACGAAATTACAACTTTAATTAGAATCTAAATGACTAAATGTTGAGCCTTTGAGTGTGTCACTCAATATACCAATGCTCCAGATGATGTTTCCACAACTTCTCTGTAACCAGAAATACACTTAATCAGCTCAGAAAACCCAAATTAGCACAATTACGAATTTCCGACCAGATTAAGCAGAATTCGGAAAACGGGGAAATGACAGACAATTAAACACAATTCCCTAGTTTATTTAAGTGCAATAAACTAAATATAATTCAAGAAATAACGACTCATCAATGATGATGATGCATTTGAGGATATTGAAGATGAGGAAGAAGAGGAAGATACAAATGACAACTCAGATTGATGAGGAGCTGAGATAGCATTTACTGATGAATGCTATCATAATTAGAGCAGGACTTATGTTGTTGTTTGGTTTAGTGTTCTGAACTTATTCATTTTATGTTTTTAGATTAGGGTTCATGTACTTAATTGAAAACTTGGTTCGTTATGATGGTTTGCTTATGACTGTGATTGTGTGATAAGTAATGCTTGATGATACTTTGAGATTGATTGATGTTGAGATGTGCACATTTAATGGTTATACAGGTGATTCACAAGCTTTGTGAACAAATGCATGATATTGTGATTGTGATTGTGAGATTAAGCAGTATGTGTATGTCAAATGTGAATAAGCTTATATGTGAGGTTTTGAGCTCCAGAGTTTTTATTGATTGAATGCTATTACTTTGAAAGCATGAATGATTTTGCCCAGGTTTTCTATGATTGAATCAATTGCTTGTTTTGCATCATATGATCAAGGCCATTTGTTGGTACCCTTTTTATTGGCCAAATTCATGAAGTTAGCCCACTAAAAGAGAACACTTTGTGTTCTATCCTTTGAACCCTTAGCCTTGAACATGATTTGAAACCCTTGATGAAAAACTTTACCTTGAGTTAAGTAGAAAATATATTGTGGTATTGATAAATGTTCAAGTTTGGGGTTGTTGGGAAATTATGAAAAGAAAAAGGAAAAACATTGAGCTAAGAGCTAAGAAATAAGAATGTGAAAAGAAAAGAAAAAGAGAAAGAAAAGAAAAGAAAGGGCAAAGCTCAATGCAAAGGGAAGTTGGGAAAAATAAGAATGATTGTGTTGATATGATTCTCTTAACTCAAGGATTTTGTGATCCAGAAAAACCAATTTTCTTGTTAGCCCAGCCACGTTATAAGCCATTGAAAAGTCCTTGTAATGATGCATGCTTGTGAATGTTTTTGGTTGTGGTTAATTGAAAGGCAAAATTGATTCATGTGACATTGTGATAGTGGAGTGAATGAGTGATTACCTCTTATACACTTGTATTTGAGTGAAACACATTACCTAGTGAGGAAATATTCCATGAGCACATGAACATCCATGCTTAATTGATTCATCATTCATGAAAAATAGCATTTGTTGGATATTAAGTGACTTTGTGAACACCAAAGCATATGCACGTCTTGATTGAAATCTTGGTCATAAGTTTGATTGAAGTCTTTACTTATCTTGAAAAGAAGAATTTTGAATGAGTGCTTGATTTATGCTTGATTTCATGCTTTTGGTCATATTTTCATAAATAAGAGAGTCGGACAGGTTTATGCTTGATTTCAGTGTTTTTGTGCAGGTTTTAAGGTGAATTTGGTGAAAGAAGTGAAGAAGGATAGAGATGCAATCAGAAAAGACATCAAAAAGTGCAAAAGGAGAAGCCGCAAGTACCGCTCAGCGGTAGTTTACCGCTGAGCGGCACTAAGGAGGTCACGTTGGATCCGCTGAGGGGCAAAATGGCCGCTGAGGGGAAGGAAACAACTCACGCACTTACCGCTGAGCGGCACTTTTATGGGCTTGGGCCTAATTTTTCTGTATTTTTAGAATAGTATATAAGCTTTAGGACGTCCTAGGGTTTGTATCTTTGGCAGAGACAAAGCAAATACTCTCTTTTCCACCCCTTTGAAGGAAGATCTTGGATGCTTAGGCTACCTCTTCACCTTTCTAGGGTTTTATCTTTCATTCTTCCATTATTATTCATCTAGTTTCACCATGAATATGGTGAACTAAACCTTGTATTGTTGTTGGGGAATCAATGTAGTCTTGTGAAACTCTCATATATGGAATCTGTTTTAACATCTTACTTTTAAGACTAATGCTTTCTTTCATCATTAGTTAGGGTTTTTCCTCTTTGCTTATTGTTTGCTTTGCTTAACTCATTCATTGCCATGATTATTGATTTTGTCGATACGGGAACGTACGGGGAAATCTAGATCCGGGAAAATTCTCCCAATAGTATATTGGTTGCCTTTAAGCTTATGCACTTCAGAACTAATTACTAGGAGTGCTAGGAATTGTATGAACTCGTAATTAAGGATAGGCCTTCTTGCAAGGTGATTTAGAGAGTGGCATTAACAATTGATGAAAAGAATGTTGAATTCCTAAAATATATGAGAGTGGATAAGATGAAATATATAACCCCAACAACATACTCATCCATATAATTCATTAAAGTGTTTGCATTCGGTCTTTTCCATTGATCAAATTCATGTATACATGTTTATTTACTGTCTTTTGCATATAAAAATCCAATCAATTTGTTCTTAAGTCTTAAATAATCAACAAATCACATAACTAAACTAGGCCGTTGATGGACAAATTTATGATCACCAAAATATGATGTCACAAACTTGTTTCACAATCGGCAAGTATGACCGAATCGTTCAAGTAATAAACTTGGTAAGACCAAGTATCGTTCTCCCAAAGGACTCACGGCCTAGTTTAGTTATGTGATTTGTTGATTAGCTAAGACTTACAAACGAAATATTGAGATTTTATATGCAAGACAAAAAATAAACATGTATGCATGAAGTTTTGATCAATGGCAAAAAGCAAGATAAACACTTTCAATGAAATTAATATATGAATATGTTGTTGGGGGTCAATTTCATCTTATCCACTCTCATATATTTTAGAAATTCAACATTCTTTTCTTCATTGTTAATGCCACTCTCTAAATTACCTTGCAAGAAGGCCTATCCCTAATTACGAGTTCATACAATTCCTAGCATTCCTAATAATTAGTTCTTCGAGTGCAGGAGCTTAACGACAACCAATATACTATTGGGAGAAATTCCCCGGATCTAGACTTCCCCGTACGTTCCCGTATCGACAAAATCAATAATCATGCATTAAATGAGTTAAACAAAGCAAGCATTGAGCAAAGAGGAAAAACCCTAACTAATGATGAAAGAAAGCATAGGTCTTAAATGTAAGATGTAAAAACAAATTCCATATATGAGAGTTTCACAAGACTACATTGATTCCCCAACAACAATACAAGGTTTAGTTCACCATATTCATGGTGAAACTAGATGAATAATAATGGAAGAATGAAGGATAAAACCCTAAAAAGGTGAAGAGGTAGCCTGAGCATCCAAGATCCTCCTTCAAAGGGGTGGAAGAGAGAGTGTTTGCTTCGTTTCTGCCAAAGATACAAACCCTAGGACGTCCTAAAGCTTATATATTATTCTAAAATTACAGAAAATTTAGGCCCAAGCCCATAAGTGTGTCACTCAGCGGTAAAGTGCCGCTCAGCGGTAAGTGCGTGAGTTGGTTTCTTCCACTCAGCGGCCATTTTGCCCCTCGGTGGATCCCCCGTGAACTCCTGAGTGCCGCTCAGCGGTAAATTGCCGCTGAGCGGCAGTTGCGGCTTCTCCTTTTGCACTTTTTGGTGTCTTTTCTGATTCCATCTCTCTCCTTCTTCACTTCTTTCACTAAATTCACCTTAAAACCTGCACAAAAACACTGAAATCAAGCATAAACCTGTCCAGCTCTCTTATTTCTGAAAATATGAATAAAGGCATGATTTCAAGCTAGTTTCTAAGTGTTAAAAGTTGCTTTTAGTACTAATTTTAAGCATGAAAATAACAGTTTTTCAACTATTATCACAACCCCAAACTTAGAACTTTGCTTGTCCTCAAGCAAACAAGATGTAACTCAACCTTCTACCAATTCATATGATGGTTCACTTTTTCAAAAATCTTCTTTCAAGATAAGTAAAGACTTCAATCAAACTTATGACCAAGATTTCAATCAAGATGTGCACATGCTTTAGTGTTCACAAAGTCATTTAATATCCAACAAATGCTATTTTTCATGAATGATCAGTCAATTAAGCTTAGATGTTTATGTGCTCATGGAATATTTCCTCACTAGGTAAAGTGTTTCACTCACACACAATGTCACATGAATCAACTTTGCCTTTCATTTTACCACAATCAAAAACATTCACAAGCATGCATCATCATAAGGACTTTTCAATGGCTTATAATGTGGCTGGGCTAACAAGAAAATTGGTTTTTCTGGATCACAAAATCCTTGAGTTAAGAGAATCATAACAACACAATTATTCTTATTTTCCCAACTTTCTTTTGCATTGAGCTTTGCTTTTTCTTTTCTTTTCTTTTCTTTCTCTTTTTCTTTGCATATTCTTAATTCTTAGCTCTTAGCTCAATGCTTTCCCTTTTTCATGCTTTCCCAACAACCCCAAACTTGAACATTTAACAATACCTCACAAGATTTTCTACTTAACTCAAGGTAAAGTTTTTCAACAAGGGTTTTCAATTTATGTTCAAGGCTAAGGGTTCAAAGGATAGAACACAAAGTGTTCTCTTTTAGTTGGCTAATTTTATGAATTTGGCCAATAAAAAGGGTTCCAACAAACGGCCTTGATCACATGATGCAAAACAAGCAATTGATTCAATCATAGAAAACCTGGGCAAAATCATTCATGCTTTCAAAGTAATAGCATTCAATCATAACAAAAGCTCTGGAGCTCAAAACCTCACAAATAAGCTCATTCAATTTTGACATACACATCCTGCTTAATCTCACAATCACAATCACAATATCATGCATTTGTTCACAAAGCTTGTGAATCACCTGTATAAGCTTTTAATGTGCACATCTATCTCAACATCAATCAATCAATAATCATCATCAAGCATTACTTATCACACAATCACAATCAATAGCAAACCATCATACAAACCAGGTTTCCAATAGAGGACATCACCCTAATCTAAAACAAAAATAAATCAGTTCAGAACACTTAAACCAACAAAAACATAAGTTCATCATAGCATTCATCAGTAAATGCTATCTCAGCTCCTCATCAATCTGAGCTGTCCTCTGTATCTTCCTCATCTTCATCATTGATGATGAGGGTCGCACCTCCCACAAAAGTTGTGCATAAAAGAATGCAGTATAGACTAGGAAAATGAAATTTCAATCTCAACGTGTGTAATCCAATTGAATGCAATAACTGAATCAGTAAATGCATCTAACATTATATAAATGCAATGCTTCAATGAAAATCCCTTCTCTAAGAAATAGAATGCCACATGTGTCTTCTATTGGACGCCGTGCACACTACTTCTTCTACTCAAAATGAAATCAGCCCTCCTATTACTAAAATCCAACTTAATTATCGCTTCTCACTTGCTCCACGTTCCCGTGCACACCTCCAGGCCGTGACACCTTGCGCGTGCTGCTGCTCCTTATTCTAGTCGTGAACGAGCTGCTCCCTAAACAACATTCTTTGTTTTCTACATGGCAGTCACCGTTTCTTCATTCTAAAAATCCACGCCCATGTGCATAAAGGTAAGCGTAGCAGCAAACGAAAGGAAGAGATGAATCATCCCTTCGTGAATCAGCAAAAGCGTGCTGCTGCTTCTAGGTCATGACACCTTCCGGCTTCATCTCTCCGTGAAACACCTCACTTTTCATAATGAAAATTAAACAAGCATTCTCAGGAATCCAGCGCTTGCAAAAACGAAGTAAAAAAAATTGAAAGTGTGTCCTTCATTCATCATTCAAAATAACGTTCCAGTCAAGAAACATAAAAATGTGCCTCCAATAAAAATGAAAATGCAATGAAGATTCAGCCAAAGGAATGAAGCATTAAAACTCTCTTCTTCTTCATTTAAAAACAGCGTTCCAGCCCCCCCCCCCCCCCCCCCAAGAATTGTTCAAAAACAAAAGCCTCCAAAAAAAACCCAACTGAAAACCGAGAGTAAAAAATGGCAAAATGGCTGGACTATTCTAAGGTCGTGGGTCACCTTTTAATAAGGGTGGGGTCCACACAAAAACCCTAAGGTGCCAAGTCATTTTTCCTTCACATTTTGGGTCTAGTCTACTTTACCAAAAATTGTCCCAAAATGTAAAAGTTGATACAGAAATTCTAAACTACTGAATTACAATTTAATTAATTCAAAAATGTCTGTGTGGAGAGTCTTGAATTTATTTGGCATTCTTCCTGATCTCCCAAAATGTATTTCTGAAATTTTCCTGCACTTCAAAAATGCACTTAATCAACTCAGAAAACCCAAATTAGCACAATTACAAATTTTCGATCAAATTAAGCAGAATTCGGAAAATGAGGAAATAACAAACAATTAAACACAATTCCCTGGTTTATTTAAGTGCAATAAACTAAACATAATTCAAGAAATAACGACTCATCAAAATAGACCACACTTAGTCTTTTGCACTCCTGGACAAAATCAAGACGCAAACCAGGGAACTACTCAAACATCAGGGAGCTGACACAGACTCGACAGACAGACAACATAGACTCAAGAAGGACAGAAACAAAATTACACAGTTCTCCAGGAATCTGGACCAAGAAAAGAAGTAGATAATATCCAACACAGAATCAATCAGAGAAGGTAGATACTCATGAAATCAACCAAGCAATTCAGTACAAGGAAAACAGTCAATCAGTTCAAGAGATGAATCAAAAGCAACAGAGCCTCACAGATGCACACAATTAGTGTTTCTTTCAAGTGTTTAAGGTAAATCAATGTCACTCAATGCACTCAAGAAAGCAAACAACAACAGACTTGGCAAGCCTCTAATATCAACACTCAGAAACATATGCATGTCCAAATCAAAAGGTCTTTTCATGGTTGTAATGGGGCTAAGGACAAGGCAGGATATATCTGGATAAGAAGCTACAAACCATAAGGAACAGAGGAGCAATGGGGAACAAGTGTAAACACATTCAAACACACCCACAACCTCTATTTCCATCCTCTTCTTGACTCCATTATTCACAATTATTCACAATTTTTTTTTCACTATTTTTTTCTCTGTCTCTTTTCTTTTCTCTCTGTTTAGGACACAACTGAAAGAGTCAAGATACACAACATATTTACGAAACAAAACAAGAAGAGGAACTAACTAGCCAATTCATCAGAATCCCCAAGTAGACCACACTTGTTCCCAAAACACTTCCAAAGCTCCAAAATTCCCTAAGGTTAAGTTAAACATGGTTTTTCACTTAGGGCTAGTGTATGAGCTTCAAAACAAAGAAATGGGGAAAGTACAGGCTCAAAAGGGGTTATCAAAGGATTAGAACAAGGTAAGCTTATTTGGCTAGAGAGGCTCAAGAACAAAACTGCCTTTATCACTTCCAAACATGCATATCAATCAAGAATTATCAACAAGAGTCAAGCCAAGGCATATGTGCAAGCAATCAAGAGACATATCACACACAAGAAAGAACATCAAGTGGCTCAAATCTCACATAGGGTAATTCTGTCACAATCAATTCAACTCTCGAAAATCATAATCATCTTCCAAGCAGAGAAAAGCAAGGATTTCCAACCAATCAGAGTATCAATGAAGTGAAAGACATATTTACAATCCAAACAAAGTCCAGAAATCAAGAGAAACATGTAAAACTGTACAAAAAACAAAACAAAAACTACCTAGAAAAGAAAAAATTTAACACGAAAAACAAAAACTAACAAAGAAAAATCAGAATCTCCCCCAATAGACCACACTTAAACTACACAGTGTCCTCAATGTGTCATAAGCATAAGATCGGAAATCAAAACAGTCAACAGATCATGGACAAGTGCAATAAAAGTATGGAAAGAGGGAGAAGAGAAAAGGAAAACTCCCCTGAGTTATGGTGGAAGCTGCCAATTTTGGACTTTCAGGGAGATGTCTTCCACCATTGGATTCAGCAAACGAGTTTCGAGGAGGACCAACTTCATCAGTACTGCCATATCATCCAAAACGAGATGTTTCTTCTTTCTTCTCCCAGCAAACTGTTCCATCAGTAGTTTTCCTTCCACTGGCAGTTGTTCAGTGTGTGACATCGGAATGGAGGTCTCTGGCTCAATAAAAGAAGTAGCAGTACACTCTCCTTCATTAATCATGATTTCCTTAATGTCAGCACCTGTATTCTCATTTAATTCTGCAGCATGGTCATCAAACTCACAATTAATAGCATCTGTTATACGCTTAGAATCTGTCTGTAACACATAATCAATTTCAATATAGATCGGGCAAGAACCAAATTCACAATCACATTCAAAGTTCTCAGAGAACTGTGTCAGATCAAAGTTCAGTCCTAACTCTATAGAGTTATCAGATTGCACAGTTTCCACCTCAAAATCAATATTGATATATGCATCATCAACAGAATCAAAGGTCAGTTCAAGGCTATTATCATTCAAAATTTCATCACGGCAATCATGTCCATTCAAAACAACCCTGAGACCAATGGGTTCAATGGCTGATACTGAATCAAAAAGTTTAGAATGGTCAATCAAATCTGTATCAGTATCAGTCATGAATCCTATAGAATCAGTGTGCATCAAATCACAGGCATTTGAATGCATAAGCAAATCAGGTAAAGTGTTTGGAATCTCAAGTTTAGAATAAACCTGTTTTTGCTCATTGAAAATTTTCTTACCAATCTCCAAGTCATCAGCTGCATCCTCAAGGCTATCATTTAAATCAATGTCAGTGCAAGGATAGTGAACATCAGGTATGTCAATGTGCTCTACAGGGAATAATGAATCCACAACATGAGTGTGCACATGTGTATCAATATCAGAATCCAGAACAGGCTTAAATGGTTCAAGTTTTACCAATTCAAAAGCATTAAAATTTACTTGAACCTCAGATACATGAGTAGGGATTTCAATTTTACAGTAAACCTGCTCAGGTTTTTCCTTTACTACCTCACTTGGATTTTGACCCGCCAGCTTGCAGAGCAACTTCTTTGCCTCTGTTGAAGTTTTGTCCATCAAAGATCCACCAGCAGCTACATCCACTAATATCCTTTCATTGTCCAAGAGCCCTTCATAAAAGTAAATCAAGAGCAAATGCTCTGAAATTTGGTGGTTTGGACAGGCTGTGCAGAGCCTGTTAAACCTCTCCCAATAATCTGCCAGGCTTTCTTCTTGAAATTGCTCAATGGTAGTGATCTCCCTCCTAATGTTGATTACCTTTGCTGCTGGAAAGAACTTGTTGAGGAATCTCTGTTGTGTTTCCTGCCAACTATCAAAAGGATACTGGTATAGGAACCAGTCTCTTGCTGGACCTTGAAGGGACATTGGAAACACTTTCATCAACATTGTCTCCTTTGAAACACCAGGAGGCCTCATCGACAAACACACCAAACAAAACTCCTTGAGGTGCCTGTATGGATCTTCATGTGCCAACCCATGGAATTTGGGAAGACTCTTGATCAGATCATATATCCAGTCCTGAGAATCTGTCATTTCCTCTATTGTAGTGCAAAACCTATCTCAGACCTGGACTTCCACTTCAAACAAAGATTAAACCAAACATATAGAAGCATAACATGGGGGAAAACCATTATTTACATAATTTGAAACTTCCAGAAACAACAACTAAATGCACAAAATACAAAAAATGATAAAAATCTAAAAACACAAAAATTGATAAAAGAAGTAAACCCAAACAAGACTAACTAAACATCCTAAAACACATCACACAACACAAGACTAACACAACAAAAGACCTAAGACTGAACCGTTGGTCCCCGGCAACGGCGACATTTTGATGATGAGGGTCGCACCTCCCACAAAAGTTGTGCATAAAAGAATGCAGTATAGACTAGGAATCGACTCCTAGGTCGTCTCTCAAGGACCAAATTGGTTCAAGTCTCAGGTCAAACACGTAGTGGGGGGGGTTGTGAAGGTTTGTGAATGCAATTGAACTCAACTGTCAAACACGACTTTAAACACAGGATTAAAACAGTTAAACTAACATCATAACTAAAATATCTCAACCAAGAAAAATAGAGAACATTAAAGTGAAGATTAAAATTAAATAAAAACAAAAAAAAAATAAGTAACTAAAGAGAAGAACCTAGCGACATTTAAATATGCCCATATTCCAGCTAAGGCAAATGAGGCATGGAAATATAAACTTGGTGAACAACAGCAGGAAAATGAAATTTCAATCTCAACGTGTGTAATCCAATTGAATGCAATAACTGAATCAGTAAATGCATCCAACATTATATAAATGCGATGCTTCAATGAAAATCCCTTCTCTAAGAAATAAAATGCCACATGTGTCTTCTATTGGACGCCGTGCACACTACTTCTTCTACTCAAAATGAAATCAGCCCTCCTATTACTAAAATCCAACTTAATTACCGCTTCTCACTTGCTCCACGTTCCCGTGCACACCTCCAGGCCGTGACACCTTGCGCGTGATGCTGCTCCTTATTCTAGTCGTGACCAAGCTGCTCCCTAAACAACATTCTTTGTTTTCTACATGGCAGTCACCGCTTCTTCATTCTAAAAATCCACGCCCATGTGCATAAAGGTAAGCGTAGCAGCAAACGAAAGGAAGAGATGAATCATCCCTTCGTGAATCAGCAAAAGCGTGCTACTGCTTCTAGGTCGTGACACCTTCCGGCTTCATCTCTCCGTGAAACACCTGACTTTTCATAATGAAAATTAAACAAGCATTCTCAGGAATCCAGCGCTTGCAAAAACGAAGTAAAAAAAATTGAAAGTGTGTTCTTCATTCATCATTCAAAATATTGTTCCAGTCAAGAAACATAAAAATGTGCTCCAATAAAAATGAAAATGCAATGAAGATTCAGCCAAAGGAATGAAGCATTAAAACTCTCTTCTCCTTCATTTAAAAACAACGTTCCAGCACCCCCCAAGAATTGTTCAAAAACAAAAGCCTCCAAAACAAACCCAACTGAAAACCGAGAGTAAAAAATGGCAAAATGGTCAGTGGGGCTGGACTATTCTAAGGCCGTGGGTCACCTTTTAATAAGGGTGGGGTCCACACAGAAACCCTAAGGTGCCAAGTCATTTTTCCTTCACATTTTGGGTCTAGTCTACTTTACCAAAAATTGTCCCAAAATGTAAAAGTTGATACAAAAATTCTAAACTACTGAATTACAATTTAATTAATTCAAAAATGTTTGTGTGGAGAGTCTTGAATTTATTTGGCATTCTTCCTGATGTCCCAAAATGTATTTCCGAAATTTTCCTGCACTTCAAAAATGCACTTAATCAGCTCAGAAAACCCAAATTAGCACAATTACAAATTTCCGATCAAATTAAGCAGAATTCGGAAAACGAGGAAATAACAAACAATTAAACACAATTCCCTGGTTTATTTAAGTGCAATAAACTAAATATAATTCAAGAAATAACGACTCATCAATCATCTTCAAATGCATCATCATCATCAGCTTCATCTTCTTCCATTTCCCTAACTGAAGCTTCAGCTCCTCCTCCTTGCACCGGCTCCTCTGGCCAAGCTACCACATTATGGAATTCCTCCATAGTCCACCTGTGAGCTGGAGGTGTATCATACATCCCCACAATCATCTCAACAGTACCACCTGTCCTCTATGAATGGACTGTAGCTGAGCACCTATAAGAGACATGTACATGTCCCTCATCTGGAACGGTTCTGCCTCATGTGTCTCAGCAGATGTCTGGCTCTGTGCTTGCCCTCTCTCTACGAACACGATGTGGTGGAACTGGCTGATGGACAAATTTATGAGCACCAAAATATGATGTCACAAACTTGTTTTTCAATCGGCAAGTATGACCGAATCGTTCAAGTAATAAACTTGGTAGGACCAAGTATCGTTCTTCCCAAAGGACTCACGGCCTAGTTTAGTTATGTGATTTGTTGATTAGCTAAGACTTACAAACGAAATAATTGAGATTTTATATGCAAGACAGAAAATAAACATGTATGCATGAAGTTTTGATCAATGGCAAAAAGCAAAAGATAAACACTTTCAATGAAATTAATGTATGAATATGTTGTTGGGGGTTCAATTTCATCTTATCCACTCTCATATCTTTTAGGAATTCAACATTCAAATCATCATTGTTAATGCCACTCTCTAAAGTACCTTTCTAGAAGGCTTCTCCCTAATCACGAGTTCATACAATTCCTAGCATTCCTAATGATCAGTTCATAATCACGAGTTCATACAATTCCTAGCATTCCTTTGCATTTGCATTGAGCTTTACTTCTTTTTCTTTTCTTTTCTTTTTCTTTGCATATTCTTACTTTTTAGCTCTTAGCTCAATACTTTTCATGTTTTCCCAACAACCCCAAACTTGAACATAAAAATACCACACAAGATCTTCTACTTAACTCAAGGTAAAGATTTTCAATCAAGGGTTTTCAGTGTATGTTCAAGGCTAAGGGTTCAAAGGATAGAACACAAAGTGTTCTCTTTTAGTGGGCTACCTTTATGAATTTGGCCGATAAAAAGGGTTCCAACAAACGGCCTTGATCACATGATGCAAAACAAGCAATTGATTCAATCATAGAAAACCTGGGCAAAGTCATTCATGCTTTCAAAGTAATAGCATTCAACAATAACAACTCTGGAGCTCAAAATCTCACATATCAGCTCATTCACATTTGACATACACATCCTGCTTAATTTCACAATCACAATCATGATATCATGCATTTGTTCACAAAGCTTGTGAATCACCTGTATAAGCATTTTAATGTGCACATCATCTCAACATCAATTAATCATAAGCATCATTCAAGCATTACTTATCAAACAATCACAGTTAATAGCAAACCATCATATCAAACCAGGTGTTCAATAGAGTACATCAAACCCTAATATAAAAACAAAAAACAAATAAGTTCAGAAAACTTAAACCAATCAAAAGCATAAGCATATGATAGCATTCATCAGTAAATGCTATCTCAGCTCCTCCTCAATCTGAGATATCATCTGTATCCTCCTCTTCTTGGATCTTATAGTCTTGATTCCTTTTGCTCGATGAGGAGGCCATCCCTGCATCAAACATAATTCACAAAACCAAAAGATACATTGTTAAGCATTAGTAAACCACACTGAAGAAATCATCCCCTTCAATGATGCTCTCTCCCAACCCCAAACTTAGATGGAAAACTAGTGAGAAAGTGAGTGAAAAAGAGATTTTCTCAAGAGGGAAGAGGGAAAAGATGTGGAGAACCTTGGAAAAGGTATGTGGGAGTGTGTGTGCAGAGAAGAGCCTGAAAATAGAAGCTTATGCGCAGCTTAGGGTATAAAAATACCCTAATGGGCTCGGGTCCCGCTAAGGGGAAACTAAAGCCCATTCTGCGAGAGTACCGCTCAGCGGCACTTTCGTGATGTGCTCTTCTCCTTCTTTTCTTAACCTACGTGCCTCCTAGACATGCCCCTCACTGGTTCCCTGCAATTTAATGTTTAAAATACTTATGCAAACCCTAACTAAAATAAAAACAAACAAAAACAATCAATCAACTGGGTTGCCTCCCAGGTAGCGCTTGTTTAACGTCACGAGCCTGACCTAAAATCCACCAACACCCATCAGTAGGTGTAAAATTTTCTTACCAACACCCATCAGTAGGTGTTACAAACTGAGTATCCTTCAGTAGATACTTAACCACCTAGCATCCTTCAGTAGATGCTATATCTAACAAAATATTTACAAAAATAATGTCCACAGATTAAAAGTTACAAAACCAAAATCAAAATCAAAAGTTTTTAAATCCACTGGGTTGCCTCCCAGCAAGTGCTCTTTTAACGTCATTAGCTTGACCTAGTAAAGCTCAAGTTCCTTCTTCTTTTTCTTCTTTCTACTGAACTTATTCAGAAATTTGATCAAACCAGGAACCTGTTGCAGTGTCTCAATCATAGGAACTTTAATCTCCAATATCTTGAAGATTTCCATAAAGCACTTAAATTTCTTTTCCTTCCTATGATTCTTCTTTAGATGAGGATGGGATTTTTCATATGATTCCTTCTTCTTTCCTCTCATCTTCTTTTTCTTATGCTTCCTCTCCCCAAATTTTCTCTTTTTCTTTTCTCTTATTTTTTTCTTCCCTTCTCTTTTTCTTCTTAACTTCTTTATTTTCACACAAATTTTCTTCCTCTCTTCTCTCTTAACCACTTCTTTTTCTTTTTCATCATCTTTATCTTTCTCACTCAACTCTTCTTTTTCTTCTCTCTCTATCTTTTCCTCATCTCTCTCTATTTTTTTCTCAGCAAAAATCTTGTCACTTTCAGTGACAATGGCTTGACCTTCCTCCTTAAGGTTAACCTCAGTATTAACCTTAACATTCAAGTTTTGACTAATGAAACGAAGGTGCATCTCCCTCCTTTTACATGATTCTTCAATGCTTTTCTTAGTAGAGTCGGAATTTTTCAAAAATTGTTGAAGGGTGTCATCCAAACTTCCTGATAGAAAGGTTTGTTGCTGTTGCTTGTTAAATTGCCCAGTTTGTCCAGCTTGCCCACTTTGTTCCTGACCAATACTTGGGTGTGGTTTCCACCCTTGATTGTAGCTCCCTTGACAGTACTGATTGGTCATGTAGTTTACATCCTCTACGGCTTCAACTGGAAAGGCACATTGACCATTGATATGGTCACCTCCACACAATTCGCATAACTGGGATTGTACCTGTGCAACAGTCTTTAACTCGTGTGGCAATTGTTCAAGTATCTTTGAGAGATTCTCCAATTGTTGAGTTATTAACTTGTTCTGAGCTATCAAGGCATCATTGGATTGCAACTGTAGAACTCCTTTTTGTTGAATAGGAGCTTCTCTTTCACTGTCCCACTTATTGTTATTAGTAGTCATGCTTTCAATTATTTCTGTGGCTTCCTCTGGAGTCTTCCATTTGATATTGCCTCCAGCTGAGGCGTCAAGCATCATCTTGGTTTGTGAACCAAGACCTCCAAGGAAGATTAGGACTACTTCTCCTTCGTTAAATCCATGCTTGGGATTCTTTCGTAATAGGCTTTTATACCTGTCCCATGCATGCCCCAGTGATTCTTCCATGCCTTGTCTAAATGAAGAGATCTCTTGCTTTCCTTTGTTGATTTTAAAGCTTTGTTGCTACCATTGTTGTTGTGGTTGGTTCTCAAATTGTCCGACAGCTTGCCAAACTTGGCTTTGATCCATGCTTGAGTCATGTTCCCACCAGTGGTTGAGATTACTTTGGTAGAATTGAATGCCCATATAGTTAAATTCTTGACCAAATTGCATTCTGCAGACATTAGGCACAAAACCCTAAAAACAATTGTTAGCACAAAAAGATAGAAAAAAAATAAATAAATAAAAATCAAAGGATATAATTGAAAAGATAAGAAGATAGAAAATAAAAACAGAAAAATAAAAACAGAAAAATAACATAAAATAAAATAAAAACAGAAAAATAAAATAAAATAAAAATAGAAAATAAAATAAAATAAAATACAAACAGAAAATAAAATAAAATAAAATAAAATAAAATAATAACCAAAAAAATAAAAACAGAAATTCAAAATTAAAGTCAAAGATAATCAATAATCACACAAATTAACCAGTTAAACCAGAGTCCCCGGCAACGGCGCCAAAAACTTGATGGACAAATTTATGAGCACCAAAATATGATGTCACAAACTTGTTTTTCAATCGGCAAGTATGACCGAATCGTTCAAGTAATAAACTTGGTAGGACCAAGTATCGTTCTTCCCAAAGGACTCACGGCCTAGTTTAGTTATGTGATTTGTTGATTAGCTAAGACTTACAAACGAAATAATTGAGATTTTATATGCAATACAGAAAATAAACATGTATGCATGAAGTTTTGATCAATGGCAAAAAGCAAAAGATAAACACTTTCAATGAAATTAATGTATGAATATGTTGTTGGGGGTTCAATTTCATCTTACCCACTCTCATATATTTTAGGAATTCAACATTCAAATCATCATTGTTAATGCCACTCTCTAAAGTACCTTTCTAGAAGGCTTCTCCCTAATCACGAGTTCATACAATTCCTAGCATTCCTAATGATCAGTTCATAAGTGCAGGAGCTTAACGACAACCAACATAATATTGGGAGAAATTCCCCGGATCTAGACTTCCCCGTACGTTCCCGTATCGACAAAACCAATAATCATGCATTGAATGAGTTAAACAATGCAAGCATTAAGCAAAGAGGAAAAACCCTAACTAATGATGAAAGAAAGCATAAGTCTTAATTAAAAGATGTAAAAACAGATTCCATATATGAGAGCTTCAAAAGATTACATTGATTCCCCAACAAACATACAGAGTTTAGTTCACCATATTCATGGTGAACCTAGATGAATTACAATGAAAGAATGAAAGAATAAACCCTAAAAGGTGAAGAGGTAGCCTGAGCATCCAAGATCCTCCTTCAAAGGGGTGGAAGAGAGAGTGTTTGCCTCGTTTCTGCCAAAGATACAAACCCTAGGACGTCCTAAAGCTTATATACTATTCTAAAATTACAAAAAATCTAGGTCCAAGCCCATAAGTGTGCCGCTCAGCGGTAAAGTACCGCTCAGCGGTAAGTGCATGAGTCGTTTCTTCCCCTCAGCGGCCATTTTGCCCCTCAGCGGATCTCCCGTAAGCTCCTGAGTGCCGCTCAGCGGTAAACTGCCGCTGAGCGGTGACTTCGGCTTCTCCTTTTGCACTTTTTAATGTCTTTGCTGATTTCATCTCTCTCCTTCTTCACTTCTTTCACCAAATTCACCTTAAAACCTGCACAAAAACAGTGAAATCAAGCATAAACCTGTCCAGCTCTCTTATTTGTGAAAATATGAATAAAAGTATGATTTCAAGCTAGTTTCTAAGTATAAAGGTTGCTTTTAGTATCAATTTTAAGCATGAAAATAACAGTTTTTCAACTGTTATCACTGGCTGAGCTGCCTCCTCACCTCCACAGTACTGTCTGTAATAGGCCTCATCAACGGCTTTTCTTGGCCTTTCAAATGGTGGAGCAGAAGTGTCCACCCCAGCTATCTTGCAAAGGTGAGTGATTAAGGAGAGATGTCCTAGGGATGCTTTGTTATTTGAGGTATTGGCACACACACTAGTCTCATCGGCTATCACCTGCCCAATATTAACATTTAAGTTCCTGATAGCACAGTAGATGAAGAGTGCCCTGCTGAGAGTAATATCTGACACATGTGAACATGGCTGAATGTTGGCATGGGAAAATGCCATCCAATACTTTGCAAGAGGAGTCAGATCAGTCCTCCTAATGTTTACCACTGAGCCAGATCTATTCCTTTGGAAGTGTCCTCCAGGTATACATAGTACTCTCTCTACATCCTCAAAATCATCCCCTTCCTCCATGCAAAGAGCAAACTGGCACTGCTCACCAGCCCACATAGTATCCAGGAAGTTATTGATAGAATCAGGATCATACCTGATAGCATGGCCTCTGACATAGCCCAGATAATTTTCATCTGGATATTCACTGATCTTCTTTGCATTGGTGTAGAATTCTTTTACCACGGCTATGTTGGCAGGTGCAGGATATGTGGCTAGCTTTCCCCAGTCATTCCCTAAGAATTGCTCTCCAAATTGAGGAGCAAAGTTAGGTATCATTCCAACTTTCTTCTCCATAAGGAGTTTCCTGTCTTGCACCACCTTGAAGTGCTTCTCATGTTTCCGAGAGAGGAACCTACTAAAATGGGGCTGTTCTGGTTCCTTTTCCTTTCTGTTGGTTGCCATGGTTTTCAATATTTTTCCTGAAGACGATGCCATTCCTGCAATCAAACACAGATACAAAACCACAGAAAATGATGTTAATCATTAGTAAAGCACAGAATACAACTCCTTTCGAAGCTAAACCACCGCTGAGGGTTAGAATTACCCCTCAGCGCCACCAGTGCCACATTCCAGAACGCAAAAAATCAAGTCTGGCAGAGTGCCGCTCAGCGGTAATTTACCCCTGAGCGGTAACTCTGCAAAATTTTGAAAAACTTCTTTTTAAGCTGTCCTAACTCCACCCAAATGCAATTTTCAGTTTTCCAGATCAAAATCATGCAGTTTAATCGGTTCAAACATCAATTAAATCATCAAATCATGCATAGAAATCAAAACCCCTAAATATTCATGCTTTGACAATCACATTCAAAATCAAGAACCCTAGAATGAACAAAATGCTTTACTTACTTGGGTGGAGATACTAGATGCAATGAGAATGCTTCCAAGATAAGATGCTCTCTTCCAACCCCAAACTTAGATGAAACACTAGTGAGAAAGTGAGTGAAAGAGAGATTTTCTTAAGAGGGAAGGGGGAAAAGATGTGGAAAACCTTGGAAAAGGTATGTGGGAGTGTTTGTGCAGAGAAGAGCCAGCAAACAGAAGCTTATGCGCAGCTTAGGGTATAAAAATACCCTAATGGTGATGGAAGCTACTCCTAGACATGCAGAAGAAGCTCCAAAACTCAGAGAAGTTGCAGCGGATTGAGAGAAAACAGTGGAGATTCGGAGTGCACTCAAGGTGTTTGTGAAATTGTCTGGTGGTGTTTGAATGGATGTTTTGGTAGATCTCTAACTCAGTAGGCTCTCCAAAGGGGAAAGAAGCTAGAGGAGGTGCAAGATAACAGTGCACAAGGTTGAACTTGAGAGTGAAAGCTGAAAATTGGCAGCATTTCTTTACTACAAATCAAGTTGAGTTTACAAATGATGAAGCTCTCTTTTATAGGAGAAGATGAGCTTGGGAGCGTGCAAGGAAAGCTACTGAATTACACTAATTACATGTGCTGAAGACTAATGAACGTGAGTTGCATTTTTCACATGGGAAGCATGGAGAATGTGCTACAAATGAAGATGGCTCACGGTGTGGCTTGTGTTCCACGTGAAAAACAAGTCAAGTGTGCTTCAAAGTAAAGAAGAGTCATGGCTGAATGTGTTGCACATGGAAAGTGTGGAAAACATGCTTCATGGCTGGTTGCAACATACATTCCTTCTTGCTTCCCTTGTTTCCTCTTTGCTTGGCAACTCTCCTAGGAACTTTCCAACCTTTATTGTCCTACAAACAATGTAAATGGAATTAGTTAAAGAGAACATGCTAAGACTTAGAAAGAAAAGATGAGTCCTTTATTCAACTTCCCTTTCTTGGTCTTAGATTAAAGTTGATACTTCTTTGGATGGGAAGTCCCTAAAGGGGTTGCCATCATTCCCTCCCTCTTTAAAAACGATTTGTCCTCAAATCGGGAAGAAAGAAAGAAGCACAACTTTGGTTTTTGTGTTCCTCCTGGGTCAAAAATATATCTACAAAAAATAGCAACAATTAGTATGAAGATAAGAATGTATGCAAAGATAAGAAGATAAAATGAAGGCCTTTTGACAAAAAATTTATTAGAAGAAGTCTTGGCCTTTAATAATTTTTTTGATGCACTTTGTTTTGAACATTCCCCATGATAAAATGAAGAAACAAAGTGATGTTTTTGAGAAGACGAGGCAAGGTATTTACCTTTTAAAGAAGAACTTAACAACATGCATACCTTTGTCTCCGTATTTTCTTGAGAAGGTTGCTTGTCCAACCTATTTTCTTGTTTTCTTTCTTTTTCAATTTTTTCTTTGATTTTTTTCTCATCCTCTTTCACTTGTTCAGGTGTAAGAGGAATCAATGTGATTTTATTTCCTTTGTGGAGGAAAGTTATTTTGTTGGTATAGCCATCATGAGTGGAATTATGATCAAATTGCCATGGCCTTCCAAGTAATACATGCCCAACATCCATTGGAACAACATCACATAAAACATTTTCTTCATAGTTTCCGATGGATATTGGTATGTTTACTTGTGTGTTCACAACTATTTCTTCGTCCTCTGTTATCCACTGAAGCTTATAAGGTTTGGGATGAGAAATAGTAGGTAAAGCCAATTTGTTCACCACTCTAGAACTACAACAATTGCAAGAGGAACCACTATCCACAATTAATGAACAAGTGTTTTCAAATATTTTGCATCTTGTTCTGAATAGGTTTTCCCTTTGTGATTGTTCTAGTTCATTGGTTTGACTGCTAAGAAGTCGTCTTACCAATAATAACTCACCTTCACAAGGTAAGGCTTCTTCCTCAGATATAGAAGCATCTGAGTCACTAGAAGAATCGTCATTTTGACTTTGATGATCTAAGAGATAAGTAGACCGTTTGTGAGTACACTCAGAAGAATAATGTCCTCTCTCTCCACACTTAAAGCATCTGGTCTCTCTACCCCTTGTTTCTTTTGAAGATTCTTTGTGAAAGGTATTTCTTTCTCGCTCTCTCTCTTTTTCTTTACCTCTCACTCTCTCTTTTTCATTTTCTTTTTCTTGAGGTTTTTCATATCTCTTTGGACTACCCTCCATCTTAGGATTTGTCCTATACTCGGATGTGGTAGGACTGTTCTTCTAATTTGTTCTTCCACTCTTACACATAGCTGCACAAAATCATTGAGATCTAAATAAGGTAAAAGTTCTACCTTATCTCTGATCTCATAGTTAAGACCGCTCTGGAACCTAGCTATGGTGAATCTCTCTTCCTCTTTGATTCCAGCTCTTAACATGAGTAATTCCAACTTTTGTCTATATTCTTCAACACTCATGTTTCTTTGTTGAAGTCTATGGAGCTTGTCCATGACCTCTCTGGCATAATAGGCTGGAATATGCCTCCGATGCAAGGCTGCCTTTAACTCATTCCAATATTGGATGGTATAGTCGCCATGCATCTTTTGATCTCTAATGATGGAGGTCCACCAATAGAGGGCTGCTCCTTGAAAAGTCAAGGTGGCTAAGGTCACTCTCCTCCTATCATCTATGTGGTAACATTCAAAAATTTGTTCAACCTTCATCTCCCACTCAAAATATTCTTCCACATTGTCTCTACCATAGAAGGCGGGAAGGTCAAGTTTGGGTTCCACATGATGGTTCCTATGATGGTGGTGTCTCCTAGGAGGATGTTGATAGTGATCAAAAGGATGAAAACTATTGTGATCACTATGTTGGGAATGATCACCATTATCATGGTGTTGCCTATGAGAGTGTTCCTCATTATTTTGCCCTCTCTGAATGCGAGTGAGGTTTGCAACCATCTGTTTGAGTTCATTTAACTCAGCTTTAGTTCTATTAAGTTCCTCTCTCAATTCCATATTTTCCTCTTCATGATGAAAGGTGCCTTGAATACTAGAGTTACTCATACTTGTGAAGTAGATAAAAGATTTTCAAAAGAGTTTTGAAAAGCTTCACAAGTGTTGAGTCAAAACACTTTTCAAAGATTTGTTTTTGTATTTTTGGTGAAATGACTTCTAGATAGATTCTAAAGGTAAAGAAACCGAATAGCTCCCAGGAAGGAGAGGTGAGTCGCAATGGACAAGCTTAAGAACCTTGTCCTTCCTTAGCCAGAGGTTCTCCTATTTCTTACCCAAGTTTCAATGGAGAAGTCTTTTCAAAACAATTAGAATGCAAAAAATGAGATGCTCCTAATAAACCAAACGAAGGTTTGTCTATATGGTAGCGCACCTAGCTATAACGGAGACTTAGAACACAAATATCAACAAGCAAAAAGTAAAGAAAGATGATAAAGAAATGAAAGAGTGAGACACGGCCCTAAGTGAAAGTGCAAATGACACTTGGAGCCATTTGACACACTTTCACACTAAGAAGTGGAAACTAAACTATTACAATGTTGTATGGTGCACTTGGAATTGCTTGAAAAGCATTTTTCCAAGTCACTTTAAGTTTCAAAAACCAAGAAGAAATTACCACAAAGGTTCCGTGATAGAATGCCACTTATACAAAGAAGTATAAAAGAATTTATACAAAGCCAAGTGTGGCTGCTACAACAAAAGAAATAAGCTGAAATTTAACTCTAAAGTGATGTTTTTCTGCTGCAAAGAAATGCTGGACAGCCAATGGAAAGTCCTCTTGAAGTTCCCTTGTAGCAAAGTTAGCAAGACCTCCACTCCTTAAGATGCTACCCCTTTGATAAGGTCCAACTGGATGTTAAAACTCTACCAAAATATAAGGTTCCAGCAGACAAAAGGCACAAAACCAGTGAGTGATCAAAAAAAGAGTGCTGCTACAAAGTTGAATGCAGAAATAATTCTGACAGCAGTATATGGAAGTCAAGAAAAGTGATTTCTAAACACTTTGAGGCTGGAATAAAGGCTAGCACACAAAAGGAACTTAAGAGAGGGTCTAGAACCGATTAAAAAAAACAAGAAAAACCCAAAAACAGTGATTGAATTCTATGCAATGTAAGTGTTTGATGAAAATTCAAAACTGTTTGATGAAATGCCACTAAGAACAGCAAATTTTGTATTTTCTGGTTTTTTACCTTTCAAATCTGGATTGCAAGGTTTAGATTGCTTTTTATGATTGCTATACACATGCATAAGCATATAAATGTATTTGGAAACTTAAACCCAGCTTTTGCCAATCCAATAATGAAGATTTAAAGGTTGGACAAAATCAAACAGCACATAATTTGCATACTGCACCAGAAAAGTGATGTGAAAAATGGTGCTTTGAGATGCAAAAATGAGTTGCTGTGGTTTGATGACAGAACTAATGGTTCAAGCAACTTTATATCATCATAATAGGTGTGTCCAAGCACTCAATCAGCAAAGAAATTGACTGTTGTAAAAGATGACAAGTGCACTAAAAAAAATGAGGAAAATTTGGTGATGCAGCAGCAAGTCAATACCAATTTGGCCCAAAAGTTACCATATGAACAGTAACCAACCAATTTCAATTCACCAAAAATGACTCCAAACTCAATGAAACTGATCTAAAACAGGCTAGATCTCAATATGAGGTGTGCACTTGCATATTTCAAGTAAAATGATGGTTCAAGATGTGAAATGATACCTTGGCTATGAAAAGAGCAATTGGACAGTGCAAACAGGTTTTAAATGATCAAATGAATGTGTTCAAACAGTTGCAATGCACAGAAACATGCACATGCTCGAAATCATAGTCAGAGTTGCTAATTATGCAGCAAAAAAAAACTAGAAATCTGCATTAGAATTGAAAAAAATTGCATAGAATCAAGGCTGGCTGGATCAAACAAGATAGAAGAATGGTCCTATGCACTAGATCTAGCTTCAGAATTTTAGCTAGGAGATTTTTAAAGCCTAAAACCAAGCTAGGACAGTAAGCACGGTGCAAAATCTTAGCAAAAACTGTAACAACATTGTTTAGTGAATTTTGAATCAACTCAACTACTCATTTTGCAAATCTGTGATTGATTGGAGTTACTATCACTTGAGACATGCTTAATATCACATATTACACTTGTCCCAAGTTTTAGATACAAGAAAACTGGCAGAAACAGTAAGCACCAAATTAATCTAGAAGTGAATTTTGATGCAGAATTTGAAACCAGATTTTGACTAAATCAACCACTGACTTTGCTATTCTGTGATGAATATGAGGTGCAATCAATTTAGACACCTTTAAAATCATTAACCAGATTTGCACAAGGCTGTAAACAGAATTCAAGTGGACTAAATCAGCTGACACATGATTAAACCAGAAAACTATTTGATGCAGATTTTTTTGTGAAACAGAATCAACTTGTGGTCAATGATTTAGCTCATGTGATCAAAGCTAGACAATGTCTCATTGCTTTATATGATCCATGTATAGCTATCAATGCATTGAACTCATTTAAAACGAAAAAAAAAATTAAAGGCTGAACAGAATCAAACATTTGACAGTGAAAAACAGCAAACACTTGCACAAAACTGGACAAAACTAGGAATGATGATGAAGCTGGATTCACACGAAAATTAAAGAAGCTGTACCGATTAAAATGGAAAACAAACACCAAGGAATAGCAAATGCATGATTACAGCACTCACAGACACGAATTAAACCAAACAGAATAAAAAAAAATTTCTAAAACAGTGACAGAGTTTGACAGCACAAGACAGAAACGAAAATTGAACAAAAGAGAGGCTTATCTCTTGAAGACAAGCGTGGACGTGCTGGATCCTGATGCCAAATGATGGAAGCTACTCCTAGACATGCAGAAGAAGCTCCAAAACTCAGAGAAGTTGCAGCGGATTGAGAGAAAACAGTGGAGATTCGGAGTGCACTCAAGGTGTTTGTGAAATTGTCTGGTGGTGTTTGAATGGATGTTTTGGTAGATCTCTAACTCAGTAGGCTCTCCAAAGGGGAAAGAAGCTAGAGGAGGTGCAAGATAACAGTGCACAAGGTTGAACTTGAGAGTGAAAGCTGAAAATTGGCAGCATTTCTTTACTACAAATCAAGTTGAGTTTACAAATGATGAAGCTCTCTTTTATAGGAGAAGATGAGCTTGGGAGCGTGCAAGGAAAGCTACTGAATTACACTAATTACATGTGCTGAAGACTAATGAACGTGAGTTGCATTTTTCACGTGGGAAGCATGGAGAATGTGCTACAAATGAAGATGGCTCACGGTGTGGCTTGTGTTCCACGTGAAAAACAAGTCAAGTGTGCTTCAAAGTAAAGAAGAGTCATGGCTGAATGTGTTGCACATGGAAAGTGTGGAAAACATGCTTCATGGCTGGTTGCAACATACATTCCTTCTTGCTTCCCTTGTTTCCTCTTTGCTTGGCAACTCTCCTAGGAACTTTCCAACCTTTATTGTCCTACAAACAATGTAAATGGAATTAGTTAAAGAGAACATGCTAAGACTTAGAAAGAAAAGATAAGTCCTTTATTCAACTTCCCTTTCTTGGTCTTAGATTAAAGTTGATACTTCTTTGGATGGGAAGTCCCTAAAGGGGTTGCCATCAAATGGGCTCGAATCCCGCTAAGGGGAAACTAAAGCCCATTCTGCGAGAGTACCGCTCAGCGGCACTTTCGTGATGTGCTTTTCTCCTTCTTTTCTTAACCTACGTGCCTCCTAAACATGCCCCTCACTGGTTCCCTGCAATTCAATCCTTAGACTACCTATGCACAACCCTATTACTACTACAATGAAACAAACAAAAACAATCAATCAACTGGGTTGCCTCCCAGGTAGCGCTTGTTTAACGTCACGAGCCTGACCCAAAATCCACCAACACCCATCAGTAGGTGTTACAATCTTACCAACACCCATCAGTAGGTGTTACAAACTTACCAACACCCATCAGTAGGTGCAAAATTTTCTCACCAACACCAGTAGGTGTTACAAACTTAGCATCCTTCAGTAGATGCTATATCCAACTAGCATCCTTCAGTAGATGCTAGTTCCAACAAAATATTTACAAAATAATGTTCAACAGATTAAAAATTACAAACCAAAATAAAATTAAAAGTTCTTAAATCAACTGGGTTGCCTGCCAGCAAGTGCTCTTTTAACGTCACTAGCTTGACCCAGTAATGTTCAAGTTCGTTCTTCATAGTTGATGTTGTTATCACACCAACTCCTCAGCTGTTTCTTGTGCACTGTTTTGATTCTTCTAAAATGTGGAGATTCTATCTCTATCATCTCCTTCTCTTTATAGCCTTTCATTACCCACAACTTGTTTTTGATTCTCACAGGTGTACCAAGTTGGGGTCTTCCTTTCTTCTAGTCATCAGGAACTTCTCCTCCTCTTCCAATCTTTTCTCCTTTATGCACTTGAAACAACAAACAATGGTTACCTGTAACCTTGGGCTTTTCATCTTGATGGCTAGTCATGTGTGCATCTTGAAATACAGCTTTATAACTAGCTTCTTCCTCCTGTGTTTGCGTCTCATCTTTAAAGACATCTACAACCACTCTCTCCTCTCGGTCCTGGAGCACCACTATACCTTCATTTACATCAATGATAGCTTTGGCGGTTTTCATAAACTGTCTTCCAAGTATGATAGGTATCTTCTCTGTGTCCATCTTCATCACCATAAAGTCTGCCAAGAACTGGAGTTTGCCCACACAAACTATGATGTCCTCTGCAATCCCACATGGTTCCTTTGAAGATCCATCGACCATTACTAAATTGACCTTTACAGGTTTCACATTAACATTGCCGATTTGCTCCAGTAAAGAGTAAGGTATCAAGTTAACACTTGAACCTAAATCAAGAAGAGCTTTTTTAATCCTTTTCTTCCCTATGGTACAAGGGATAGAAAAGCTCCTGGATCTGTCGCTTTTGGAGGGAATGGCTCTTTTTTAACAGTTTTACACTTATTTGCCTCATCATCTCTACGTCTTTTCTTTGTAGAGACGTCCTCATAAGCTTTAGTGTAAACTGTAATTTGTTGTAGAATCTGCTCCCAAGGTGCATCATTATCCACCATCTTGAATAATTCTGTGAAATCCAGTTGTTTCCCTTGATGTATCGGAAAAGGAAAAGTATTTTTGCTCTCTATTTCTCTTTTCTCTTCTGTTTCTTCTTTGTCTAACTCAACTATCTCTTCATTAGTACTCTCTACCACCTTGCATTCTTCTCTAGGGTTAACCTCAGTATTAGCCCCAAAATTTTTACCTGGCCTCTCTTCTACCTGTTTAGTAATCTGTCCCATCTGAATCTCCAAATTTTTTATAGCGACTTCAGTGCTCTTTTGGGTAGACTCAGTTTTCTGTATGAAATTATTAAGAGTTTCTTCCATCCTCATAGACCTTTCATTTAGCATAGAAATTTGTTGGCATAAGGTGGGTTGCTGCTTGATGAGAGGGTCGCACCTCCCAACAAAAGTTATGCATAAAAGAATGCAGTATAGACTAGGAAGTGACTCCTAGGTCGTCTCTCAAGGACCAAATCGGGTTCAGTCTCAGATCACACACGAAAGGGGGGTTTTGGAAGTGTTCGTCTGGATGCGGATAAACTTAAATTTAAAATTGGAAATTAAACGCAATTGGAATTAATTAAAATGCTACAATTAGTAAAACACTTAAATACATTAATGTTGTGGAAATGCAACACGCCAATAGAAATACCATACAGCCAAGATCAAACATTCAGCGCTAGAAGGCTAGAGTAAAGTAAGAAATGCAAAAAAATAAACCAAGCATGCAATTCACAACGGAAATGGCACTAATAAGAAACGTTAACAGTGAAAGGAACAAGTCGGCTACTTTACGTTCTAATGTTACGTTCTAATGTGTAAAATGATGAAACCAATGTAAGTGAATAAGGTTGGACGCGTGACCACTTTTCTCCATAACAGCAAAATGAAACATGCTGAGAAAAAAAAAGAAATAAAGCTTCCGTGCTGCCCCTGGACGTGACAACACATCACTCCCTCCATGCCATACCATGACACCTACTCCTATCTAATCACCTAACATGCTGCAGATACTCTCTAATTAAAATCAATACTTCTACTTTCTAAAAGCAAAAACCACATTCTCCACAAACTGAATCAGTTCCTTCTCTCCAAAGATGTGACCATGCTACTGCCACATTGAATTCCCCGTGCCCCACCATTTCTTCATCAATTAAACAACACTTTTAAAACAACCGTGTGCAATATTTCAATCTAAAACAAAACAGCCAAGTGATTTCGGTGCAGGCTTGAGCTAATAAAAAAAAAACAATAAAACCTATGGATGCTATTCATCACGGGATTAATAATTAAAAAGAAAGAAATGCTTATCAATGATTAATATTTCTCGGTTCATTCTTGAGAAAGAAAGAAAAAACAAAGAAACTTTGTGGAACAAGCAGTGTGCTTTTCTCTCCAGCCAGACCGTGACTGAGAGCTCCAACCGTTGTGGCGGCTGCTCCCTTCAACCCATTCTCCTTGCTCTACGTGCTCTCACTACCCCACTCTACCCTACACTACCCTACTGGAACTTCTAAAACAAGTGGTGGCTGGTTTTTCTTTCAACGTGTGCGCGCTGGACTGCTGGACCGTGAAGTGATTCTGGACCAGGTTTTTTTTCTCCCAGGCTGCTGGACGGTGATGCTTTCTCATTGCCACCCCATCCACGTGGGCTGCTCCTTGTGCATGAACGCTGGATGGTTGCTCCTCTACGTGTTGGACCAGCTGTGTGGAGTGCTACTGGACTTAGTGGATGTGGCAGCTTTCAAGGTCCGTGTGCTTCCAACATCAGCCCCCTCCTCAAGCTGCTGGACCCGAGAAGATGTAGCATCTTCTTTTCTCTTCTGCACCCCTGCTGCTACCATTTGCTGGATACGAAGCTGCTCCTTTCTTTGCTTCTCAGCTGGGCGTGGATTGCTTTCCAAAATTTGCTGGACCGTGCCAAACAAATGGGACTGTGGGTGCTGTTGGAAAATGCAAGAAGATGGGGTTGCGGAATGTGCTTCTGCTGGACCGTGGACTCCAAATCTCATCCTCCTTGCTTTGGACGTGCTGGACTGCACCTCTTCTAAAGCCAACATTCTCTGTGTGGCTGCTTTGCTACTGGACCGTGAGCTCCCTGCACCTCCTAATCGTTCTTCATGACACCACACTCCATGCTTCCATTCTCAGTGACGCTCTTCCGCGTGCACCTCCCATGTGCGTATGTATCTCCTTTCTCCAATGCTGGATGTGGGCCGCGTGTGCTGATGTGCTGCACCTCCTGCTTCTTCCCAATCTCTGCATGAAGCTGCTGGACTCTTCATTTTTCTCACCGGCACACCACCTTCACGCTAGCTGGAAAATGAAAATGAATGAAGATGGTTGGCCTGCTTCCAAGCTGCTGGGTGCTTCTTTCTTCACGCACCACCCCCTGGAACTTCTCATGGGCCGTGTGGAAGCTTGGATGGGAGCTGCCCCTTGGATGCATGGATACACCCCTGGATTTCCGTGTGCTTTTTTCCATTATGTGGGTCGTGACCTATGTGGCATGTGGCTGCTTTAAAATGAAGAAACATTTTAGGACGCGTGGCTGCTCATCGTGTGCACCTCTCCAAACGAATCCAGCTTCTCAATGTGCACCCCCCAATTTAAATCCACACCTCTCTTTCATTTTATTTTCAAATATATTTGATGTGGCATCTTTCTTTTGACCTCCAAATGTTCCAAAATTTATCCAACAATTTCCCTACAATTAATAATGCAAATAATTAGCTCAAATAATTCAAATTAATTAAAATTTGAATTTTCGATCAAATTAAACACAATTAAGAAAAATGGGAAAATACTGGACATTTAAGCACAATTCCCTGATTAAATTCGGTACAATAAGCTAAGTGAAATTGAGAAAATATTGACTCATCAAAATAGACCACACTTAGTCTTTTGCACTCCCGGGCAAAATCAAGACGCAGATGAAGGAATAGTTCAAAGGACATTAGGGAAGTGACACAAACTCAGCACACAGAAAACAAACACTAACTAGGACAAGAACAAAATTACACAATTCTCAATGAATCTGGACCAAGAAGGGAAGTAGACAATATCCAACACAGAATCAAGGAAATCAGATACTCATGAAATCATCCAAGCACTTCCAAGCATGGCAAAATTATTAATCAGTTCAAGAGATGAATCAAAAGCAACAGAGCCTCACAGATTCACACAATCAGTGTTTCTCTCAAGTGTTTAAGGTAAATCAATGTCACTCAATGCACTCAAGAAAGCAATCACAAACAGACTTGGCAAGCCTCTAATATCAACACTCAAGCACATACGCATGTTTAAATCAAAAGGTCTTTTCATGGTTGTAATGGGGCCAAGGACAAGGGAGGGTATATCTGGATAAGAAGCTACAAACCATAAGGAACAGAGGAGCAATGGGGAACAAGGTAAACACATTCAAACACACCCACAACCTCTAATTCCATCCTCTTCTTGACTCCATTATTCACATTTCTTTTTCTATTTTTCTGCTCTTTTTTTTTTCATTTTTCTCTACTTTTTTTTTTCATCCTGTCTCTTTTCTTTTCCCTCTTTACAAAACAAAATTGTAAAAGACAAGATACACATATATTTACCAAAACAAAACAAGAAGAGGAACCAACTAGCCAACTCATCAGAATCCCCAAGGAGACCACACTTGTTCCCAAAACACTTCCAAAGCTCCAAAATTCCCTAAGGTTAAGGTAATCATGGTTTTTCACTTAGGGCTAGTGTATGAGCTTCAAAACAAAGAAATGAGGAAAGTATAGGCTCAAAAGGGGTTATCAAAAGATCAGAACAAGGTAAGCTTATTTGGCTAGAGAGGCTCAAGAACAAAATTGCCTTTATCACTTCCAAACATGCATATCAATCAAGAATTATCAACAAGAGTCAAGCCAAGGCATATGCACAAGCAATCAAGAGACATATCACACACAAGAAAAAAAAAAAAATAAAGTGGCTCAAATCTCACACAGGGTAATTCTGTCACAATCAATTCAACCTCTCAAACATCATAATCATCTTCCCAAGCAGAGAAAAGCAAGGATTTCAAACAAATAAATATCAATCAAGTGAAGGAAATGATAAGTCTACAACCCAAACAAAGTCCAGAAATGAAGAGAATCATGTAAAACTGTACACACGACAAAACAAAAACTACCTAGAAAAGTAAAAATTTTAACCAAGAAAACAAAAACTAACAAAGAAAAAATAAAAATCTCCCCCAATAGACCACACTTAAACTACACAGTGTCCTCAATGTGTCATAACAATAAGATCATAAATCAGAACAATCAACAGATCATGGACAAGTGCAATAAAAGTAGGGAAAGGGGGAGAAGAGAGAAAGAAAACTCCCCTGATCATGGTGGCAGTTGCCAATTTTGGACTTGCAGGGAGATGTCTTCCACCATTAGATCCAGCAAGGAAGTTTTGAGGAAGAATTGCTTCATCCTCCAGATTTGATCTAGCAGGGAGATATCATCCACAGCTGGATCTAAGAAGCAAAGATTGTTGATGAGCAGGTTCAGCTGGTGCCTATTGATCTTGAAGCTTTTGTCAGTGTTAGCACCTTTATCTTCCAGCATGGGTGCATGTTGGTCAAATTCATTTGTACCTCCTGCAATAGGGTTAGTGCAATGTGGTTCCAAAGAAATAACATGCAGGGGTATAACACCCAAATTATCATATTGAACCTCAGATACATCCTCAGAACATGAATCAATTTCAAAATCACAAGCAATATCAATAACAGACTCAGATTCATGTTCAGTGCATTGAGAATAAACATTCGGATGTGATATCAAAAAGTGGTTCTCATCATGCACAGAGGGAGAATTAAAAACATGCTCAGCAACAATATGATCATCAACGTACCTCTCAACAGCATAATCATGAACAACATAATCAAGAACATAATCATCACAGACATAATCATACTGAGGTATGCTTACCTCCTCTTCCTTGAAGATTGGTAGAGTGTGGGAAGATGAAGGTGGTCTACCTGGTTCAGGATTACTGCTTATTTTTGCCTGCTCCTCAAAATAATCATCAGTCTCCTCAGGTGCAAGGGTAGGGACATAGGATGATGGGAAAGTAGATGGCACAGTAGTAAGCTCATGACTCTTCTCCCCATCTTCTATGTTGATGCCACTATCATCATCATCTGGAATCTGAACAGTCTGAAACGGTAACTCTGAATCTTGAGACTGTTCCTCAGTGAGTTGAGTGGCCATCTGCCCTATCTGATCAGTCATACTCTGAATGCCAGCTCCTATTTCTTGCTGGAACTGCATGTTCTCTTGCCGAAACTGAAGGTTCTGCATGGTCATCTGCTCCAACAACTCCTGCAATGTAGGCTCAGAAGTAGAAGGCTGAGGAGTTATTTGGGCAGGAGCATCATATTGCTGACTTTGGTATTGCTGGACTGGTGGAGGCATAAAAGTACTCTGGAATGGTGGTTCTTGATATTGATGCTGTGGAGCATCATACCATCCCAAGGTAGGGTCATTCCATCCAAGACCGTTGCTGTAAGCATATTGCACAGGGGAAAATTTGCTCAGAAACTGGTGCTCAAGATATCCCCAATCGGTAACGGATCTCAGAGGAAGAGAGTCTTTCCAATCCTTAGCTGCTCCTTGTAATGAATGCGGAAATGCGCTCAAGAAAATGTAATCAAGAGGGACATCTGGAGGCTTCATTGAAGAGCACATGATGTGGAGCTCTTCCAAATGTCTGTGTGGGCATTCTCCTGCAAAACCATGAAACTTAGGCAGCAAATGTATCAGTCCAGGGGTGAGATCGCAATGAAGATCATCCTCCTTAAGTGAAACCGGCTCACAAAGAGCACTCTCATAAATTAGAGGATGAGTCATATTGTTCTCAACATAGAAATCAGCAGAATATGAATTACAATCAGAGTAACATGCAGAAGGAGAATCATAATCAGAGGCACTAGCAAAACAAGCAGTATTCACGAAATCAAAATAGGTAGACATGGAAAAAGAGTAATACTAAAAATCACGAAACAAATAAAACACAACACATTTATACATGCAACACACACACACAAAACAGAACATCACATCTAAAACCGAACCATTGGTCCCCGGCAACGGCGCCATTTTGATGAGAGGGTCGCACCTCCCAACAAAAGTTGTGCATAAAAGAATGCAGTATAGACTAGGAAGTGACTCCTAGGTCGTCTCTCAAGGACCAAATCGGGTTCAGTCTCAGATCACACACGAAAGGGGGGTTTTGGAAGTGTTCGTCTGGATGCGGATAAACTTAAATTTAAAATTGGAAATTAAACGCAATTGGAATTAATTAAAATGCTACAATTAGTAAAACACTTAAATACATTAATGTTGTGGAAATGCAACGCGCCAATAGAAATACCATACAGCCAAGATCAAACATTCAGCGCTAGAAGGCTAGAGTAAAGTAAGAAATGCAAAAAAATAAACCAAGCTTGCAATTCACAACGGAAATGGCACTAATAAGAAACGTTAACAGTGAAAGGAACAAGTCGGCTACTTTACGTTCTAATGTTACGTTCTAATGTGTAAAATGATGAAACCAATGTAAGTGAATAAGGTTGGACGCGTGACCACTTTTCTCCATAACAGCAAAATGAAACATGCTGAGAAAAAAAAAGAAATAAAGCTTCCGTGCTGCCCCTGGACGTGACAACACATCACTCCCTCCATGCCATACCATGACACCTACTCCTATCTAATCACCTAACATGCTGCAGATACTCTCTAATTAAAATCAATACTTCTACTTTCTAAAAGCAAAAACCACATTCTCCACAAACTGAATCAGTTCCTTCTCTCCAAAGATGTGACCATGCTACTGCCACATTGAATTCCCCGTGCCCCACCATTTCTTCATCAATTAAACAACACTTTTAAAACAACCGTGTGCAATATTTCAATCTAAAACAAAACAGCCAAGTGATTTCGGTGCAGGCTTGAGCTAATAAAAAAAAAACAATAAAACCTATGGATGCTATTCATCACGGGATTAATAATTAAAAAGAAAGAAATGCTTATCAATGATTAATATTTCTCGGTTCATGCTTGAGAAAGAAAGAAAAAAAAAAGAAACTTTGTGGAACAAGCAGTGTGCTTTTCTCTCCAGCCAGACCGTGACTGAGAGCTCCAACCGTTGTGGCGGCTGCTCCCTTCAACCCATTCTCCTTGCTCTACGTGCTCTCACTACCCCACTCTACCCTACACTACCCTACTGGAACTTCTAAAACAAGTGGTGGCTGGTTTTTCTTTCAACGTGTGCGCGCTGGACTGCTGGACCGTGAAGTGATTCTGGACCAGGTTTTTTTTCTCCCAGGCTGCTGGACGGTGATGCTTTCTCATTGCCACCCCATCCATGTGGGCTGCTCCTTGTGCATGAACGCTGGATGGTTGCTCCTCTACGTGTTGGACCAGCTGTGTGGAGTGCTACTGGACTTAGTGGATGTGGCAGCTTTCAAGGTCCGTGTGCTTCCAACATCAGCCCCCTCCTCAAGCTGCTGGACCCGAGAAGATGTAGCATCTTCTTTTCTCTTCTGCACCCCTGCTGCTACCATTTGCTGGATACGAAGCTGCTCCTTTCTTTGCTTCTCAGCTGGGCGTGGATTGCTTTCCAAAATTTGCTGGACCGTGCCAAACAAATGGGACTGTGGGTGCTGTTGGAAAATGCAAGAAGATGGGGTTGCGGAATGTGCTTCTGCTGGACCGTGGACTCCAAATCTCATCCTCCTTGCTTTGGACGTGCTGGACTGCACCTCTTCTAAAGCCAACATTCTCTGTGTGGCTGCTTTGCTACTGGACCGTGAGCTCCCTGCACCTCCTAATCGTTCTTCATGACACCACACTCCATGCTTCCATTCTCAGTGACGCTCTTCCGCGTGCACCTCCCATGTGCGTATGTATCTCCTTTCTCCAATGCTGGATGTGGGCCGCGTGTGCTGATGTGCTGCACCTCCTGCTTCTTCCCAATCTCTGCATGAAGCTGCTGGACTCTTCATTTTTCTCACCGGCACACCACCTTCACGCTAGCTGGAAAATGAAAATGAATGAAGATGGTTGGCCTGCTTCCAAGCTGCTGGGTGCTTCTTTCTTCACGCACCACCCCCTGGAACTTCTCATGGGCCGTGTTGAAGCTTGGATGGGAGCTGCCCCTTGGATGCATGGATACACCCCTGGATTTCCGTGTGCTTTTTTCCATTATGTGGGTCATGACCTATGTGGCATGTGGCTGCTTTAAAATGAAGAAACATTTTAGGACGCGTGGCTGCTCATCGTGTGCACCTCTCCAAACGAATCCAGCTTCTCAATGTGCACCCCCCAATTTAAATCCACACCTCTCTTTCATTTTATTTTCAAATATATTTGATGTGGCATCTTTCTTTTGACCTCCAAATGTTCCAAAATTTATCCAACAATTTCCCTACAATTAATAATGCAAATAATTATCTCAAATAATTCAAATTAATTAAAATTTGAATTTCCGATCAAATTAAACACAATTAAGAAAAATGGGAAAATACTGGACATTTAAGCACAATTTCCTGATTAAATTCGGTACAATAAGCTAAGTGAAATTGAGAAAATATTGACTCATCACTGCTGCTGCTTATTAAATTGACTAGCTTGCCCAGTCTGCCCTTGACCAATGCTTGGGTGTGGTTTCCACCCTTGATTGTAGTTCCCTTGACGGTATTGATTGGTCATGTAGTTTACATCCTCTATGGCTTCTGCTGGAAAGGCAAATTGACCATTGATATGGTCGCCTCCACATAATTCACACAACTGAGATTGTACCTGTGCAGCAGTTTTCAACTCTTTGGGCAATCATGCAAGTGTTTTAGTAAGAGTCTCCAGCTGTTGAGTTAAAATTTTATTTTGAGCTAGCAAGGCATCATTTGTCTGTAATTGTAGAACTCCTTTCTGTTGCATAGGAGCTCCTCTTTCACTGTTGAGTTCGTTATCACTAGTAGCCATATTTTCAATAATTTCTGTTGCTTCCTCTGGAGTTTTCAATTTAATGTTTCCTCCTGCTGAGGCATCAAGCATCATCTTGGTTTGTTAACCAAGCCCTCCAAGGAAGGTAAGGACTACTTCCTCTTCTTCAAAGCCATGCGTGGGTGTGTTTCTTAACAAGCTTTTATACCTATCCCATGCATGACCCAGTGATTCCTCCATGCCTTGCCTGAATGAAGAAATCTCTTGCTTTCCTTTAGTTACCTTTGATTGTGGGAAGTATTTATTTAGAAACTTGGTTACCACTACTTCATACTCTGTGAAACTTTCCTCTGGAAAAGAATTTAACCAAAGCTTAGCATTGCCTCCTAAAGAGAGGGGAAACAAGCTAAGTTTGATCGCTTCATCTGGCACCCCATTTATTTTCACTGTGTTGCAGATCTCATTAAATGTAGTGAGGTGCTCATATGGGCTTTCGTGAGATAACCCATTGAATTTATGATCACCAAAATATGATGTCACAAACTTCTTGAACAATCGGCAAGTATGACCGAATCGTTTCAAGTAATAAACTCGGTAAGACCAAGTATCGTTCTCCCAAAGGACTCACGGCCTAGTTTAGTTATGTGATTCGTTGATTAGCTAAGACTTAAGAACGAAATAAGTGGAGTTTAATATGCAAAACAGAAAATAAACATGTATTCATGAGTTTTGATCAATGGGTAAAACAAAATACAAACAGTTTCAATGGAATATATGGATGAGTATGTTGTTGGGGTTTATCAATTTCATCTTATCCACTCTCATATATTTGAGGAATTCAACATTCAATTCATCATTGTTAATGCCACTCTCTAAATTACCTTGTCAAGAAGGCCTATCCCTAATTACGAGTTCATACAATTCCTAGCATTCCTAATAATTAGTTCTTTTAGCACAGGAGCTTAATGGCAACCAATATACTATTGGGAGAAATTCCCCGGATCTAGACTTCCCCGTACGTTCCCGTATCGACAAAACCAATAATCATGCATTGAATGAGTTAAACAAACCAAGTATTGAGCAAAGAGAAAAAACCCTAACTAATGATGAAAGAAAGCATAGGTCTTAGATTATGATGTAAACACAAATTCCATATATGAGAGCTTCAAAAGATTACATTGATTCCCCAACAAACATACAAGGTTTAGTTCACCATATTCATGGTGAACCTAGATGAATAATAATGAAAGAATGAAAGATAGAACCCTAGAAAGGTGAAGAGGTAGCCTGAGCATCCAAGATCCTCCTTCAAAGGGGTGGAAGAGAGAGTGTTTGCTTTGTTTCTGCCAACGATACAAACCCTAGGACGTCCTAAAGCTTATATACTATTCTAAATTTACAGAAAATTCAGGCCCAAGCCCATAAGTGTGCCGCTAAGCGGTAAAGTGTCGCTCAGCGGTGAGTGCGTGAGTTGGTTTCTTCCCCTCAGCGGCCATTTTGCCCCTCAGCGGATCCAACGTGGGTAAACTACCGCTGAGCGGTACTTGCGGCTTCTCCTTTTGCACTTTTTGATGTCTTTTCTGATTCCCTCTCTATCCTTCTTCACTTCTTTCACCAAATTCACCTTAAAACCTGCATAAAAACACTGAAATCAAGCATAAACCTGTCCAACTCTCTTATTTCTGAAAATATGACCAAAAGCATGATTTCAAGCTAGTTTCTAAGTGTTAAAGGCTGCTTTTAGTATCAATTTTAAGCATGAAAATAACAGTTTTTCAATTGTTATCACAACCCCAAACTTAGAACTTTGCTTGTCCTCAAGCAAACAAGATGTAACTCAATCTTCTTTCAATCCATATAATGGTTCACTCATTCAAAATTCTTCTTTTCAAGATAAGTAAAGACTTCAATCAAACTTATGACAAAGATTTCAATCAAGACGTGCTCATGCTTTGGTGTTCACAAAGTCACTTAATATCCAACAAATGCTATTTTTCATGAATGATCAATCAACTAAGCATGGATGTTCATGTGCTCATGGAATATTTCCTCACTAGGTAAAGTGTTTTACTCAAACACGAGTGTATAAGAGGTAATCACTCATTCACTCCACTATCACAATGTCTCATGAATCAACTTTGCCTTTCATTTAACCACAATAAAAAACATTCACAAGCATGCATCATCACAAGGACTTTTCAATGGCTTATAACGTGTTGGGCTAACAAGAAAATTGGTTTTCTTAGATCACAAAACCCTTGAGTTAAGAGAATCATATCAACACAATCATTCTTACTTTTCCCAACTTTCCTTTGCATTGAGCTTTGCCTTTTCTTTTCTTTTCTTTCTCTTGTTCTTTTCTTTTCACATTCTTCTTTCTTAGCTCTTAGCTCAATGCTTTCCTTTTTCTTTTTCATAATTTCTCAACAACCCCAAACTTGAACATTTATCAATACCACAAAAGATTTTCTACTCAACTCAAGGCAAAGCTTTTCAACAAGGATTTTCAAATTATGTTCAAGGCTAAGGGTTCAAAGGATAGAACACAAAGTGTTCTCTTTTAGTGGGCTAACTTCATGAATTTGGCCAATAAAAAGGGTTACCAACTAATGGCCTTGATCATATGATGCAAAACAATCAATTGATTCAATCATAGAAAACCTGGGCAAAATCATTCATGTTTCCAAAGTAATAGCATTCAATTAATAAAACTCTGGAGCTCGAAACCTCACATATAAGCTCATGCACATTTGACTTACACATCTTGCTTAATCTCATAATCACAATCACAACATCATGCATTTGTTCACAAAGCTTGTGAATCACCTGTATAAGCATTTAATGTGCACATCTCAACATCAATCAATCTCAAAGCATCATCAAGCATTACTTATCAAACCATCACAATCATAAGCAAACCATCATAACAGACAATGTTTCCAATTGAGTACATCAACCCTAATCTAAAAACAAAAGTAAATAAGTTCAGAACACTAAACCAAACAAAAACATAAGTCCTGCTCTAGTTATGATAACATCCATCAGTGAATGCTATCTCAATCTCCTCATCAATCTGAGCTATCATCTGTATCCTCCTCTTCTTGGATCTTATAGTCTTGATTCTTTTTGCCCGATGAGGAGGCCATCCCTGCATCAAACATAATTCACAAAACCAAAAGATACATTGTTAAGCATTAGTAAACCACAATGAAGAAATCAGCCCCTTCAATGATGCTCTCTCCCAACCCCAAACTTAGATTGAAAACTAGTGAGAAAGTGAGTGAAAGGGAGATTTTCTCAAGAGGGAAGAGGGAAAAGATGTGGAGAACCTTGAAAAAGGTATGTAGGAGTGTGTGTGCAAAGAAGAGTCTGAAAAGAGAAGCTTATGCGCAACTTAGGGTATAAAAATACCCTAATGGGCTTGGGTTCCGCTAAGGGGCAACCTAAGCCCGTTCTGCGATAGTACCGCTCAGCGGTATTTTGCCGCTCAGCGGCACTTTCGTGAAGTGCTCTTCCTCTCCTTAGTTTAACCTAAGTGCCTCCTAAACATACCCCTCACTTGCTCCCTGCAATAACATTCTCAGATTACTCATGCAAAAACCTATTATGCAACTACAATAAAACAAATAAAAATATAATCAATCAACTGGGTTGTCTCCCACGTAGCGCTTGTTTAACGTCATGAGCCTGACCCAAAGTCCACCAACACCCATCAGTAGGTGCAAAACTTTCTTACCAACACCCATCAGTAGGTGTAACAAACCTAATATCCTTCAGTAGATACTTAACCACCTAGCATCCTTTAGTAGATGCTATATCCAACAAAATATTTATAACAAAAACAAAAATATCCAAAAGTTTAAAATTACATCACCAAACCAAAAATTAAAAGTTCTTAAATCACTGGGTTGCCTCCCAGCAAGCGCTCTTTTAACGTCACTAGCTTGACCCAATAAAGCTCATGTTCCATCTTCTTTTTCTTCTTTCTACTGAACTTCTTCAGAAATTTGATCAAACCAAGAACCTGTTGCAGTGTCTCAATCATAGGAACTATAATCTCCAATTTCTTGAAGATTTCCATAAAGCACTTAAATTTCTTTTCCTTCCTATGATTCTTCTTTAGATGAGGATGGGGTTTTTCATATGATTCCTTCTTTTTTCCTCTCATCTTCTTTTTCTTACGCTTCCTCTCCCCAAATTTTCTCTTTTTCTTTTCTCTTATTTTTTTCTTCCCTTCTCTTTTTCTTCTCAACTTCTTTATTTTCACATAAATTTTGTTTCTCTCTTCTCTCTCAACCACTTCTTTTTCTTTTTCTTCATCTTTTTCTTTCTCACTCAACTCTTCTTTTTCTTTTCTCTCTATCTTTTCCTCATCTCTCCCTGTTTTTTCTCAGCAAAAATCTTGTCACTTTCAGTGACAATAGCTTGACCTTCCTCCTTAGGGTTAACTTCAGTATTAACCTTAACGTGCAATCTCTGACTAATGTAACGAAGGTGCATTTCCATCCTTTTACATGATGCTTCAATGCTTTTCTGAGTAGAGGTGGAGTTTTTCAAAAATCGTTGAAGGCTGTCATCCAAACTTTCTGATAGAGAGGGTTGTTGCTGCCATTGTTGTGGTGGCGGCCTATCAAATTCTTCGGCAGCTTGGGTGCTTTTGTGATGACAATTAGATATCTATATGTACTGTTGAACTGCATCCTCCAACGTTATCCTTCTTCCCGATAGAGAGGGTTTTTGCTGCCATTGTTGTGGTGGTTGATTTTTAAATTGTTCGACAGCTTGCCAAAATTGATTGTTATCCATGCTTGAGTGAGGTTCCCACCAGTGGTTGAAATTACCTTAGTAGAATTGGGTGCCCATATAGTTAAATTCTTGTCCAAATTGCATCCTACAAACATTAGGCACAAAACTCTAAAAATATTTGTTAGCACAAAAAGATGGAGAAGATAGATAAAAAAATCAAAGGATATAATTGAAAAGATAAGAAGATAGGAAATAAAAACAGAAAAATAAAAACAGAAAATAAAATTAAAATAAAATAAAAACCGAAAAATAAAAACAGAAAATAAAAACAGAAATTCAAAATTCAAGTCAAAGATAATCAATAATCACACAAATGAACTAGTTAAACCACGAGTCCCTGGCAACGGTGCCAAAAACTTGATGACTAATTTATGAACACCGAAAACGGCGCCACAAACTTGTTTAACAATCGGCAAGTGTGACTGAATCGTTTCAAGTAATAAAACTCGGTAAGACCAAGTATCGTTCTCCCAAAGGACTCACGACCTAGTTTAGTTATGTGATGTGTTGATTATTTAAGACTTAAGAACAAATTGAGTGTAGGTTTAAATACAAAAGACAGTAAATAAACATGTATGCATGAATGTGATCGATGGCGAAAACGAAATACAAGGACTTCAATGAAATAGATGGATGAGTATGTTGTTGGGGTTATCAATTTCATCTTATCCACTCTCATATACCTTAGGAATTCAACATTCTTTTCATCAATTGTTAATGCCACTCTCTAAATCACCTTGCAAGAAGGCCTATCCTTAATTACAAGTTCATACAATTTCTAGCATTCCTAGTAATTAGTTCTTAAGTGCAGGAGCTTAACGGCAACCAATATACTATTGGGAGAAATTCCCCGGATCTAGATTTCCCCGTACGTTCCCTAACGACAAAATCAATAATCATAGCCATGAATGAGGTAAACAAAGCAAGCATTAAGCAAAGAGGAAAAACCCTAACTAATGATGAAAGAAAGCATAGGTCTTAAAATAAGCTGTAAAAACAAATTCCATATATGAGAGTTTCATAAGACTACATTGATTCCCCAACAACAATACAAAGTTTAGTTCACCATATTCATGGTGAAACTAGATGAATAATAATGGAAGAATGAAAGATAAAACCCTAGAAAGGTGAAGAGGTAACCTGAGCATCCAAGATCCTCCTTCAAAGGGGTGGAAAAGAGAGTGTTTGCTTTGTCTCTGCCAAAGATACAAACCCTAGGACGTCCTAAAGCTTATATACTATTCTAAAAATACAGAAAAATTAGGCCCAAGCCCATAAAAGTGCCGCTCAGCGGTAAATTGTCGCTCAGCGGTAAACTGCCGCTCAGCGGTAAGTGCGTGAGTTGTTTTTCTCCCCTCAGCGGCCATTTTACCCCTCAGCGGATCCAACGTGGGTTTCTGAGTGCCGCTGAGTTGTAAACTACCGCTGAGCGGTACTTGCGGCTTCTCCTTTTGCACTTTTTGATGTCCTTTCTGATTCCCTCTCTATCCTTCTTCACTTCTTTCACCAAATTCACCTTAGAACCTGCATAAAAACACTGAAATCAAGTTTCTAAGTGTTAGAGGTTGCTTTTAGTATTAATTTTAAGCATGAAAATAACAGGTTTTCAACCGTTATCATTGACGAAGCGGACCAAGTTGACGATGTGGATGAATTGGGCCACGTTGATGAAGTGAACTTAGTTGACAAAGTGGACGAAGAGGAGGAAGTTGACGAAGTGGACGAACTGGACCAAGTTGACGAGGTGGACGAAGTGAACAAAGTTGACGAAGTGGACGAAGTTGAGGAGGTAGACGAAATGGACGATGTTGGAGAAGTGGACGAAGTGAACGAAGTGGACGAAGTGGATGAACTGACGAAGTTGACGAAGTAGACGAAGTGGACAAAGTGGACCAAGTTGAGCAAGTGGAGGAAGTGGACGACGTGGACGTAGTGGACGAAGTGGACGAAGTAGACGGACTGACGAAGTGGACGATGTGGACGAAGTGGACGATGTGGACGAAGTGGACGAAGTTGAAGAAGTGAGCGAAGTGGACGAAGTAGACGAAGTGAAGCAAGTTGACAAAGTGGACGAAGTTGACGAAGTGGACGAAGTTGAAGAAGTGGAAGAAGTGGAGGAAGTGGAGGAAGTGGAGGAAGTGGACGAAGTGCAAGAAGTGGAAGAAGTGGAGGAAGTGGAGGAAGTAGAGGAAGTGGAAGAAGTGGAGGTAGTGGACGAAGTGGAAGACGGGGACGAAGTGGACGAAATCGACGAAGTGGAGGAAATGGACGAAGTTGACATAGTAGACGAAGTCGACGAAGTTGACAAAGTGGAGGAAGTTGAAGAAGTGGAGGAAGTGGACTGATAACAGTTGAAAAACTGTTATTTTCATACTTGAAATTGATACTAAAAGCAACCTTTAGACTTAAAAACTAGCTTGAAATCATGCAGTTTATCTATATTTTCATAAATAAGAGAGTTGGACAGGTTTATGCTTGATTTAAGTGTTTTTGTGCAGGTTTTAAATTGAATTCAGTGAAAAGAGTGAAGAAGGAGAGAAGTGACATTAGAAAAGACAAGAAAAAGTGCAAAAAGAGAAGACAAAGGCACCGCTCAGCGGCATTTTACCGCTGAGCGGCACTCAGGAGATTGCGGGAGTCACGCTGAGGGGCAAACTGGCCGCTGAGGAGAAGAAAAGGACGCGCAATCACCGCTGAGCGGTATTTAGCGGTAAATACCGCTGAGCGACACTTTTTGGGCTTGGGCTTTCGTAATCTTTTGTAACTCCAGATTAGTATATAAGGGCTTGCACGTCCTAGAATTAGGTATCTTTGGCAGAAACGAGGCAAACACTCTCTCTTCCACCCCTTTGAAGGAGGATCTTGGATGCTCAGGCTACCTCTTCACCTTTATTGGGTTTATTCTTTCATTCTTTCATTGTTATTCATCTAGGTTCACCATGAATATGGTGAACTAAACCTTGTATGTTTGTTGGGGAATCAATGTAATCTCTTGAAGCTCTCATATATGGAATCTGTTGAGTACATCTTTTAATTAAGACATATGATTTCTTTCATCATTAGTTAGGGTTTTTCCTCTTTGCTCAATGCTTGCATAGTTTAACTCATTCCATGCATGATTATTGGTTTTGTCGATACGGACACGTACGGGGAAGTCTAGATCCGGGGAATTTCTCCCAATATTATACTGACAATATTTTATTGGTTGCCTTTAAGCTCCTGCACTCATGAACTAATCATTAGGAATGCTAGGAATTGTATGAACTCGTGATTAGGGAGAAGCCATCTAGAATGGTACATTAGAGAGTGGCATTAACAATGATGATTTGAATGTTGAATTCCTAAAATATATGAGAGTGGATGAGATGAAATTGACCCCCAACAGCATATTCATTCATATAATTCATTGAAAGTGTTTATCTTTTGTATTTGCCATTGATCAAACTTCATGCATACATGTTTATTTTCTGTCTTGCATATTAAACTTTGAATATTTCGTTTGTAAGTCCTAGCTAATCAACAAATCACATAACTAAACTAGGCCGTGAGTCCTTTGGGAAGAACGATACTTGGTCTTACCAAGTTTATTACTTGAACGATTCGGTCATACTTGCCGATTGTGAAACAAGTTTGTGACATCATAATTTGGTGCTTACAAATTTGTCCATCAAGTTTTTGGCGCCGTTGCCGGGGACTCGTGGTTTAACTGGTTAATTTGTGTGATTATTGATTATCTTTGACTTTAATTTTGAATTTCTGTTTTTTATTTTTTCTGTTTTTATTTTATTTTATCTTTTTATCTTTTTAGATTAGGTTAGATTTTATTTTTTCTTATCTTTTTAGGTTAGATTAGATTAGATTTGATTTTATTTTGTTAGGTTAGATTTTATTAGATTTTATTTTATCTTTATCTTTTAGATTAGGTTAGATTTTATTTTATCTTTTTAGAATAGATTTTATTTTATTTTATTTTCTATCTTCTAAATCTTTTATCTTCTTATCTTCTGAATCTTTTATCTTTTTATCTTTGAATATATATCTTCTTCTATATCTTTTTGTGCTAACAAATTTTTTTCTAGGGTTTTGTTTTCTTGTGCATGCAGGAAGCAATTCGAACTAGAAGTAAGAAAACAACAGAACCTCTTCTTGAAGGTCTAGACGAGAGTAGAAGGAGGAGAAGAATCAGAACGTCTAGAGAACTTTTCCCTTCTCCAGAAACTCTCCTACAATCATCACCACAAGGTTTTGTTCATAGCACAGGAAGTATGGAGGGCAATAATGTTAGAAGAACTCTTGCAGATTACACTAATCTTGCTGGACCTCAGCACTTCAATAGCATAGCTAGACCTAGAGTCAATGCAGCCAACATGGAGGTCAAACCAGCACTGATTCAACTGGTGAAGAGTAATCAATTTAATGGGTTATCTCACGAAAGCCCATATGAGCACCTTACTACCTTTAATGAAATTTGCAATACAGTCAAAATTAATGGGGTGCCAGACGAAGCAATCAAACTTAGCTTGTTTCCTTTTTCATTGGGGGGCAATGCTAAGCTTTGGTTGAACTCTTTTCCAGAAGAAAGTTTCACAGAGTGGGAAGCAGTGGTCACAAAATTTCTAAATAAATACTTCCCACAATCTAAGGTGACTAAGGGCAAGCAAGAGATTTATTCATTCAAGCAGGGCATCGAAGAATCACTGGGACATGCATGGGACAGGTACAAAAGCTTATTGCGTAAAACTCCCACGCATGGTTTCGAAGATCAAGAAGTAGTCTTAACTTTCCTTGGAGGGCTTGGTTCACAAACCAAGATGATGCTGGACGCCTCAGCTGGAGGCAATATTAAATGGAAGACTCCAGAGGAAGCAACTGAGATCATAGAAAATATGGCTTCTAGTGACAATGAGCTGCACAGTGAAAGAGGAGCTCCTATGCAACAAAAAGGGGTTCTTCAATTACAAACCCATGATGCCTTGCTAGCCCAGAATAAAATTCTAACTCAACAGCTGGAAACTCTGACCAAAACTCTTGCTTCATTACCCAAAGAGTTAAAATCTGCTGCACAGGTACAAACCCAGTTGTGCGAATTATGTGGGGGAGATCACATCAATGGCCAATGTGCTTTTCCTGTGGAAGCCGTGGAGGATGTTAATTTCATGGCTAATCAGTTTCCATACCGTCAAGGGAATTATAATCAGGGTTGGAAACCACATCCAAGTATTGGCCAAGGACAAACTGGGCAGGCTAATCAATATAATAAGCAGCAGCAGCAACCAACCGTGTGGCAATAATTATCTCTGCTTAATGAAAGATGAACAAGGTTGGAAGAAACTCTTCAGCAATTCATACAGAAAACTGAATCTTCTCAAAAGAGCACTGAAGCTGCTATAAAGAATTTGGAGATTCAGATGGGTCAGATTACCAAGCAATTGGAAGAAAGACCACACAGAAACTTTGGAGCTAATACTTGGAGCTAATACTGAGGTTAACCCTAGAGAAGAGTGCAAAGTGGTCAAGAGTATGAATGAAGAGATCATTGAGTTAGAAGAAGATGAAACAAAAGAGAGAAGAGAAGAAGAAAGAAAGGACACTTTTCCTTTTCCAACAAATCAGGAGAAACCAATGGATTTCACAGATTTATTCAGAATGGTTGATAATGAAGCACCTTGGGAACAAATCTTACAGAAAATAGCAGTTTACACAAAATCTGAAGAAGGAACCTCTACAAAAAGAAGACGTAGAGATGATGAGGAAGAAAAGTGTATAACTGTTAAGAAAGAGTCATTCCCACCAAAAGCAGCAGATCCAGGTAGTTTTTCTATCCCTTGCACTATAGGGAAGAAAAAGGTAAAGAAAGCTCTCCTTGATTTAGGCTCAAGTGTTAACTTGATGCCTTATTCTCTATTGGAGCAAATTGGCCATGTTAAAATAAAACCTGTAAAGGTTAATCTTGTAATGGCTGATGGATCTTCAAAGGAGCCATGTTGGATTGCGGAAGACATTGTAGTTTGTGTTGGCAAACTTCAGTTTTTGGCAGACTGTGGTGATGAAGATGGAGACCGAAAAAATACCTTTCATACTGGGAAGACCGTTTATGAAAACGGCCAGGGCTATCATAGATGTTAATGAAGGTATAGTGGTGCTCCAGGACAGAGAGGAGAGAGTGGTGGTGGATGTTTTCAAAGATGAGATACAAGCAAAGGAGGAAGAAACCAGTTATAAAGCTGCATTTCGAGATGCACCCATGACTAGAGGTAAAAATGAAAATCTTGAAGTTTCAGATAACCATTGTTTGTTTTTTCAGGTACCCAAGGTAGAAGAGATTGGAAAAGGAGAAAAAGTTCCTAAAGACTGGAAGAAGAGAAAACTCCAACTTGGCACAGTTGTAAGACTCAAGAACAAGTTGTGGGTTATAAAAGGCTTTAAAGAGAAGGAGATGATAGAGATAGAGTCTCCATATTCTAGAGAATCTAAGACAGTCCAAAGGAAGCTGTTGAAAGGTTGGTGGAAGGACAACATCAACCATAAAGAAGATGGAACATGAGCTTTAACAGGGTCAAGCTAGTGACGTTAAAGAAGCGCTTGCTGGGAGGCAACCCAGTAGATTTACAAACTTTTGATTTGGTTTTGTAATTTGTAATTTGTGAACATTATTCTGAACATTATTTTGTTGGATTTAGCATCTACTGAAGGATGCTAGGTGGTTAAGTATCTACTGAAGGATACTAAGTTTGTAACACCTACTGATGGGTGTTGGTGAGAAGAATTTGCATCTACTGATGGGTGTTGGTAAGTTTGAAACACCTACTGATGGGTGTTAGTGGATTTTGGGTCAGGCTCGTGACGTTAAACAAGCGCTACCTGGGAGGCAACCCAGTTGATTGATTGTTTTTGTTGTTTTATTTTAATTAGGGTTTACATAAGCATTTTTAACATTGAATTGCAGGGAACCTATGAGGGGTATGCTAGGAAGGCACGTAGTCAAGAAAAGAAGGAGAAGGGCACATCACGAAAGTGCCGCTGAGCGGCATTTACCGCTGAGCGGTACTATCGCAGATGGGCTTAAGTTCCCCTTAGCGGAACCCGAGCCCATTGGGGTATTTTTAAACCCTAAGATGCGCGATTTTACATTCTTTCAAGCTCTTCTCTGCACAAAGACTCCCACATACACTCTCTTAGGTTTTCCACATCTTTCTACTCTTCCCTCTTTAGAAAATTTCTCTTCCACTCACTTTTACACTAGTGTGCCATCAAAGTTTGGGGTTGGAAGAGAGTATTCTAGTTTGGAAGCATTCTCATATCATCTAGCATCTCCACCCAAGTAAGTAAAATGCATTTTGTTCATTCTAGGGTTCTTGAGTTTGAATGTGATTGTCAAAGCATGAATATTTAGGGGTTTTGATTTCTATGCATGATTTGATGATATATTTGATGTTTGAACCGATTAAACTGCTTGATTATGTACTGGAAAACTGAAAATTGCATTTGGGTGGAGTTAGGAAAGCTTTAAAACGAAATTTGCAAAAATCTGCAGGTCACCGCTGAGCGGCATTTACCGCTGAGCGGCACTCTGCCAGACTTGGTTTTTTCTGGTTTTTACGTGTTTGAATGTGGCACTGGTGGCGCTAAGGGGAAATTATGGCCCTCAGCGGTGGTTTAGCTTCGAAAGGAGTTGTGTCCTATGTTTACTAATGATTAACATCATGTTCTGTGGTTTGGTATTTGTGTTTGAATGCAGGAATGGCATCCTCTTCAGGAAAGAGATTGAAAACCATGGCAACCAAGAGGAAGGAAAAGGAACCAGAGCAACCCCACTCTAGCAGGTTCCTCTCTAGGAAACATGAGAAGCACTTTAGGGTGGTTCAGGACAGGAGACTTCTAATGGAGAGAAAGGTTGGAATGATACCTAACTTTGCTCCTCAATTTGGAGAGCAAGTGTTAGGGAATGATTGGGGGAAGCTAGCCACTTATCCAGCGCCTGCCAACATAGCTGTGGTGAAGGAATTCTACACCAATGCAAAGAAGATTGGTGATTATCCAGCTGAGAATTATTTGGGCTATGTCAGAGGCCATGCTATCAGGTATGATCCTGATTCCATCAACAATTTCCTGGATACTGTGTGGGCTGGTGAGCAATGCCAGTTTGCTCTTAGCATGGAGGAAGGTGCTGACTTTGAGGATGTTGAGAGAGTGTTGTGCATACCTGGAGGACACTTTCAAAGGAATAGATCTGGAGCAGTGGTTAACATTAGGAGGACAGATTTGACTCCTCTTGCAAAGTATTGGATGGCATTTTCTCATGCCAACATTCAGCCATGCTCACATGTGTCAGATATCACTCTCAGCAGGGCACTATTCATCTACTGTGCTATCAGAAATTTGAATGTTAATATTGGGCAGGTGATAGCTGATGAGATTAGTGTGTGTGCTAATACCTCAAACAACAAAGCACCACTAGGACATCCTTCTTTGATCACTCACCTCTGCAAGCTAGCTGGGGTGGACACTTCTGTTCCACCATTTGAGAGGCCAAGAAAAGCTATAGATGAAGCCTATTACAGACAGTACTGTGGAGGTGAGGAGGCAGCCCAGCCAGTTCCACCACGCCAGGCTCGTAGAGAGAGAGGGCCAGCACAGAGCAGGACATCTGCTGATACTCATGAGGCAGAACCATTCCAGATGAGGGACATGTATATGTCTCTTATAGGTGCTCAGTTGCAGTCCATCCACAGAGGGCAGGTGGCCACGGCTGAGATGATAGTGGGGATGTATGATACCCCTCCAGCACACAGGTGGACTATGGATGAATTCCATAACGTGGTAGCTTGGCCAGAAGAACCATTGCATGGAGGAAAAGATGAAGCTGAGGAGGAGGATGCATTTGATGATGATGATGAAGAGGAAGAGGAAGATACAGAGGACAGCTCAGATTGATGAGGAGCTGAGATAGCTTTTACTGATGAATGCTATCATATGATTATGCTTTTGTGGTTTAAGTTTTCTGAACTTATTTGTTTTTGTTTTTAGATTAGGGTTTGATGTACTTTATTAAACACCTGGTTTATTATGATGGTTTGCTATTAACTGTGATTGTGTGATAAGTAATGCTTGATGATGCTTATTGATTGATTGATGTCGAGATGATGTGCACATTAAAATGCTTATACAGGTGATTCACAAGCTTTGTGAACAAATGCATGATATCATGATTGTGATTGTGAAATTAAGCAGGATGTGTATGTCAAATGTGAATAAGCTTATATGTGAGGTTTTGAGCTCCAGAGTTATTATTGTTTGAATGCTATTACTTTGAAAGCATGAATGATTTTGCCCAGGTTTTCTATGATTGAATCAATTGCTTGTTTTGCATCATGTGATCAAGGCCGTTTTTGTTAAAACCCTTTTTATTGGCCAAATTCATAAAATTAGCCTACTAAAAGAGAACACTTTGTGTTCTATCTTTTGAACCTTTAGCCTTGAACATACACTGAAACCCTTGATTGAAAATCTTTACCTTGAGTTAAGTAGAAGATCTTGTGTGGTATTGTTAATTGTTCAAGTTTGGGGTTGTTGGGGAAACATGAAAAAGGAAAAACATTGAGCTAAGAGCTAAAAAAAAAATAAGAATATGCAAAGAAAAAGAAAAGAAAAAGAAGCAAAGCTCAATGTAAATGCAAAGGCAAAAGAAAGTTGGGAATGAATAAGATGATTGTGTTATTATGATTCTCTTAACTCAAGGATTTTGTGATCCAGAAAAACCAATTTTCTTGTTAGCCCAGCCACATTATAAGCCATTGAAAAGTCCTTGTGATGATGCATGCTTGTGAATGTTTTTGATTGTGGTAAAATGAAAGGCAAAGTTGATTCATGTGACATTGTGATAGCGGAGTGAATGAGTGAAACACTTTACCTCTTATACACTTGTGTGTTGAGTGAAACACTTTACCTAGTGAGGAAATATTCCATAAGCACATGAACATCCATGCTTAATTGATTGATCATTCATGAAAAATAGCATTTGTTGGAACTTAAATGACTTTGTGAACACTAAAGCATGTGCACATCTTGAATGAACTCTTGGTCATAAGGTTGATTAAAGTTTTTACTTATCTTGAAAAGAGAATTCTTGAATGAGTGAACCATCATATGAATTGGTTGGAGATTGAGTTACATCTTGTTTGCTTGAGGACAAGCAAAGTTCTAAGTTTGGGGTTGTGATAACAGTTGAAAAACTGTTATTTTCATACTTGAAATTGATACTAAAAGCAACCTTTAGACTTAAAAACTAGCTTGAAATCATGCAGTTTATCTATATTTTCATAAATAAGAGAGCTGGACAGGTTTATGCTTGATTTAAGTGTTTTTGTGCAGGTTTTAAAGTGAATTTAGTGAAAAGAGTGAAGAAGGAGAGAAGTGACATTAGAAAAGACAAGAAAGAGTGCAAAAAGAGAAGACAAAGGCACCGCTCAGCGGCATTTTACCGCTGAGCGGCACTCAGGAGGTTGCGGGAGTCACGCTGAGGGGCAAACTGGCCGTTGAGGGGAAGAAAAGGACGCGCAATCACCGCTGAGCGGCACTTTTTGGGCTTGGGCTTTTGTAATCTTTTGTAACTCCAGATTAGTATATAAGGGCTTGCACGTCCTAGAATTAGGTATCTTTGGCAGAAACGAGGCAAACACTCTCTCTTCCACCCCTTTGAAGGAGGATCTTGGATGCTCAGGCTACCTCTTCACCTTTATTGGGTTTATTCTTTCATTCTTTCATTGTTATTCATCTAGGTTCACCATGAATATGGTGAACTAAACCTTGTATGTTTGTTGGGGAATCAATGTAATCTCTTGAAGCTCTCATATATGGAATCTGTTGAGTACATCTTTTAATTAAGACATATGATTTCTTTCATCATTAGTTAGGGTTTTTCCTCTTTGCTCAATGCTTGCATAGTTTAACTCATTCCATGCATGATTATTGGTTTTGTCGATACGGACACGTACGGGGAAGTCTAGATCCGGGGAATTTCTCCCAATATTATACTGACAATATTTTATTGGTTGCCTTTAAGCTCCTGCACTCATGAACTAATCATTAGGAATGCTAGGAATTGTATGAACTCGTGATTAGGGAGAAGCCATCTAGAATGGTACATTAGAGAGTGGCATTAACAATGATGATCTGAATGTTGAATTCCTAAAATATATGAGAGTGGATGAGATGAAATTGACCCCCAACAGCATATTCATTCATATAATTCATTGAAAGTGTTTATCTTTTGTATTTGCCATTGATCAAACTTCATGCATACATGTTTATTTTCTGTCTTGCATATTAAACTTTGAATATTTCGTTTGTAAGTCCTAGCTAATCAACAAATCACATAACTAAACTAGGCCGTGAGTCCTTTAGGAAGAACGATACTTGGTCTTACCAAGTTTATTACTTGAACGATTCGGTCATACTTGCCGATTGTGAAACAAGTTTGTGACATCATAATTTGGTGCTTACAAATTTGTCCATCATGGACGAAATCGACGAAGTGGACCAAGTGGATGAAGTTGAAGAAGTGGACTAAGTTGACGAAGTGGAGGAAGTTGAAGAAGTTGACGAAGTGGACGAAGTGGAGTAAGTGGAAGAAGTGGACGAAGTGGATCAAGTGGGCGAAGTTGACGAAGTGGACAAAGTTGACGAAGTGGACTATCTTGACGAAGTGGAGGAAGTTGAAGAACTGGACGAAGTGGAAGAACTGGACAAAGTGGAGTAAGTGGAAGAAGTGGACGAAGTGGACGAAGTGTACGACGTGGACGAAATCGACGAAGTAGACGAAGTGGACCAAGTTGACGATGTAGACGAAGTGGACCACGTTGACGAAATGAACTTAGTTGACAAAGTGGACGAAGAGGAGGAAGTTGACGAAGTGGATGAAGTGGACGAAGTAGACGAACTGGACAAAGTTGACGAAGTGGATGAAGTTGACAAAGTGGACGATGAGGACGAAGTTGACGAAGTGGACGAAGTGGACAAAGTTGAGGAGGTGGACGAAGTGGACGATGTTGGAGAATTGGACGAAGTGAACGAAGTGGATGATAACAGTTGAAAAACTGTTATTTTCATGCTTACATCTTTTGAAGCTCTCATATATGGAATTTGTGCTTACATCTTAATCTAAGACCTATGCTTTCTTTCATCATTAGTTAGGGTTTTTCCTCTTTGCTTAATGCTTGCTTTGTTTAACTCATTCAATGCATGATTATTGGTTTTGTCGATACGGGAACGTACGGGGAAGTCTAGATCCGGGAAATTACTACCAATAGTATATTGGTTGTCGTTAAGCTCCTGTGCTAAAAGAACTAATTATTAGGAATGCTAGGAATTATATGAACTCGTAATTAGGGATAGGCCTTCTTGACAAGGTAATTTAGAGAGTGGGATTAACAATGATGACTTGAATGTTGAATTCCTAAAATATATGAGAGTGGATAAGATGAAATTGACCCCCAACAACATATTCATCCATATATTTCATTGAAAGTGCTTGTATTTTGTTTTGCCATTGATCAACCTCATGCATACATGTTTATTTTCGTCTTTTGCATAGTAAAATCCAATTATTTTGTTCTTAAGTCTTAGCTAATCAACGAATCCAATTATCTTTGACTTTAATTTTGAATTTCTGTTTTTATTTTTCTGTTTTTATTTTTTGGTTTTTATTTTATTTTATTTTATTTTATTTTATTTTATTTTATTCTCTGAATCTTATATCTTCTCCTATATCTTTTTGTGCTAACCAATTTTCTAGGGTTTTGTTTTCTTGTGTATGCAGGAAGCAATTTGAACAAGGAGTAAGATAACAGCATAACCTCTTCTTGAAGGTTTAGACGAGAGTAGACGGAGGAGAAGAATCCGAACATCTACGGAACTTTTCCCTCCTCCAGAAACTCTGTTACAACCATCACCACAAGGTTCTGACCACAGTACAAAAAATATGGAGAACAATAATGTCCGAAGAACTCTTGCTGATTACACCAATATAGCTGGACCTCATCACTTTAACAGTATAGCTAGACCTAGAGTCAATGCAGCTAATATGGAGGTCAAACCAGCACTGATCCAACTGGTGAAAAACAACCAATTCAATGGGTTATCTCATGAAAGCCCATATGAGCACCTCACTACATTCAATGAGATTTGCTACACAGTAAAGATTAATGGGGTGTCAGATGAAGCGATCAAACTTAGCTTGTTTCCTTTCTCATTGGGAGGCAATGCTAAGCTTTGGTTAAATTCTTTCCCAGAAGGAAGTTTCACAGAGTGGGAAGCAGTGGTAACCAAGTTTTTAAACAAGTACTTCCCACAATCAAAGGTGACAAAAGGCAAGCAAGAGATTTCTTCATTTAGGCAAGGCATGGAAGAATCACTGGGGCATGCATGGGACAGATACAAAAGCTTGCTAAGAAAAACACCTACGCATGGCTTCAAAGAAGAGGAAGTAGTCCTAACCTTCCTTGGAGGTCTTGGTTCACAAACCATGATGATGCTGAATGCCTCAGCAGGAGGAAACATTAAATGGAAAACTCCAGAGGAAGCAACAGAAATTATTGAAAATATGGCTACTAGTGACAACGAACTCAACATTGAAAGAGGATATCTGAATCAGAAGGAGTTGTTACAATCAAATGATGCTTTGCTTATTCAAAATAGAATTATCTCTCAACAGCTAGAAGAAGTAATTATGAAGCTTTCTCAAATACCACAAGAAATACAACAAGTCTCAATGGTTCAAGAGCAACAGCAAAAATGGCAAATGCAATCTACTCCATCTGAGAAGACAACAAAACTTGACAAGACTTTCCAAAGATTCTTGAAGACGAATGCATCATATTGTCAGAATGTGGATGCTGCATTTAAAAATATGGAGAGCTATGTTGAGCGAATAACTGACAAGATGAAACATGATAATCTCAGGAAGGAGTGTAAAACTGTTGTGACCAGAAGTGGTAGAGTGTTAGAGGAGAGAAAAAAAGAAAGAGAGGAGAAAGAAAATGAGAGTGAGAGTGAAAAAGAAACATGTGAGTGGAAAGAAAGACTTGAGAGAGAGAAAAAGAAAAAAGAAGAAGATGAGAGAAAAAAAAAGAGAGAGAAGAGAGAGAGGAAAAAGAAAAAGAAAAAGAGGGTGAAAAGTCACTTCCTTATCCAAAGAATTATTCAAGGAAGGAGAAAGAAAAGCAGTTGGAAAGATTCATGGAGTTGTTTAAGAAGCTGGAGATCACTATACCATTCTCTGAAGCATTGCAACAGATGCCAGCATATGCAAAATTTTTGAAGGAACTCCTTACAAAGAAAAACAAGTACATTGAAAAGGAAACTATCAATGTAAGGGTAACTGTAGTGCAATCATACAGAAACTACCTCCTAAACTTAAAGATCCAGGGAGCTTCACTATTCCATGCACCATAGGAGATTTGAAAGTTGGAAGAGCATTGATTGATTTAGGAGCTAGCATTAATTTAATGTCGCTATCCATGTGCAGAAAAATTCAGGGTTTGGAAATCAAACCAACCAGAATGGCTCTTCAACTGGCGGACAGGTCTCTTAAATATCCATATGGAGTGGTTGAAGATGTTCTAGTGAAAGTTGATAAATTTGTATTCCCAGTGGATTTTATTGTGATGGAGATGGAAGGAAATAGTGATGTTCCTTTCATTCTTGGGAGACCTTTTATGAAGACTGCTAGAGTTCTAATTGATGTAGAGAATGGTAAGCTTAAATTGAGAGTTGATGATGAAGAAGTCACTTTTGACGTATCCAAGGCCATGACATATCCAAATGATGATAAAGCATGTTTTCAATTTGATGAACTTGATGAAGTTTGTATGGTGCAAGAAAAGATGGTGCAAAATATTTCTCCACTAGAGAAAACTCTCATTGATGCATGTGAAGATTTAGATGAAGAAGAAGAGAAATTGATTGATGAATGTCTGATGGGCTTGGAAACATTGAAAAAGAGTTCAGAGGAAGATCCAATATTTGAAATAATTGATAAGGAAGAAGTCAAAGCAAAGATGCCAGAATTAAAAAGATAGCCATCACATCTTAAATATGTTTTTCTAGAAGAAGATGGAACAAAGCCAGTCATCATCAATAACTCTTTATCTCTACAAGAAGAGGAGCAGTTGATAGAAATTCTGAAAGTCAACAAAGAAGAAATTGGGTGGTCAATATCAGATCTTAAAGGTATTAGCCCAACTTATTGCATGCACAAGATTTTTATGGAAGAAGATTATAAACCAAGTGCTCAACCACAGAGAAGGTTAAATCCTGTTATGAAGGAGGTGGTTAGAAAAGAAGTGTTGAAACTGCTAGAAGCTGGTATCATCTATCCAATCTCTGATAGTGAATGGGTGAGTCCAGTATAGGTGGTTCCAAAGAAAGGTGGGATGACAGTAATTTATAATGATAAGAATGAACTCATTCCTACTAGGACAGTTACTGGCTGGCGTATGTGTATTGATTACAGGAAGCTAAATAAAGTCATTAGGAAAGATCATTTTCCTCTTCCTTTCATGGATCAGATGTTAGAAAGGTTATCAAGTCAGGCTGTCTATTGTTTTCTAGATGGATATTTTGGATACAATCAAATTGTGGTAGATCCAAAAGATTAGGAGAATACGACCTTTACTTGTCCTTTTGGTATCTTTGCATATAGAAAGATGCCATTTGGATTGTGTAATGCTCCAGCTACGTTTCAAAGGTGTATGCAGGCAATTTTTGCAGATCTCTTGGAAAAATGCATTGAAGTATTCATGGATGATTTCTTGGTTTTTGGAAATTCTTTCCAAAGATGTTTGGCTAATCTGAACACTGTTCTCAAAAGATGTGTTCAGACAAATCTTGTTCTTAACTAGGAGAAATGTCATTTCATGGTAACTGAAGGAATTGTACTGGGGCATAAAATCTCTGCTAAAGGAATTGAGATAGATAAAGCTAAAGTAGAAGTCATTGAGAAATTGCCTCCACCAACAAATGTAAGGGGGATTAGGAGTTTTCTCGGTCATGCTGGGTTCTATAGAAGATTCATCAATGATTTTATAAAAGCATGTCATTTGCCAGTAGAATTGGAGCATACAGCGTTATGGGCTTTGAAATTCTTGAATTTTGATCCTTATGAAACTCAATGCACAGGCAGAAGGCAGATTTTGGAGCTTGAAGAAATGCGATTACATGCATATGATTCATCCAAGGCTTACAAAGACAAGATCAAATTTTATCATGACAGGAAGTTGGTGAATAGAGTTTTCAATCCAGGACAACAGGTACTATTGTTCAATTCAAGATTGAAGATATTTCCTGGGAAGCTGAAGTCAAAATGGTCAGGACCATTTGTGGTAAAAGAAGTGCATCCGCATGGAGCAATTGAAATATTTAATCCAGTTGCTGATGATCCACAAAAAAGTTGGGTGGTGAATGGTCAACGTCTCAAGCCCTATCTAGGGGGAGAGGTGCAACAATTGTCCACAATGATGCTGTTGGTTGATCCTTGAGAGTTTGGGTCAGGCTCGTGATGTTAAACAAGCGCTTACTGGGAGGCAACCCAGTGTTCTGTACGTATTTTTTGTTTTAGATTAGGGTTGATGTACTCTATTGGAAACCTGGTTTGTTATGATGGTTTGCTATTAACTGTGATTGTGTGATAAGTAATGCTGAATGATGCTTATTGATTGATTAATGTTGAGATGATGTGCACATAAAATGCTTATACAGGTGATTCACAAGCTTTGTGAACAAATGCAGGATATTATGATTGTGATTGTGAGATTAAGCAGGATGTGTACGTCAAATGTGAATGAGCTTATATGTGAGGTTTTGAGCTCCAGAGTTTTTGGTATGATTGAATGCTATTACTTTGAAAGCATGAATGATTTTGCCCAGGTTTTCTATGATTGAATCAATTGCTTGTTTTGCATCATATGATCAAGGCCGTTTGTTGGAACCCTTTTTATTGGCCAAATTCATAAAATTAGCCCACTAAAAGAGAACACTCTGTGTTCTATCTTTTGAACCCTTAGCCTTGAACATAAATTGAAAAACCCTTGTTGAAAAATTTTACCTTGAGTTAAGTAGAAAATATTGTGTGGTATTGTTAAATGTTCAAGTTTGGGGTTGTTGGGAAAACATGAAAAAGTAAAAGCATTGAGCTAAGAATATGCAAATAAAAAGAGAAAGAAAAGAAAAGAAAAGAAAAATCAAAGCTCAACGCAAATGCAAAGGCAAGTTGGGAAAAATAAGAATAATTGTGTTGTTATGATTCTCTTAACTCAAGGATTTTGTGATACAGAAAAACCAATTTTCTTGTTAGCCCAGCCACATTATGAGCCATTGAAAAGTCCTTGTGATGATGCATGCTTGTGAATGTTTTTGATTGTGGTAAAATGAAAGGCAAAGTTGATTCATGTGACATTGTGATAAATGAGTGAATGAGTGATTACCTCTTATACACTTGTGTGTGAGTGAAACACTTTACCTAGCGAGGAAATATTCCATGAGCACATGAACATCCATGCTTAATTGATTGATCATTCATGACAAATAGCATTTGTTGGAATTTAAATGACTTTGTGAACACCAAAGCATGTGCACATCTTGATTGAACTCTTGGTCATAAGTTTGATTGAAGTGTTTACTTATCTTGAAAAGAAGATTTTTGAATGAGTGAACCATCATATGAATTGGTAGAAGATTGAGTTACATCTTGTTTGCTTGAGGATATGCAAAGTTCTAAGTTTGGGGTTGTGATAACAGTTGAAAAACTGTTATTTCCAGGCTTAAAATTGATATTAAAAGCAACCTTTATACTTAGAAACTAGCTTGAAATCATGCTTTTATTCATATTTTCATAAATAAGAGAGCTGGACAGGTTTATGCTTGATTTCAATGCTTTTGTGCAGGTTTTAAGGTGAATTTAGTGAAAGAAGTGAAGAAGGAGAGAGATGAAATCAGAAAAGACACCAAAAAGTGCAAAAGGAGAAGCCGCAACTGCCGCTGAGCGGCAGTTTACCGCTGTGCGGCACTCAGGAGTTCACGGGAGATCCGCTGAGGGGCAAAATGGCCGCTGAGGGGAAGAAACCAACTCACGCACTTACCGCTGAGCGGCACTTTACCGCTGAGCGGCACACTTATGGGCTTGGGCCTAAATGTTCTGTAATTTTAGAATAGTATATAAGCTTTAGGACGTTCTAGGGTTTGTATCTTTGGCAGAAACGAAGCAAACACTCTCTCTTCCACCCCTTTGAAGGAGGATCTTGGATGCTCAGGCTACCTGTTCACCTTTCTAGGGTTTTATCCTTCATTCTTTCATTATTGTTCATTTAGGTTCACCATGAATATGGTGAACTAAACCTTGTATGTTTGCTGGGGAATCAATTTAATCTTTTGAAGCTCTCATATATGGAATTTGTGCTTACATCTTAATTTAAGACCTAGCTTTCTTTCATCATTAGTTAGGGTTTTTCCTCTTTGCTCAATGCTTGCTTTATTTAACTTATTCAATGCATGATTATTGGTTTTATCGATACGGGAACGTACGAGGAAGTCTAGATCCGGGGAATTACTCCCAATAGTATATTGGTTGTCGTTAAGCTCCTGTGCTAAAAGAACTAATTATTAGGAATGCTAGGAATTGTATGAACTCGTAATTAGGGATAGACCTTCTTGACAAGGTAATTTAGAGAGTGACATTAACAATGATGACTTGAATGTTGAATTCCTAAAATATATGAGAGTGGATAAGATGAAATTGACCCCCAACAACATATTCATCCATATATTTCATTGAAAGTGCTTGTATTTTGTTTTGCCATTGATCAACCTCATGCATACATGTTTATTTTCGTCTTTTGCATAGTAAAATCCAATTATTTTGTTCTTAAGTCTTAGCTAATCAACGAATCACATAACTAAACTAGGCCGTGAGTCCTTTGGGAGAACGATACTCGGTCTTACCGAGTTTATTACTTGAAACAATTTGGTCATACTTGCCGATTGTAAAACAAGTTTGTGACATCAGATTTTGGTGATCATAAATTTGTCGTCAGTGGGCAAAGTGGATGAACTGACATAGTTGATGAAGTGGACGAAGTGGACAAAGTGGACCCAGTTGAGGAAGTGGAGGAAGTTGATGAAGTGGACGAAGTAGACGAACTGACGAAGTGGACGATGTGGACGAAGTTGAAGAAATGGGAGAAGTAGACGAAGTTGAAGAAATGGGAGAAGTTGACGAAGTAGGCGAAGTGAAGGAAGTTGACGAAGTGGACGAAGTGGACGAACTGGACCAAGTTGACGAAGTGAACGAAGTTCACGAAGTGGACGAAGTTGAGGAGGTGGACGAAATGGACGATGTTGGAGAAGTGGACGAAGTGAACAAAGTGGACGAAGTGGACGAAGTTGAGGAGGTGGACGAAATGGACGATGTTGGAGAAGTGGACGAAGTGAACGAAGTGGACGAAGTGGATGAACTAAGGAAGTTGACGAAGCAGACAAAGTGGACCAAGTTGAGGAAGTGGAGCAAGTGGAGGAAGTGGACGAAGTGGCCGTAGTGGACAAAGTAGACGAATTGACGAAGTGGACGATGTGGACGAAGTGGACGAAGTTGAAGAAGTGGGCGAAGTGGACGAAGTAGACGAAGTGAAGCAAGTTGACGAAGTGCACGAAGTTGAAGAAGTGGAGGAAGTGAAAGAAGTGGAGGAAGTGGAGGAAGTGGAAGAAGTGGATGAAGTGCAAGAAGTGGCAGAAGTGGAGGAAGTGGAGGAAGTGGAAGAAGTGGAGGTAGTGGACGAAGTGGAAGACGGCGACGAAGTGGACGAAATCGACGAAGTGTAGGAAGTGGAGGAAATGGACGAAGTTGACGAAAGTTGACATAGTAGACGAAGTCGACAAAGTGGAGGAAGTTGAAGAAGTGGAGGAAGTGGAGGAAGTGGAGTAAGTGGAAGAAGTGGACGAAGTGGACGAAGTGGATGAAGTGGACGAAGTGGAAGATGTGGACGAAATGGACCAAGTTGACGAAGTGGACGAAGTGGACAAAGAGGAGAAAGTTTACGAAGTGGACGAAAGGGACGAAGTTGACGAAGTTAGGGAACTGGACGAAGTCGGGGAATTCGACGAAGTGGACGAAGTGGACAAAGTGGACAAAGTTAACGAAGTGGACTTAGTTGACGAAGTGGACGAAGTTGACGAAGAGGAGGAAGTTGACGAAATGGAAGAAGTGGACGAAGTAGAAGAAGTGGAGGAAGTGGAAGAAGTGGAATAAGTAGAGGAAGTAGAGGAAGTGGAGGAAGTACAGTAAGTGGAGGAAGTGGAAGTAGTGGACGAAGTGGTCGAAGTGGAAGACGTGAGCGAAGTGGACAAAATCGACCAAGTGGACCAAGTGGACGAAGTTGAAGAAGTGGACTAAGTTGACGAAGTGGAGGAAGTTGACGAAGTGGAAGAAGTGGACGAAGTGGAGTAAGTGGAAGAAGTGGGCGAAGTGGAAGACGTGGATGAAATCGACGAAGTGGATCAAGTAGGCGAAGTTGACGAAGTGGACAAAGTTGACAAAGTGGACTAACTTGACGAAGTGGAGGAAGTTGAAGAAGTGGACGAAGTGGAAGAACTGAACGAAGTGGAGTAGGTGGAAGAAGTGGACGAAATGGACGAAGTAGACGAAGTGGACGAAGTGGACCAAGTTGACAATGTAGACGAAGTTGACCACGCTGACGAAATGAACTTAGTTGACAAAGTGGACGAAGAGGAGGAAGTTGACGAAGTGGATGAAGTGGACGAAGTAGACGAACTGGACAAAGTTGACGAAGTGGATGAAGTTGACAAAGTGGACGAAGAGGACGAAGTGGACAAAGTTGAGGAGGTGGACGATGTTGGAGAATTGGACGAAGTGAACGAAGTGGACGAAGTGGATGAACTGACAAAGTTGATGAAGTGGACGAAGTGGACAAAGTGGACCCAATTGAGGAAGTGGAGGAAGTGGATGAAGTGGACGAAGTAGACGAACTAACGAAGTGGACGATGTGGACGAAGTGGAAGAAATGGTTGAAGTGGACGAATTTGATGAAGTAGGCAAAGCGAAGGAAGTTGACGAAGTGGACAAACTGGAAAAAGTGGACGAAGTGGACGAAGTTGAGGAGGTGGACGAAGTGGACGATGTTGGAGTAGTGGACGACGTGAATGAAATGGACGAAGTGGATGAACTGACGAAGTTGACGAAGTGGACGAAGTAGACAAAGTGGACGAAGTTGAGGAAGTGGAGGAAGTGGAGGAAGTGGTGGAAGTGGCCGTAGGGGACGAAGTAGACGAATTGACGAAGTGGACGAAGTGGACGAAGTTGAAGAAGTGGGCGAAGTGGATGAAGTTGACGAAGTAGACGAAGTGAAGCAAGTTGACGAAGTGGACAAAGTTGACGAAGTGGACAAAGTGGAAGAAGTGAAGGAAGTGGTAGAAGTGGAGGAAGTGGAGGAAGTGGAAGAAGTGGACGAAGTGCAAGAAGTGGCAGAAGTGGAGGAAGTGGGGGAAGTGGAAGAAGTTGATGGAAGACCATCTAAGACATACATTGGACCTCTTACTAGAGCCATGGCTAAGAGAGTTCAAGAGGAAGAAGGATCACTTAATATTTTGCTTCTATGGAAGGTGAATTATCTTAAACCTTCTTCTCTTAATTAAGCATGTTTACTTTGTTTTGTAGGATTAAATAAATTGGAGGGAGTAGCTGCCAACATAGCATTTGGCACGTGAAAGGAAGGCCTGGTTGGAGAAGCTTGCTGCCAAAGTCATATGCACCCAGCCAAAACCCCGAAATAGCCCAACGTTGGATGAGAAAACATGTGAGGAGCTGACCTGGAGCAAGGCATGGGATTTGCTGGAAGATTTTGGTGTTGTTGTTAGGCTTCCCATTTGAAATTAGGCGGGAGTTCATTTCAGAAAAGAGACCCATCTTCACTTATAAATAGGATGGTTTCTTCCTTGTATGGTACTTTAGAGCTATGCCCAAATGCTGAGAAATATATTCCAGACTTGCATTCTGCTCTTGAGTCAAAATTGCTTGCTAATTCTTCATTTTCTCTCAAGCTTCCTTCCATTATATGAAGGCTTTCTGAGCTGAGACGCTTCACTCATTTTACCTTGCTTCATTCAAACATCTCCATCAACATTTAATCCATCAATTCCGCTGCACACCAACACATCTACCACACCTCTGATCTGGGAGCTTCAGGCCACTGGTTTCCTCTGGAATTTGGCTCCATCAGAAGTGGAGGTAGTGGACGAAGTGGAAGACGGGGACGAAGTGGACGAAATTGACGAATTGGAGGAAATGGACGAAGTTGACATAGTTTACGAAGTCGACATAGTTTACGAAGTCGACATAGTTTACGAAGTTGACGAAGTTGACAAAGTGGAGGAAATTGAAGATGTGGAGGGAATGTAGGAAGTGGAGTAAGTGGAAGAAGTGGACGAAGAGGACGAAGTGGACGAAGTGGACGAAGTGGACGAAGTGGACGAAGTGGAAGATGTGGACGAAATCGACCAAGTTGACGAAGTGGACGAAGAGGAGGAAGTTGACGAAGTGGCGAATTGGACGAAGTTGACGAAGTGGATGAAGTTGACGAAGTGGGCGAAGAAGAAGAAGGAGAAGAAGTGGAAGAGGAAGAAGAAGAAGAAGTGGTAGAAGTGGAAGAAGTGGACGAAGTGCTCAAAGTGGACGAAGTTGACGAACTCGAAAAAGTGGACAAATTGGACGAATTGGACGAAGTATACGAAGTGGACGAAGTTGAGGAAGTGAACGAAGTGGACGAAGTTTGATAAGTGGACGAAGGGGACGAAGTGGATGGACTGACAAAGCGGATGAAGTGGACAAAGTGGACCAAGTTGATGAAGTAGACCAAGTTGGCGAAGTGGACCAAGTTGACGAGGTGGACTTACTTGACGAAGTGGACGAAGTAGACGAAGAGGAGGAAGTTGACGAAGTGGACGAAGTGGGCGAAGTGGCCAAAGTGGACGAAGTCGACAAAGTGGAACAAGTTGACGAAGTGGACGAAGTTGACAAATTGGAGGAAATGGAGGTAGTGGAGGAAGTGGACGAAGTGGAAAACGTGGACGAAGTGGACGAAATCGACGAAGTTATCGAAGTGGACTAACTGGACGAAGTTGACGAAGTGGAGGAAGTGGAGGAAGTTTAGGAAGTGAAGGAAGTGGACGATGTAGACGAAGTGGACGAAGTGGATTGATGAAGAGGGTCGCGCCTCCCACAAAAGTTGATTGCAAAATTAATGCAGTATAAGCTAGGAAGTGACTCCTAGGTTGTCTCTCAAGGACCAATTTGTGGTTCAGTCTCAGGTCAACACTAAGTGGGGGGTTTTGAAAGTGTTTTTGTGATTGTAATTGAACTTAATTTAAAATGAGAATTAAACACAACTGAATACAAGTGGAAACATTAAAGCAAATGAAAACATTGAACCGAACAGTAGAAGCATCAGTAAAAGCGAACTGAAATTGAAACAACACTTGAAAACAAGATAAACAGTGAAGTGCAACATATTAAAATAAAAAACACTTGACTAAAAATACGCCAATCCTTTTTAAATGCCACCGTGTGTGATTTTCCTATTTCTCCAATTAAAACTCAAAGAAAACTCTAAAATGAAATTAGCAATAAATAAATAAAAACCTAACATGTCCTACAATTTAAAACGTCACTTTTTCTAAAAGAAAGGAAAATGAATTCTCATAATAAAGTCACTGTGCAGCTCCAAAAATAAACCGAATCGAACAACTTGAAGGCAAATGTGTTGGAATAAAATAAAAATGCAACAATAATTAAACTAAGCATTAATTCATCAAGGAAATGACACTAAATAGATGTTAACAGTGAAAGAAACAAGTCAGCTGCTTTGCATTCTAATGTGTAAAAAGATAAAACCAATGAAAGTGATAAAGGTTGGAAGTGTGACCCCTTTTCTACTTCGTGCGCACACGCTGCTGCTTCATAAGAAAGAAAATGAAAATGTGTTCTCTTTCCCGTGCACCACATCAATTGCTCCTATCAATTAGCGTTCCAGCAGCTTGCACCGTGCACACCACTCTCTTCCAGCTCAACAACGTGCCCGTGACAGCTGCTGCCCATTCTCCATTCAACACCGCTTCACTTCTTCCACTTATGAAAGCATTGTGCCACCTCCCTACCTAACGTGTTGCTGCATCACATTACCGCTTCATTCCAGGACGTGCAGCTTCTCTTCTTCCAGCTCCACTTTTCGTGCACACCCTTTCATCCCATAAATCACCACATCCTAATTTCTAGAAAGCTAAATGAAAGCATTGTCCGCATCTACTCGTTTTAGCTACTCCCTAGTGTGACAACTTTCCTTTTCATTCTCAAAAAGCCAAATGACAACATATGTACTCGTGCAATAATTAAAACCAAGAGCTCCATGCTTCAATGCCTGTGTGCTACCAAAAAGAAAGTGAAGAAGTCTCTCCCTCTCGGCTACTATTCTTTTTCCAAATAAAAATCCCACACCTCTGCAACGTTTTCATTCAATGCCTAACTCAAAATAAATAAATAAATAAATAAACTTTCTAGCCTTGACCGTGAAAGCAATTCTTTCTCGGACGTGACCGAGCTCTTTGTAACGTGCAGCGCTGGATGATTAAAAGCAAATTGAAATCGCCACTGGAATCAATTCACTACTAGAAGCAATATTTGTCAGAGCGGCTGCAGCGGAATGGTTAGCGTGGAATAACAAACCAAGAGGGGGGGTGAATTGGTTCTTACTTAAAATCGTGTGCCTTAAAAATTTCTACTCAATTTATCTTACTTAGCAATTAATAAAACAATTAAATAGAGTAAGGTAGAGAGAAATTTTGCACAGTTGATTTTATCCTGGTTCGGATCTTACCAATCCTACGTCCAGTCGCTTATCTCAAAATAAGATAAACAATTTCACTATCACAAAACAATTACAAATTATAATTACACAAATACAATTTGTAAAGGTTTAGAAAACACCTCTCTTGATGCCACAAGAGATGAACCAACACTTCCTTTGAATCTTCACAAAGGATGAAAACACTTCCTCCGAATACTTCACGAAGGATGAACTTCCTCTTCCAAACACCTCCTCAGACACACTAAGGATGAACCAGCTATTTCCTCTGTCACCGTAGCAGCACTTCACCAACTCTACAGACAGAGTTTCACAAGCCGAACTATAGCTCACAAATCTTAAGAGTTTCAGAGTTTTTAGAGCACAAGGGAAGAGATTCTCAAGTTTCGTTAAGTTCTCTTGAGAGGAAATGAGAGTCTATTTATAGACTTCTCAAAAAGGCTCTTCCATTTTCGTTTGCAGCCTTTCTGACTGTGTTAATCGATTAGCTACAGTGGTTAATCGATTAACACCCCAACGGATAGTTCAACGTCTCAAAAAACGGCTAGTTTTTCAAACGGTCACTGTGTTAATCGATTAACAGCCCTTGTTAATCGATTAACGTTAATCGATTAACACCCCTTGTTAATCGATTAACAGCTCAATGCAGCGTTTCTTCATTTGTCTCTGGAACAATCGATTTACACCCTGTGTTAATCGATTAACACTGCACAGATTTTGCTGTTTGACTTATTTTTTACATTTCTTTTGAATGCAAACATAAAACTACTCATAATCTAAGTCCTAGATACTAAACTATAATTATTACAAAAGCTTTCCATGGCGATACAAGTCTTCATAACATTTTGAATCTTGATTTCTCTTGACTTGATTTTGGACATCATCAAAACTTCATCTTCATCATTTTGCTAACAATATTAAGGCATTGTCCACTAGAATCAAAATCAACAATTTATTTTCAATAATCCTAACAGCATTCACATTTTTGTCCCCCAAATAAAAACGTTCCAGCCAAAAAAAATGACTCCGTGAGGGTGGTGGCTTGCCTTTCTAAAATTTAAGTTCCCCCTATTTATATGTGGGGTAGCGCTGCCCTAAAAACCTAGGGTGCCAAATCACTCATCTCCACTTTTGGGTTTAGTCTACTTTACCAAAAATTGACCCAAAATGTAAAAGTTGATCCAAAAATTCTAAACTACTAAATTACAATATAATTAATTGAAAAATGTTTGTGTGGAGAGTCTTGAATTTATTTGGCATTCTTCCTGATGTCCCAAAATGTATTTTCGAAATTTTCCTGCACTTCAAAAATGCACTTAATCAGCTCAGAAAACCCAAATTAGCACAATTACAAATTTCTGACCAAATTAAGCAGAATTCGGAAAACGGGAAAATAACAAATAATTAAACACAATTCCTTGGTTTATTTAAGTGCAATAAACTAAATATAATTCAAGAAATAACGACTCATCAAAATAGACCACACTTAGTCTTTTGCACTCCTGGGCAAAACCAAGACGAAAACCAGGGAACTACTCAAACATCAAGAAGCTGACACAGACTCGACAGACAGACAACAAAGACTCCAAAACAGAAACACAGTTGCACAATTCTCACGAAATCTGGACAGTAAAAGGTATAGGTAGAATCCAACACAGAGTCAACGAAAGCAGATACTCAAAGAATCATCCAAACAATTCAATACAAGGAAAGCAGTCAATCAGTTCAAGAGATGAATCAAAAGCAATAGAGCCTCACAGATGCACACAATCGGTGTTTCTCTCAAGTGTTTAAGGTAAGTCAATGTCATTCAATGCACTCAAGAAAGCAATCACAAAGAGACTTGGCAAGACTCTAATATCAACACTCAAGCACATACGCATGTTCAAATCAAAAGGTCTTTTCATGGTTGTAATGGGGCCAAGGACAAGGGAGGATATATCTGGATAAGAAGCTACAAACCATAAGGAATAGAGAAGCAATGGGGAACAAGTGTAAACACATTCAAACACACCCACAACCTCTAATTCCATCCTCTTCTTGACTCCATTATTATTATTATTTTTTATTTGTTTTTTTCATTTTTCACTGTTTTTCTGCTTTTTTTTTCATCCTGTCTCTTTTCTTTACTCTATTCAGCACACAATTTCAAAAGACAAGATACACCACATATTTCTAAAAACAAAACAAGAAGAGGAACCAACTAGCCAATTTATCAGAATCCCCAGGGAGACCACACTTGTTCCCAAGACACTTCCAAAGCTCTAAAATTCCCTAAGGTTAAGGTAATCATGGTTTTCACTTAGGGCTAGTGTATGAGCTTCAAAACAAAGAAATGGGGAAAAACATAGGCTCAAAAGGGTTATCAATGGATCAAAACAGGGTAGGCTCATCTGGCTCTAGAGGCTCAACAACAAAATGCCTTTATCACTTTCAAACTTGCGTATCAATCAAGAATCATCAAAAAGAGTGAAGCCAAGACATATGTGCAAGCAATCAAGAAACATATCACACACAAGAAAGATCATCAAATGGCTCAAATCTCACAGGTAATATGATCACCATCAATTCAACTCTCAAACATCATGATCATCTTCCAAGCAAAGAAAAGCAAGGAATCCAACAAATCTGAGTATCAATGAAGTGAAGGAAAACTGACAACCTAATCACAATCCAGAATTCACGAAAAGCATGCCAAACTGTACACAAAACAAAGCAAAAACTATCTAGAAAAGAAAAAATTTAACACGGAAAACAAAAACTAGCAAAGAAAAATCAGAATCTCCCCCAATAGACTACACTTAAACTACACAGTGTCCTCAATGTGTCATAAGCATAAGATCAAAAATCACAACAGTCAACATATCATGGACAAGTGCAATAAAAGTAGGGAAAGGGGGAGAAAAGAGAAAGAAAACTCCCCTGGTCATGGTGGCAATTGCCAATTTTGGACTATCAGGGAGATGTCTTCCACCACAGGATTCAGCAAACAAGTTTTGAGGAGGAACAACTTCATCAGTACTGCCATATCATCCACAACGAGATGTTTCTTCTTTCTTCTCCCAACAAACTGTTCCATCAGTAGCTTTCCTTCCTCTGGCAGTTGTTCAGTGTGTGACACCGGAACGGAGATCTCTGGCCCAGTCAAAGAAGTAGCAGTACACTCTCCTTCATTAATCATGATTTCCTTAATGTCAACACCTGTATTCTCATTTAATCCTGCAACATGGTCATCAAACTCACAATTAATAGCATCTGTTATACGCTTAGAATCTGTCTGTAACACATAATCAATTTCAATACAAATCGGGCAAGAACCAGATTCACAATCACATTCAAAGTTCTCAGAGAACTGTGTCAAATCAACGTTCAGTCCTAACTCTATAGAGTTATCAGATTGCACAGTTTCTACCTCAAAATCAATATTGATATATGCATCATCAATAGAATCAAAGGTCAGTTCAAGGCTATTATCATTCAAAATTTCATCACGGCAATCATGTCCATTCAAAACAACCTTTAGACCAATGGGTTCAATGGCTGATACTGAATCAAAAATTTTAGAATGGTCAATCAAATTTGTATCAGTATGAGTCATGAATCCTATAGAATCATTGTGCATCAAATCACAGGCATTTGAATGTATAAGCAAATCAGGTAAAGTGTTTGGAATCTCAAGTTCAGAATAAACCTGTTTTTGCTCATTGAAAATTTTCTTACCAATCTCCAAGTCATCAGCTGCATCCTCAAGGCTATCATTTAAATCAAGATCAGTGCAAGGATAATGAACATCAGGTATGTCAATGTGCTCTACAGGGAATAATGAATCCACAACATGAGTGTGCACATGTATATCAATATCAAAATCCAGAACAGGCTTAAATGGTTCAAGTTTTACCAATTCAAAAACATTAAAATTTACTTGAACCTCAGATACATGAGTAGGGATTTCAAGTTTACAGTAAACCTGCTCAGGTTTTTCCTTTACTACCTCACTTGGATTTTGACCCGCCAGCTTGCAGAGCAACTTCTTTGCCTCTGTTGGAGTTTTGTCCATCAAAGATCCACTAGCAGCTACATCCACTAATATCCTTTCATTGTCCAGGAGCCCTTCATAAAAGTAAATCAAGAGCAAATGCTCTGAAATTTGGTGGTTTGGACAGGCTGTGCAGAGCCTGTTAAACCTCTCCCAATAATCTGCCAGGCTTTCTTCTTGAAATTGCTCAATGGTAGTGATCTCCCTCCTAATGCTGATTACCTTTGCTGCTGGAAAGAACTTGTTGAGGAATCTCTATTGTGTTTCCTGCCAACTATCAAAAGGATACTGGTATAGGAACCAGTCTCTTGCTGCACCTTGAAGGGACATTGGAAACACTTTCATCAACACTGTCTCCTTTGAAACACCAGGAGGCCTCATCGACAAACACACCAAACAAAACTCCTTGAGGTGCCTGTATAGATCTTCATGTGCCAACCCATGGAATTTGGGAAGACTCTTGATTAGATCATATATCCAGTCTTGAGAATCTGTCATCTCCTCTGTTGTAGTGCAAAACCTGTCTCAGACTTGGACTTCCACTTCAAACAAAGATTAAACCAAACATATAGAAACATAACATGGGGGAAAACCATTATTTACATAATTTGAAACTTCCAGAAACAACAACTAAATGCACAAAATACAAAAAATGATAAAAATCTAAAAACACAAAAATTGATAAAAGAAGTAAACCCAAACAAGACTAACTAAACATCCTAAAACACATCACACAACACAACATTAACACAACAAAAGACACTAACACAACAAAAGACCTAAGAGTGAACCGTTGGTCCCCGGCAACGGCGCCATTTTGATGAAGAGGGTCGCGCCTCCCACAAAAGTTGATTGCAAAATTAATGCAGTATAAGCTAGGAAGTGACTCCTAGGTCGTCTCTCAAGGACCAATTTGTGGTTCAGTCTCAGGTTAACACTAAGTGGGGGGTTTTGAAAGTGGTTTTGTGACTGTAATTGAACTTAATTTAAAATGAGAATTAAACACAATTGAATACAAGTGGAAACATTAAAGCAAATGAAAACATTGAACCGAACAGTAGAAGCATGAGTAAAAGCGAACCGAAATTGAAACAACACTTGAAAACAAGATAAACAGTGAAGTGCAACATATTAAAATAAAAAACACTTGACTAAAAATACGCCAATCCTTTTTAAATGCCACCGTGTGTGATTTTCCTATTTCTCCAATTAAAACTCAAAGAAAACTCTAAAATGAAATTAGCAATAAATAAATAAAAACCTAACATGTCCTAAAATTTAAAACGTCACTTTTTCTAAAAGAAAGGAAAATGAATTCTCATAACAAAGTCACTGTGCAGCTCCAAAAATAAACCGAATCGAACAACTTGAAGGCAAATGTGTTGGAATAAAATAAAAATGCAACAATAATTAAACTAAGCATTAATTCATCAAGGAAATGACACTAAATAGATGTTAATAGTGAAAGAAACAAGTCAGCTGCTTTGCATTCTAATGTGTAAAATGATAAAACCAATGAAAATGTGTTCCCTTTCCCGTGCACCACATCAATTGCTCCTATCAATTAGCGTTCCAGCAGCTTGCACCGTGCACACCACTCTCTTCCAGCTCAACAACGTGCCCGTGACAGCTGCTCCCCATTCTCCATTCAACACCGCTTCACTTCTTCCACTTATGAAAGCATTGTGCCACCTCCCTACCTAACATGTTGCTGCATCACATTACCGCTTCATTCCAGGACGTGCAGCTTCTCTTCTTCCAGCTCCACTTTTCGTGCACACCCTTTCATCCCATAAATCATCGCATCCTAATTTCTGGAAAGCTAAATGAAAGCATTGTCCGCATCTACTCTTTTTAGCTACTCCCTAGTGTGACAACTTTCCTTTTCATTCTCAAAAAGCCAAATGACAACATATGTACTAGTGCAATAATTAAAACCAAGAGCTCCATGCTTCAATGCCTGTGTGCTACCAAAAAGAAAGTAAAGAAGTCTCTCCCTCTTGGCTACTATTCTTTTTCCAAATAAAAATCCCACACCTATGCAACGTTTTCATTCAATGCTTAACTCAAAAAAAAAATAAATAAATAAATAAACTTTCTAGCCTTGACCGTGAGAGCACTTCTTTATCGGACGTGACCGTGCTCTTTGTAACGTGCAGCGCTGGATGATTAAAAGCAAATTGAAATCGCCACTGGAATCAATTCACTACTGGAAGCAAAATTAAGGCATTGTCCACTAGAATCAAAATCAACAATTTATTTTCAATAATCCTAACAGCATTCACATTTTTCTCCCCCAAATAAAAACGTTCCAGCCAAAAAAAATGACTCCGTGAGGATGGCGGCTTGCGTTTCTAAAATTTAAGTTCCCCCTATTTATATGTGGGGTAGCGCTGCCCTAAAAACCTAGGGTGCCAAATCACTCATCTCCACTTTTGGGTTTAGTCTACTTTACCAAAAATTGACCCAAAATGTAAAAGTTGATTCAAAAATTCTAAACTACTAAATTACAATATAATTAATTGAAAAATGTTTGTGTGGAGAGTCTTGAATTTATTTGGCATTCTTTCTGATGTCCCAAAATGTATTTCCGAAATTTTCCTGCACTTCAAAAATGCACTTAATCAGCTCAGAAAACCCAAATTAGCACAATTACAAATTTTCGACCAAATTAAGCAGAATTCGGAAAACGGGGAAATAACAAACAATTAAACACAATTCCCTGGTTCATTTAAGTGCAACAAACTAAATATAATTCAAGAAATAACGACTCATCATGGATGAAGTGGAGCAAGTTCACAAAGTGGACTTAGTTGTCGAAGTGGACGAAGTTGACGAAGAGGACGAAGTGGAAGATGTGGACGATCTGGACAAAGTTGACGAAGTGGATGAAGTTGAGGAGGTGGACGAAGTGGGCGATGTGGACGAAGTTGAAGAAGTGAGTGAAGTGGACGAAGGTGACGAAGTAAACGAAGTGAAGCAAGTTGACGAAGTGGACGAAGTTGACGAAGTGGACGAAGTTGAAGAAGTGGAGGAAGTGGAGGAAGTGGAACAAGTGGATGAAGTGCAAGAAGTGGCAGAAGTGGAGGAAGTGGAGGAAGTGGAGTAAGTGGAAGAAGTGGAGGTAGTGGACGAAGTGAAAGACGGGGACAAAGTGGACGAAATTGACGAAGTGGACGAAGTGGAGGAAATGGACGAAGTTGACATAGTTGACGAAGTCGACGAAGTTGACAAAGTGGAGGAAGTTGAAGAAGTGGAGGAAGTGGAGGAAGTGGAGTAAGTGGAAGAAGTGGACGAACTGGACAAAGTGGAAGATGTGGACGAAATCGACCAAGTTGACGAAGTGGACGAAGTGGACGAAGAGGAGGAAGTTGACGAAGTGGATGAAGTTGACGAAGTTGACGAAGAAGAAGAATGAGAAAAAGTGCAGGAGGAAGAAGAAGAAGAAGTCGTAGAAGTGGAAGAAGTGGACGAAGTGGACGAACTTGAAAAAGTGGACAAAGTGGACCAATTGGACGAAGTATACGAAGTGGATGAAGTTGAGGAAGTGGACGAAGTGGACAAAGTTTGAAAAGTGGACGACGGGGACGAAGTGGATGAACTAACGAAGCAGACGAAGTGGACGAAGTGGACAAAGTGGACAAAGTGGACCAAGTTGACGAAGTGAACAAAGTGGACCAAGTTGACGAAGTGGACTTACTTGATGAAGTGGATGAAGTAGACGAAGAGGAGAAAGTTGACGAAGTGGACGAAGTGGAAGAAGTGGGCAAAGTGGGCAAAGTGGACGAAGTCGACAAAGTGGAACAAGTTGACGAAGTGGACGAAGTGGACAAATTGGAGGAAATGGAGGTAGTGGAGGAAGTGGAAGACGTGGACGAAATCATCAAAGTTATCGAAGTGGACTAACTAGATGAAGTTGACGAAGTGGAGGAAGTGGAGGAAGTTTAGGAAGTGGAGGATGTTTAGGAAGTGAACGAAGTGGACGACGTAGACGAAGTGAACGAAGTGGATAAAGTGGACCAAGTTCACAAAGTGGACTTAGTTGTCGAAGTGGACGAAGTTGACGAAGAGGAGGAAGTTGACGAAGTGGACAAAGTGGAAGAAGTGGATGAAGTGGACGAAGTGGACAAAGTGGACAAAGTTGACGAAGTGGAGGAAGTAGACGGAGTGGACGAAGTTGACGAAGTGGACAAAATGGACGAAGTGGACAAAGGGGACGAAGTTGGAGAAGTGGACGAAGTCGGCGAATTGGACGAAGTGGACGAACTGAAAAAGTGGACGAAGTTGACGAAGTGGACTAAGTGGACCAAGTTGACGAAGTGGACCAAGTTGACGAAGTGGACTTAGTTGACAAAGTGGACGAAGTTGACGAAGATGAGGAAGTTGACGAAGTGGACGAAGTGGAAGAAGTGGGCGAAGTGGACGAAGTAGAAGAAGTGGAGGAAGTGGAAGAAGTGGACGAAGTGGAATAAGTAGAGGAAGTGGAGGAAGTGGAGGAAGTGGAGGAAGTAGAGTAAGTGGAGGAAGTGGAGGTAGTGGGCGAAGTGGAAGACGTGAACGAAGTGGATGAAATTGACGAAGCCGACGAAGTGGACCAAGTGAGCGAAGTTGAAGAAGTGGACTAAGTTGATGAAGTGGAGGAAGTTGAAGTAGTTGACGAAGTGGAAGAAGTGGACGAAGTGGAGTAAGTGGAAGAAGTGGACGAAGTGGAAGACGTGGATGAAATGGACGAAGTGGACGAAATGTAAGACGTGGACGAAATCAACGAAGTAGACGAAGTCGACCAAGTTGAGGATGTGGACGAAGTGGACCATGTTGACGAAATGAACTTAGTTGATAAAGTGGACGAAGAGGAGGAAGTTGACGAAGTGGACAAAGTGGACGAACTGGACAAAGTTGACGAAGTGGCGGAAGTTGACGAAGTGGACGAAGTAGATGAAGTTGACGAAGTGGACGAAGTTGAACGAAGTGGACGCTGTTGGAGAATTGGACGAAGTGAACGAAGTGGACGAAGTGGATGAACGAACAAAGTTGACGAAGTGGACGAAGTGGACAAAGTGGACCAAGTTGAGGAAGTGGAGGAAGTAGACAAACTAACGAAGTGGATGATGTGGACGAAGTGGACGAAGTTGAAGAAATGGGCGAAGTGGACGAAGTTGACGAAGTAGGCGAAGTGAAGGAAGTTGACGAAGTGGATGAAGTTGACGAAGTGGACGATATGAAGAAGTGGAGGAAGTAGAAGAAGTGGAGGAAGTGGAGGAAGTGGAAGAAGTGGAGGAAGTACAAGAACTGGAAGAAGTGGAGGAAGTCGATGAAGTGGAGGAAGTCGAAGAAGTGGAGGTAGTGGACGAAGTGGAAGACGGGGACGATTTGGACGAAATCGACGAAGTGGAAGACGGGGACGATTTGGACGAAATGGACGAAGTGGAGGAAGTGGACGAAGTTGACATACTTGACGAAGTGGACGAAGATGACAAAGTGGAGGAAGTTGAAGAAGTGGAGGAAGTGGAGTAAGTGGAAGAAGTGGACGAAGTGGACGAAGTGGAAGACGTGGACGAAATTGACCAAGTTGACGAAGTGGACGAAGTTGACGAAGTAGACGAAGAGGAGGAAGTTGACGAAGTGGACGAATTGGACAAAGTTGAGGAAGTGGATGAAGTTGACGAAGTAGACGAAGAAGAAGATGGAGAAGAAGTGGAAGAAGAAGAAGAAGAAGAAGAAGTGGTAGAAGTGGACGAAGTGGTCAAAGTGGACGAAGTTGACGAACTGGAAAAAGTGGACAAAGTGGACGAATTGTACGAAGTGGACAAAGTGGACGAAGTTGAGGAAGTGGACGAAGCTGGAGAAGTGGACGAAGGGGATGAAGTGGGTGAACTAACGAAGTGGACAAAGAGGACGAAATGGACAAAGTAGACCAAGTTAACGAAGTGGACCAAGTTGACGAAGTGAACGAAGTGGACCAAGTTGACGAAGTGAACGAAGTGAACCAAGTTCACGAAGTGGACTTACTTGACGAAGTGGAGGAAGTAGACGAAGAAGAGGAAGTTGACGAAGTGGAAGAAATGGGCGAAGTGGGCGACGTGGAGGAAGTGGACGAAGTCGACAAAGTGGAACAAGTTGACGAAGTGGACAAAGTGGAGGAAGTTGACGAAGTGGACGAAGTTAATGAAGTCGACGAAGTTGAAGAAGTGGAAGAAGTGAAGGAAGTGAAGGAAGTGCAAGAAGTGGAGGAAGTGGAGGAAGTGGAGTAAGTGGAGTAAGTGGATGAACTGGAGGTAGTGGACGAAGTGGACGAAGAGGAAGACGTCGACGAAGTGGACGAATTCAACAAAGTCGATCAAATGGACGAAGTGGACGAAGTTGACAAAGTGGACATAGTTGACGAAGTGGATGAAGTTGACGAAGTGGAGGAAGTTGAAGAAGTGGACGAAGTGGACGGAGTGGACGAAGTGGAGGAAGTGGAGTAAGTAGAGGAAGTGGAGGTAGTGGAGGAAGTGGACGAATTCGACGAAGTTAACGAAGTGGACCAACTGGACATAGTGGACAACGTTGACGAAGTGGTTTTAGTTAACTATGTGGATGAAGTGGAGGAAGTGGGCAAAGTAGGGGAAGTGGAGAAAGGTTAGGAAGTGGACGAAGTGGACGGAGTGGATGACGTAGACGAAGTTGACGAAGTGGACTTAGTTGGCGAAGTGGATGAAGTTGACGAAGAGGAGGAAGTTGACGATGTGGACGAAGTTGAGTAAGTTTAGGAAATGGACGAAGTGGGGAAAGTGGACGAAGTGGAGGAAGTAGACGAAGTGGACAAAGTTGAGGAAGTGGACGAAGTTGGAGACGTGGACGAAGTTGATGAAGTGGAGGAAGTGGACGAACTGACGAAGTGGACGAAGATGACGAAGTGGACAAAGTTGACGAAGTGGACGAAGGGGACCAACTTGGCAAAGTGGAGGAAGTGGACGAAGTTGAAGAAGTGGACAAAGTAGAAGAAGCGGAGGAAGTGGAGGAAGTGGATGAAGTGGACGAAGTGGAATAAGTGGACGAAGTGCAGTAACTGGAGTTAGTGAAGGAAGTGTAGGTAGTGGACGAATTGGAAGATGTGGACGAGGTGATCAAAGTGGACGAAGTTGACGAAGTTGACGAAGTGGACAAAGTTGAGGAACTGGATGAAGTTGGAGAAGTGGACGAAGTGGAGGAAGTGGATGAACTGACAAGTCAATGAAGTGGATGAACTGACGAAGTCGACGAAGTGGACGAAGTGGACCGTGTTGACTAAGTGGATGAAGTGCATCAAGTTGACGAAGTGGACTTAGTTGACGAAGTGGACACAGTTGACGAAGAGGAGGAAGTTGACGAAGTGGACGAAGTGGGCCAAGTGGACGAAGTGGAACAAGTTGACGAAGTGGACGAAGTGGAGAAAGTTGACGGAAGTGGAGGAAGTTGACGAAGTGGACGATGGGGACGAAGTGGACGATGTGGACGAAGTAGACGCAGTGGACGAAGAGGACGAAGTGCACGAAGTGGATGAAGTTCAAGAAGTGGACGAAGTGGAGGAAGTGGAAGAAGTGGAGGAAGTGGAGGAAGTGGAAGAAGTGAAGGAAGTGCATGAAGTGGACCAAGTTCAAGAACCGGACTTAGTTGACGAAGTGGACGAAGTTGACGAAGTGGATGAAGTGGAAGAAGTGGACGAAATTGACAAAGTTGACTAAGTAGACGAAGCGGAGGAAGTGGAGGAAGTGGAGGAAGTGGAAGAAGTGGGCGAAGTGGGCGATGAGGTCCAGCAAGATTAGTATAATCTGCAAGAGTTCTTCTACCATTATTGTTTTCCATACTTCCTGTGCTATGAACAGAACCTTGTGGTGATGAGTGTAAGAGAGTTTCTGGAGAAGGGAAAAGTTCTCTAGACGTTCTGATTCTTCTCCTCCTTCTACTCTCTTCTAATCCTTCAAGAAGTGGTTCTGTTGTTTTCTTACTCCTAGTTCGAATTGCCTCCTGCATACACAAGAAAACAAAACCCTAGAAAAGATTTGTTAGCACAAAAAGATATAGGAAAAAATATATATTCAGAAGATAAAAAGATAAAAGATTCAGAAGATAAGAAGATAAAATAAGATAGAATAAAATAAAATAAAAATCTAACCTAAAAAGATAAGAAGATAAAAAAAAATAAAAACAGAAATTCAAAATTAAAGTCAAAGATAATCAATAATCATACAAATTAACCAGTTAAACCACGAGTCCCCGGCAACGGCGCCAAAAAATTGATGGACAAATTTATGAGCACCAAAATATGATGTCACAAACTTGTTTCACAATCGGCAAGTATGACCGAATCGTTCAAGTAATAAACTTGGTAAGACCAAGTATCGTTCTCCCAAAGGACTCACGGCCTAGTTTAGTTATGTGATTTGTTGATTAGCTAGGACTTACAAACGAAATAATTGGATTTAATATGCAAGACGGAAAATAAACATGTATGCATGAAGTTTGATCAATGGCAAAGACAAAAGATAAACACTTTCAATGGAATATATGAATAAATATGTTGTTGGGGGTCAATTTCATCTCATCCACTCTCATACATTTTAGGAATTCAACATTCAAGTCATCATTGTTAATGCCACTCTCTAATGTACCATTCTAGATGGCTTCTCCCTAATCACGAGTTCATACAATTCCTAGCATTCCTAATGATTAGTTCATATGTTCAGGAGCTTAAAGACAACCAACATAGTGTTGGGAGAAATTCCCCGGATCTAGACTTCCCTGTACGTGCCCGTATCGACAAAACCAATAATCATGCATTGAATGAGTTAAACTATGCAAGCATCGAGCAAAGAGGAAAAACCCTAACTAATGATGAAAGAAAGCATAAGTCTTAGTTAAAAAGATGCAAGCATAAATTCCATATATGAGAGCTTCAAGAGATTACATTGATTCCCCAACAAACATACAGAGTTTAGTTCACCATATTCATGGTGAACCTAGATGAATTACAATGAAAGTATGAAAGAATAAACCCAATAAAAGTGGAGAGGTAGCCTTAGCATCCAAGATCCTCCTTCAAAGGGGTGGAAGAGAGAGTGTTTGCCTCGTTTCTGCCAAAGATACTAACTCTAGGACGTGCAAGTCCTTATATACTAATTTAGAATTACAAAAGATTACAAAAGCCCAAGTCCATAAAAGTGCCGCTCAGCGGTAAATACCGCTTAACGGTAGTTGCGCGTCACGTTTTCTCCCCTCAGCGACCATTTTGCCCCTCAGCGTGACTCCCGCACCCTCCTGAGTGCCGCTCAGCGGTAAATTACCGCTGAGCGGTGACTTCGACTTCTTCTTTTGCACTTTTTCTTGTCTTTTCTAATGTCATCTCTCTCCTTCTTCACTTCTTTCACCAAATTCACCTTAAAACCTGCACAAAAACACTGAAATCAAGCATAAACCTGTCCAACTCTCTTATTTCTGAAAATATAGATAAAAGGCATGATTTCAAGCTAGTTTCTAAGTCTAAAGGTTGCTTTTAGTATCAATTTTAAGCATGAAAATAACAGTTTTTCAACTGTTATCAGGCGACGTGGATGAAGTGGACGAAGTGGACAAAGTGGAACAAGTTGACGAAGTGGACAAAGTGGAGGAAGTTGACGAAGTGGTCGAAGTAGACGAAGTTGATGAAGTGGACCAAGTTCACGAAGTGGACAAAGTGGAGGAACTGGACGAAGTTGACGAAGTGGAAGAAGTGAGCGAAGTGGACCAAGTTGACGAAGTGGACGAAGAAGAAGAAGGCGAATAAATGGAAGAAGAAGAAGAAGAAGTGGACGAAGTGGAAGAAGTGGAGGAAATGGAGGAAGTGGACGAAGTGGAAGAAGTGGAGTAAGTGGATCAAGTGGACGAATTGGACTTAGTTGACGAAGTGGACGATGCTGACGAAGAGAAAGAAGTTGACGAAGTGGACGAAGTTGAGTAAGTGGGCGAAGTGGACGAAGTTGACGAAGTGAACGATGTTTACGAAGTTGACGATGTTGACGAAGTGGGCGAAGTGGACAAAGAAGAAGAAGTAGAAGAAGTGGAAGAAGAAGAAGAAGAAGTGGTAGAAGTGGAAGAAGTGGACGAAGTGGACGAAGCAGACGAAGTTGACCAAGTGGACGAAGTTTACGAAGTGGACGAAGTGCAAGAAGAAGAAGAAGCAGAAGAAGTTGAAGAAGAGGAAGAAGTTGTAGAAGTGGAGGAAGTGGAGGAAGTGGAGGAAGTGGAGTAAGTGGAGGAAGTGGGCGACGTGGAGGAAGTGGAGGAAGTGGATGAAGTGGATGAAGTGGAGGAAATGGACGAAGTGAACGAGGTGGACGAAGTGGACCAAGTGGACAAAGTCGATGAATTGACGAAGTGGACGAAGTGGAGGAATTGGACGAGGTGGACGGAGTTGACGAAGTGGACAAGGTGGAAGAACTTTACGAAGTGGACGAAGTTGACGTAGAGGACGAAGTTGAAGAAGTGGACGAAGTGGAAGAAGTGGACGAAGTGGAGGAAGTAGAGTAAGTGGGCGAAGTGGAGGATGTTGACGAAGTGAACGTAGTGGACGAACTGACGAAGTGGACTAACTAGACGAAGTTCACGTAGTGGACAAAGTGGAAGAAGTCGACGAAGTCGAGTAAGTGGAGGAAGTGGACGAAGTGGACGAAGTGGAGGAAGTGGACGAAGTTGAATACGTGGACGAAATCGACGAAGCTGACAAACTTGAAGAAGTTTACGAATTGGACCAAGTTGACGAAGTGACCAAGTTGACGAAGTGGACTTATTTGATAAAGTGGACGAAGTTTACAAAGAGTTCGGAGTTGATGAAGTAGACCAAGTGGACCAAGTGGATGAACTGGACGAAGTTGACGAAGTGGACAGAGTTGACGAAGTGGACGAAGAAGAAGAAGCAGAAGAAGTGGAAGAAGAAGAAGTGGTAGAAGTGGAAGAAATGGACGAAGTGGAGGAAGTGTAGGAAGTGGAGGAAGTGGAGGAAGTGGAGGAAGTGGACCAGGTGGACAAAGTGCACGAACTAACGAAGTGGACGAAGTGGACAAATAGGATGAAGTCGACGAGGTGACGGAGTTGACGAAGTGGACGAAGAGGAGGAAGTTGACGAAGTTCACGAAGAGGACCTAGTGGAAGAAGTGGACGAAGTAGACGAATTGGACGATGTGGACAAACTGGACAAAGTTGACGAAGTGGAGGAAGTGGACGAAGTTGAAGAAGTGGACAAAGTCAAAGAAGTGGAGGAAGTGGACGAAGTAGAAGAAGTGGAGGAAGTGTATAAAGTGCACCAAGTTCACTTAGTGGACTTAGTTGACGAAGTGGATGAAGTTGACGAAGAGGAGGAAGTTGACGAAGTGGACGAAGTGGAAGAAGTGAACGAAATGGACGAAGTTGACAAAGTTGAGGAAGTGGACGAAGTGGAGGAAGTGGACGAAGTTGAGGAAGTCGGTGAAGTGGACGAAGGGGACATAGTGGATGAAGTGGATGAAGTGGACGAAGTGGACGAAGTGGACAAAGTGGACGAAGTGGACGAAGGGGACGAAGTAGACCAAGTGGACGAAGTGGAGTAAGTGGAGGAGGTGGAGGAAGTGGAGGAAGTGGAGGAAGTAGACGAAGTGGACGAAGTTGAGCAAGTGGAAGTTGATTAAATTGGAGAAGTGTACGAACTGGACGAGGTGGACAAAGTTGACGAAGTGGACGAAGAAGAAGAAGGAGAAGAAGTGGAAGAAGAAGAAGAAGTTGTAAAATTAGAAGAAGTAAAAGAAGTCTTTGAAGTAGACGAAGTGGACGAAGTGGACAAGGTGGAGGAAGTGGACGAAGTCGACAAGTGGACGAAGTCAAGAAGTGGACGAAATCGACAAAGACGAAGAAGGAGAAGAAGTGGAAGAAGAAGAAGAAGTGGTGGAAGTAGAAGAAGTGAAAGAAGTTGTCGAAGTGGAGGAAGTCGAGGAGGTGGACGAAGTCGACGAAGTGGAGGAAGAGGACGAAGTGGAAAAAGTGGAGGAAGTGGACAAAGTCGACGAAGTTGAGGAATAGGATGAAGTAGACAAAGTGGAGGAAGTGTAGGAAGTGGAGGAAGTGGACGAAGCGAACGAAGTGGACGAATAGGACGAAGAGGACGAACTGTACGAAGTGGACCAAGTTGACGAAGAGGAGGAAGTTGACGAAGTAGACAAAATGGACCAAGTGGACCAAGTGGACGAACTTGACGATGTTGACAAAGTGCACGAAAAGGACAAAGTGGATGAAGTTGACAGAGTGGACGAAGAAGAAGAAGGAACAAGTGGAAGAAGAAGAAGAAGTGGTAGAAGTCGAAGAACTGGACGAAGTGGTCAAAGTGGAAGAAGTTGAGGAACTGGACGAAGTTGGACAACGTGGAGGAAGTGGATGATAACAGTTGAAAAACTGTTATTTTCACGCTTAAAATTGATACTAAAAGCAACCTTTATACTTAGAAACTAGCTTGAAATCATGCTTTTATTCGTATCTTCAAAAATAAGAGAGCTGGACAGGTTTATGCTTGATTTCAGTGTTTTTGTGCAGCTTTTAAGGTGAATTTAGTGAAAGAAGTGAAGAAGGAGAGAGATGAAATCAGAAAAGACACCAAAAAGTGAAAAAGGAGAAGCCGCAACTACCGCTCAGCGGCAGTTTACCGCTCAGCGGCACTCAGGAGTTCACGGGAGATCCGCTGAGGGGCAAAATGGCCATTGAGGGGAAGAGACCAACTCACACACTTACCGCTGAGCGGCACTTTACCGCTGAGCGGCACACTTATGGGCTTGGGCCTGAATTTTCTGTAATTTTAGAATAGTATATAAGCTTTAGGACGTCCTAGGGTTTGTATCTTTGGCAGAAACGAAGCAAACACTCTCTCTTCCACCCCTTTGAAGGAGGATCTTGGATGCTCAGGCTACCTCTTCAACTTTCTAGGGTTTTATCCTTCATTCTTTCATTATTGTTCATCTAGGTTCACCATGAATATGGTGAACTAAACCTTGTATGTTTGTTGGGGAATCAATGTAATCTTTTGAAGCTCTCATATATGGAATTTGTGCTTACATCTTAATCCAAGACCTATGCTTTCTGATAACAGTTGAAAAACTGTTATTTTCATGCTTAAAATTGATACTAAAAGCAACCTTTATACTTAGAAACTAGCTTGAAATCATACTTTTATCCATATTTTCAGAAATAAGAGAGTTGGACAGGTTTATGCTTGATTTCAGTGTTCTTGTGCAGGTTTTAAGGTGAATTTAGTGAAAGAAGTGAAGAAGGAGAGAGATGGAATCAGAAAAGAAATCAAAGAGTGCAAAAGGAGAAGCCGAAGTCACCGCTCAGCGGCATTTTATCGCTGAGCGGCACTCAGGAGGTCACGGGAGGTCCGCTGAGGGGCAAAATGGCCGCTGAGGGGAAGAAACGAGACGCGCACTCACCGCTGAGCGGTACTTTACCGCTGAGCGGCACACTTATGGGCTTGGGCCTAGATTCTTTGTAATTTTAGAATAGTATATAAGCTTTAGGACGTCCTAGGGTTTGTATCTTTGGCAGAAACGAGGCAAACACTCTCTCTTCCACCCCTTTGAAGGACGATCTTAGATGCTCAGGCTACCTCTCCACCTTTTAGGGTTTATCCTTTCATTCTTTCATTGTAATTCATCTAGGTTCACCATGAATATGGTGAACTAAACTCTGCATGTTTGTTGGGGAATCAATGTAATCTTTTGAAGCTCTCATATATGGAATCTGTTTTTACATCTTTTAATTAAGACTTATGCTTTCTTTCATCATTAGTTAGGGTTTTTCCTCTTTGCTTAATGCTTGCATTGTTTAACTCATTCGATGCATGATTATTGGTTTTGTCGATACGGGAACGTACGGGGAAGTCTAGATCCGGGGAATTTCTCCCAATATTATGTTGGTTGTCGTTAAGCTCCTACACTTATGAACTGATCATTAGGAATGCTAGGAATTGTATGAACTCGTGATTAGGGAGAAGCCTTCTAGAAAGGTACTTTAGAGAGTGACATTAACAATGATGATTTGAATGTTGAATTCCTAAAATATATGAGAGTGGATAAGATGAAATTGAACCCCCAACAACATATTCATATATTAATTTCATTGAAAGTGTTTATCTTGCTTTTTGCCATTGATCAAAACTTCATGCATACATGTTTATTTTCTGTCTTGCATATAAAATCTCAATTATTTCGTTTGTAAGTCTTAGCTAATCAACAAATCACATAACTAAACTAGGCCGTGAGTCCTTTGGGAGAACGATACTTGGTCTTACCAAGTTTATTACTTGAACGATTAGGTCATACTTGCCGATTGTAAAACAATTTTGTGACATCATATTTTGGTGATCATAAATTGGTCCATCAAGTTTTTGGCGCCGTTGCCGGGGACTCTGGTTTAACTGGTTAATTTGTGTGATTATTGATTATCTTTGACTTTAATTTTGAATTTCTGTTTTTTATTTTTCTGCTTTTATTTTATTTTATCTTATTAGATTAGATTAGATTTCATTTTATTTTATTCTATCTTATGTTATTTTATCTTCTGAATCTTTTATCTTCTGAATATATATCTTCTCCTATATCTTTTTGTGCTAACAAATATTTTGTAGAGTTTTGTGCCTAATGTTTGCAGGATGCAATTCGAACAAGAATTTAATGGGCACTCAATTCTACCAAAGTAATCTCAACCACTGGTGGGAACATGACTCAAGCATGGATCAAAGCCAATTTTGGCAAGCTGCCGGACAATTTGAGAACCAACCACAACAACAATGGCAGCAACAAAGCTTTAAAATCAACAAAGGGAAGCAAGAGATCTCTTCATTTAGACAAGGCATGGAAGAATCACTGGGGCATGCATGGGACAGGTACAAAAGCCTATTAAGAAAGACTCCCACGCATGGATTTAACGAAGGAGAAGTAGTCCTAATCTTCCTTGGAGGTCTTGGTTCACAAACATGATGATGCTTGACGCCTCAGCTGGAGGCAATATCATATGGAAGACTCCAGAGGAAGCCACAGAAATAATTGAAAGCATGACTACTAATGACAATAAGTGGAACAGTGAAAGAGGAGCTCCTATTCAACAAAAAGGAGTTCTACAGTTGCAATCCAAATATGCCTTGATAGCTCAAAACAAGTTAATAACTCAACAATTGGAGAATCTCACAAAGATACTTGAACAACTGCCAAAAGAGTTAAAGACTGTTGCACAGGTTCAATCACAGTTGTGTGAATTATGTGGAGGTGATCATATCAGTGGTCAATGCGCCTGTCCAGCAGAAGCTTTAGAGGATGTTAACTTCATGGCCAATCCATACAGTCAGGAGAATTTCAATGAAGGGTGGAAACCACACCCAAGTGTTGGTCAAAGACAAAGTGGGCAAGCTGGACAAACTGGGCAATTTAACAAGCAACAACAACAACCAACCTTATGGCAACAAATTTCTATACTTAATGAAAGATCAATAAGGTTGGAAGAAACTCTTCAACAATTTATACAGAAAACTGAATCTTCTCAATAGAGCACTGAAGCTGCTATTAAGAACTTGAAGATTCAAATGGGGCAGATTACCAAGCAGTTGGAAGAAAGGCCTGACACGGATTTTGGGGCTAATACTGAGGTTAACCCCAGGGGAGAGTGTCAAGAGCTAGTGAGTGTAAACGTTGAAAACGTTGAGTTGGAAAAAGAAGAGAGAAAAGAGAGAGAAGAGAAAGAAGAAGAGAAAATTTGTGTGAAGATTGAGAATGTGAGTAGAAAAAGGAAAGAAAAAAAGAAAGTGAGAGAAAAGAGAAAGAGGACGAGAGAAAAAAATAAAGAATCATATGAAAAATCTCGTCCCCATCCAAAGAAGTATCATAGGAAGAAGGAATTTGAGTGCTTTATGGAAATCTTCAAGAAATTGGAGATTAAAGTTCCTATGATTGAGACACTGCAACAAGTTCCTGGTTTGATCAAATTTCTGAAGAAGTTCAGTAGAAAGAAGAAAAAGAAGAAGGAACTTGGGCTTTACTGGGTCAAGCTAATGACGTTAAAAGAGCGCTTGCTGGGAGGCAACCCAGTGATTTACAAACTTTTGACTTTTGATTTGGTTTTGTAACTTTTAATTTGTGGACATTATTTTATAAATATTTTGTTGGATACAGCATCTACTGAAGGATGCTAGGTGGTTAAGTATCTACTGAAGGATACTAAGTTTGTAACACCTACAGATGGGTGTTGGTGAGAAAATTTTGCACCTACTGATGGGTGCTGGTAAGTCTGTAACACCTACTGATGGGTGTTGGTAAGTTTGAAACACCTACTGATGGGTGTTGGTGAATTTTGGGTCAGGCTCGTGACGTTAAACAAGCGCTACCTGGGAGGCAACCCAGTTGATTGATTGTTTTTGTTTGTTTTATTTTAGTTAGGGTTTGAATAAGTATTTTAAACATTGAATTGCAGGGAACCAGTGAGGGACATGTCTAGGAGGCACGTAGGTTAAGAAAAGAAGGAGAAGAGCACTTCGAAAGTGTCGCTGAGCGGTACTCTCGCAGATGGGCTTTAGTTTCCCCTTAGCGGGACTCGAGCCCATTAGGGTATTTTATACCCTAAGCTGCGCATTTGCTCATACTTTCAGGCTCTTCTCTGCACACACACTCCTACATACCTTTTCCAAGGTTCTCCACATCTTTTCCCTCTTCCCTTTTGAAAAAAATCTCCCTTTCACTTACTTTCTCACTAGTTTTCCATCTAAGTTTGGGGTTGGGAGAGAGCATCATTGAAGGGGATGATTTCTTCATTGTGGTTTACTAATGCTTAACAATGTATCTTTTGGTTTTGTGAATTATGCTTGATTTAGGGATGGCCTCCTCATCGGGCAAAAGGAAGCAAGACTATAAGATCCAAGAAGAGGAGGATACAGATGATAGCTCAAATTGAGGAGGAGCTGAGATAGCATTTACTGATGAATGCTATCATATGCTTATGCTTTTGATTGGTTTAAGTTTTCTGAACTTATTTGTTTTTTGTTTTTAGATTAGGGTTTGATGTACTCTATTGAACACCTGGTTTGTTATGATGGTTTGCTATTAACTGTGATTGTTTGATAAGTAATGCTTGAATGATGCTTATGATTAATTGATGTTGAGATGATGTGCACATTAAAATGCTTATACAGGTGATTCACAAGCTTTGTGAACAAATGCATGATATCATGATTGTGATTGTGAAATTAAGCAGGATGTGTATGTCAAATGTGAATGAGCTTATATGTGAGATTTTGAGCTCCAGAGTTGTTATTGTTGAATACTATTACTTTGAAAGCATGAATGACTTTGCCCAGGTTTTCTATGATTGAATCAATTGCTTGTTTTGCATCATGTGATCAAGGCCATTTGTTGGAACCCTTTTTATTGGCCAAATTCATAAAGTTAGCCCACTAAAAGAGAACACTTTGTGTTCTATCCTTTGAACCCTTAGCCTTGAACATACACTGAAAACCCTTGATTGAAAATCTTTACCTTGAGTTAAGTAGAAGATCTTGTGTGGTATTGTTAAATGTTCAAGTTTGGGGTTGTTGGGAAAACATGAAAAGCATTGAGCTAAGAGCTAAAAAGTAAGAATATGCAAAGAAAAAAAAAAGAAAAAGAAAAGAAAAGAAAAAGAAGTAAAGCTCAATGCAAATGCAAAGGCAAGTTGGGAAGAATAAGAAAAATTGTGTTGTTATGATTCTCTTAACTCAAGGATTTTGTGATCCAGAAAAACCAATTTTCTTGTTAGCCCAGCCACATTATAAGCCATTGAAAAGTCCTTGTGATGATGCATGCTTGTGAATGTTTTTGATTGTGGTAAAATGAAAGGCAAAGTTGATTCATGTGACATTGTGATAGTAGAGTGAATGAGTGATTACCTCTTATACACTTGAGTGTGAGTGAAACACTTTATCTAGTGAGGAAATATTCCATAAGCACATGAACATCCATGCTTAATTGATTGATCATTCATGAAAAATAGCATTTGTTGGAATTTAAATGACTTTGTGAACACTAAAGCATGTGCACATCTTGAATGAACTCTTGGTCATAAGTTTGAGTGAAGTTGTTACTTATCTTGAAAGAGAGGATTCTTGAATGAGTGAACCATCATATGAATTGGTTGGAGATTGAGTTACATTTTGTTTTCTTGAGGACAAGCAAAGTTCTAAGTTTGGGGTTGTGATAACAGTTGAAAAACTGTTATTTTCATGCTTAAAATTGATACTAAAAGCAACCTTTATACTTAGAAACTAGCTTGAAATCATACTTTTATCCATATTTTCAGAAATAAGAGAGTTGGACAGGTTTATGCTTGATTTCAGTGTTTTTGTGCAGGTTTTAAGGTGAATTTAGTGAAAGAAGTGAAGAAGGAGAGAGATGGAATCAGAAAAGAAATCAAAGAGTGCAAAAGGAGAAGCCGAAGTCACCGCTCAGCGGCATTTTATCGCTGAGCGGCACTCAGGAGGTCACGGGAGGTCCGCTGAGGGGCAAAATGGCCGCTGAGGGGAAGAAACGAGATGCGCACTCACCGCTGAGCGGTACTTTACCGCTGAGCGGCACACTTATGGGCTTGGGCCTAGATTCTTTGTAATTTTAGAATAGTATATAAGCTTTAGGACGTCCTAGGGTTTGTATCTTTGGCAGAAACGAGGCAAACACTCTCTCTTCCACCCCTTTGAAGGACGATCTTAGATGCTCAGGCTACCTCTCCACCTTTTAGGGTTTATCCTTTCATTCTTTCATTGTAATTCATCTAGGTTCACCATGAATATGGTGAACTAAACTCTGCATGTTTGTTGGGGAATCAATGTAATCTTTTGAAGCTCTCATATATGGAATCTGTTTTTACATCTTTTAATTAAGACTTATGCTTTCTTTCATCATTAGTTAGGGTTTTTCCTCTTTGCTTAATGCTTGCATTGTTTAACTCATTCGATGCATGATTATTGGTTTTGTCGATACGGGAACGTACGGGGAAGTCTAGATCCGGGGAATTTCTCCCAATATTATGTTGGTTGTCGTTAAGCTCCTGCACTTATGAACTGATCATTAGGAATGCTAGGAATTGTATGAACTCGTGATTAGGGAGAAGCCTTCTAGAATGGTACTTTAGAGGGTGACATTAACAATGATGATTTGAATGTTGAATTCCTAAAATATATGAGAGTGGATAAGATGAAATTGAACCCCCAACAACATATTCATATATTAATTTCATTGAAAGTGTTTATCTTGCTTTTTGCCATTGATCAAAACTTCATGCATACATGTTTATTTTCTGTCTTGCATATAAAATCTCAATTATTTCGTTTGTAAGTCTTAGCTAATCAACAAATCACATAACTAAACTAGGCCGTGAGTCCTTTGGGAGAACGATACTTGGTCTTACCAAGTTTATTACTTGAACGATTCGGTCATACTTGCCGATTGTAAAACAATTTTGTGACATCATATTTTGGTGATCATATATTTGTCCATCACTTTCTTTCATCATTAGTTAGGGTTTTTCCTCTTTGCTCAATGCTTGCTTTGTTTAACTCATTCAATGCATCATTATTGATTTTGTCGATACGGGAACGTACGGGGAATTCTAGATCCGGGGAATTTCTCCCAATAGTATATTGGTTGCCGTTAAGCTCCTGCACTAAAAGAACTAATTACTAGGAATGCTAGGAATTGTATGAACTCGTAATTAGGGATAGGCCTTCTTGCAAGGTAATTTAGAGAGTGGCATTAACAATGATGAAAAGAATGTTGAATTCCTAAAATATATGAGAGTGGACAAGATGAAATTGATAACCCCAACAACATACTCATTCATATATTCCATTGAAGTGTTTGTATTTTGTTTTAGCCATTGATCAACCTCATGCATACATGTTTTTTTTCTGTTTTGCATATTAAATTCCACTTATTTCGTTCTGAAGTCTTAAATAATCAACAAATCACATAACTAAACTAGGTCGTGAGTCCTTTGGGAGAACGATACTTGGTCTTACCGAGTTTATTACTTAAATTGATTCGGTCATATTTGCCGATTGTAAATCAAGTTTGTGACGCCATATTTTGGTGTTCATAAACTTTGGCATCAGTGGACGAAGTTGATGAAGTGGAAGAAGTTGACGAAGTGGACCAAGTTGAAGAAGTGGATGAAGTGGAAGAAGTGGAGGAAGTAGAAGAAGTGGAGGAAGTGGAAGAATTGGACGAAGTGGACTTAGTTGACGAAGTGGATGAAGTGGAGGAAGTCGAGGAGGTGGACGAAGTGGACGAAGTGGACGAAGTAGAGGAAGAGGAAGAAGTGGAAAAAGTGGAGGAAGTGGACCAAGTGGACGAAGTTGAGGAATAGGACGAAGTAGACGAAGTGGAGGAAGTGTAGGAAGTGGAGGAAGTGGACGAAGCGAACGAAGTGGATGAATAGGACGAAGAGGATGAACTGTACGAAGTCGACCAAGTTGACTAAGTGGATGATGACAAATTTATGAACACCGAAATACGGCGCCACAAACTTGTTTTACAATCGGCAAGTGTGACCGAATCGTTTCAAGTAATAAAACTCGGTAAGACCAAGTATCGTTCTCCTAAAGGACTCACGACCTAGTTTAGTTATGTGATTTGTTGATTATTTAAGACTTAAGAACAAAATAATTGGAGTTTACTATGCAAAAGACAAAAAAATAAACATGTATGCATGAGATTGATCAACGGCTAAAACAAAATACAAACACTTCAAGGGAATATAAGGATGAGTATGTTGTTGGGGTTATCAATTTCATCTTATCCACTCTCATATATTTTAGGAATTCAACATTCTTTTCATCATGGTTAATGCCACTCTCTAAATCACCTTGCAAGAAGGCCTATCCTTAATTACGAGTTCATACAATTCCTAGCATTCCTAGTAATTAGTTCTTAAGTGCAGGAGCTTAACGGCAACCAAAATACTATTGGGAGAAATTCCCCGGATCTAGATTTCCCCGTACGCTCCCGTATCGATAAAATCAATAATCATAGCATTGAATGAGTTAAACAAAGCAAGCATTAAGCAAAGAGGAAAAACCCTAACTAATGATGAAAGAAAGAATAGGTCTTAAAATAAGATGTAAAAACAAATTTCATATATGAGAGTTTCACAAGACTACATTGATTCCCCAACAACAATATAAGGTTTAGTTCACCATATTCATGGTGAAACTAGATGAATAATAATGAAAGAATGAAGGATAAAACCCTAGAAAGGTGAAAAGGTAGCCTGAGCATCCAAGATCCTCCTTCAAAGGGGTGGAAGAGAGAGTGTTTGCTTCGTTTCTGCCAAAGATACAAACTCTAGGACGTCTTAAAGCTTATATATTATTCTAAAATATACAGAAAATTAGGCCCAAGCCCATAAGAGTGCCGCTCAGCGGTAAAGTGCCGCTCAGCGGTAAGTGCGTGAGTTGGTTTCTTCCCCTCAGCAGCCATTTTGTCCCTCAGCGGATTCACCGTGATCTCTTGAGTGCCTCTCAGTGGTAAACTGCCGCTGAGCAGTAGTTGCGACCTCTTCTTTTGCACTTTTTGATGTCTTTTCTGATTCCATCTCTCTCATTCTTCACTTCTTTCACCAAATTCACCTTAAGACCTGCAAAAAAATACTGAAATCAAGCATAAACCTGTCCAGCTCTCTTATGAAAATATGACAAAAAGCATGATTTCAAGCTAGTTTCTAAGTATTAAAGGTTGCTTTTAGTATCAATTTTAAGCATGAAAATAACAGTTTTTCAACTGTTATCACAACCCCAAACTTAGAACTTTGCTTGTCCTCAAGCAAACAAGATGTAACTCAATCTTCTACCAATTCATATAATGGTTCACTCATTCAAAAATCTTCTTTTCAAGATAAGTAAAAACTTCAATCAATCTTATGACCAAGATTTCAATCAATACGTGCACATGCTTTGGTGTTCACAAAGTCACTTAATATCCAACAAATGCTATTTTTCATGAATGATGAATCAATTAAGCATGGATGTTCATGTGCTCATGGAATATTTCCTCACTAGGTAAAGTGTTTCACTCAAACACAAGTGTATAAGAGGTAATCACTCATTCACTCCACTATCACAATGTCACATGAATCAACTTTGCCTTTCATTTAACCACAATCAAAAACATTCACAAGCGTGCATCATCACAAGGACTTTTCAATGGCTTATAAAGTGGCTGGGCTAACAAGAAAATTGGTTTTTCTGGATCACAAAATCCTTGAGTTAAGAGAATCATAACAACACAATTATTCTTATTTTTCCCAACTTGTCTTTGCATTGAGCTTTGCTTTTTCTTTTCTTTTCTTTCTCTTTTTCTTTTTCTTATTTCTTAGCTCTTAGCTCAATCCTTTCAATTTCCTTTTCATAATTTCCCAACAACCCCAAACTTGAACATTTATCAATACCACACAAGATTTTCTACTTAACTCAAGGTAAAGCTTTTCAACAAGGGTTTTCAATTTATGTTCAAGGTTAAAGGTTCAAAGGATAGAATACAAAGTGTTCTCTTTTAGTGGGCTAACTTTATGAATTTGGCCAATAAAAAGGGTTCCAACAAATGGCCTTGATCATATAATGCAAAACAAGCAATTGATTCAATCATAGAAAACCTAGGCAAAATAATTCATGTTTCCAAAGTAATAGCATTCAATCAATAACAACTCTGTAGCTCAAAATCTCACATATAAGCTCATTCACATTTGACATACACATCCTGCTTAATCTCACAATCACAATCATAATATCCTGCATTTGTTCACAAAGCTTGTGAATCACCTGTATAAGCATTTAATGTGCACATCTCAACATTAATCAATCTCAAGGTATCATCAAGCATTACTTATCACACAATCATAAGCATAAGCAAACCATCATAACAAACCAAGTTTCCAATTGAGTACATCAACCCTAATCTAAAACAAAAGTGAATAAGTTCAGAACACTTAAACCAACAAAAGCATAAGTCCTGCTCTAATGATAGCATTTATCAGTAAATGCTATCTCAGCTCCTCATCAATCTGAGTTGTCCTCTGTATCTTCCTCTTCTTCGTCATCTCCATCATCTTCAAATGCATCATCATCATCATCAGCTTCTTCTATCTCCCTAACTGAAGCTTCAGCTGCTTCAGTTCCGCCTCCTTGCACCAGCTCCTCTGGCCAAGCTACCACATTATGGAACTCCTCCATAGTCCACCTGTGAGCTGGAGGTGTATCATACATACCAACAATCATCTCAGCAGTAGCCACCTGCCCTCTATGGATAGACTGTAACTGAGCACCTATAAGAGACATGTACATGTCCCTCATTTGGAACGGTTCTGCTTCATGTGTCTCAGTAGAAGTCTGACTCTGTGCTTGCCCTCTCTCTCCGCGAGCACGGCGTGGTGGAACTTGTTGAGCTGCTTCCTCACCTCCACAGTACTATCTATAATAGGCCTCATCAATTGCTTTCCTTGGCCTTTCAAATGGTGGAGCAGAAGTGTCCACCCCAGCTATCTTGCAGAGGTGAGTGATTAAGGACGGATGTCCTAAGGGTGCTTTGTTATTTGTAGTATTAGCACACACCCTGATCTCATCAGCTATCACCTGCCCAATATTAACGTTTAAGTTCTTAATAGCATAGTAGATGAAGAGTGCCCTGCTGAGAGTGATATCTGACACATGAGAACATGGCTGAATGTTGGCATGGGAAAACGTCATCCAATACTTTGCAAGAGGAGTTAGGTCAGTCCTCCTAATATTCACCACAGAGCCAGTTCTATTTCTTTGAAAGTGTCCTCTAAGTATACATAGCACTCTCTCCACATCCTCAAAGTCAGCACCTTCCTCCATACAGAGAGCAAACTGGCACTGCTCACCAGCTCACACAGTATCCAGGAAGTTATTGATGGATTCAGGATCATACTTGATAGCATGGCCTCTGACATAGCCTAGATAGTTCTAAGCTGGATAATCACCAATCTTCGTTGCATTGGTGTAGAATTCTTTTACCACAGCTATATTTGCAGGCGTAGAGTATGTGGCTAGTGATGCACAAATTTATGATCACCAAAATATGATGTCACAAACTTGTTGAACAATCGGCAAGCATGACCGAATCGTTTCAAGTAATAAACTCGGTAAGACCAAGTATCGTTCTCCCAAAGGACTCACGGCCTAGTTTAGTTATGTGATTTGTTGAGTAGCTAAGACTTAAGAACAAAATAATTGGATTTTATAATGCAAAAGACGAAAATAAACATGTATGCATGAGGTTGATCAATGGCTAAAACAAAAGACAAGCACTTTCAATGAAATATATTGATGAATATGTTGTTGGGGGTCAATTTCATCTTATCCACTCTCATATATTTTAGGAATTCAACATTCAAGTCATCATTGTTAATGCCACTCTCTAAATTACCTTGTCAAGAAGGCCTATCCCCAATTACGAGTTCATACAATTCCTAGCATTCCTAATAATTAGTTCTTTTAGCACAGGAGCTTAACGACAACCAATATACTATTGGTAGTAATTCCCTGGATCTAGACTTCCCCGTACGTTACTGATAACAGTTGAAAAACTGTTATTTTCATGCTTAATATTGATACTAAAAGCAACCTTTAGACTTAAAAACTAGCTTGAAATCATGCTTTTATCTATATTTTCATAAATAAGAGAGCTGGACAGGTTTATGCTTGATTTAAGTGTTTTTGTGCAGGTTTTTAAGGTGAATTTAGTGAAAAGAGTGAAGAAGGAGAGAAGTGACATTAGAAAAGACAAGAAAGAGTGCAAAAAGAGAAGACGAAGGCACCGCTCCGCGGTATTTTACCGCTAAGCGGCACTCAGGAGGTTGCGGGAGTCACGCTGAGGGGCAAACTGGCCGCTGAGGGGAAGAAAAGGACGCGCAATCACCGGTGAGCGGTATTTACCGCTGAGCAGCACTTTTTGGGCTTGGGCTTTTGTAATCTTTTGTAACTCTAGACTAGTATATAAGGGCTTGCACGTCCTAGAATTAGGTATCTTTGGCAGAAACGAGGCAAACACTCTCTCTTCCACCCCTTTGAAGGAGGATCTTGGATGCTCAGGCTACCTCTTCACCTTTATTGGGTTTATTCTTTCATTCTTTCATTGATATTCATCTAGGTTCACCATGAATATGGTGAACTAAACCTTGTATGTTTGTTGGGGAATCAATGTAATCTCTTGAAGCTCTCATATATGGAATCTGTTGAGTACATCTTTTAATTAAGACATATGCTTTCTTTCATCATTAGTTAGGGTTTTTCCTCTTTGCTCAATGCTTGCATAGTTTAACTCATTCCATGCATGATTATTGGTTTTGTCGATACGGACACGTACGGGGAAGTCTAGATCCGGGGAATTTCTCCCAATATTATACTGACAATATTATATTGGTTGCCTTTAAGCTCCTGCACTCATGAACTAATCATTAGGAATGCTAGGAATTGTATGAACTCGTGATTAGGGAGAAGCCATCTAGAATGGTACATTAGAGAGTGGCATTAACAATGATGATTTGAATGTTGAATTCCTAAAATATATGAGAGTGGATGAGATGAAATTGACCCCCAACAACATATTCATTCATATAATTCATTGAAAGTGTTTATCTTTTGTCTTTGCCATTGATCAAACTTCATGCATACATGTTTATTTTATGTCTTGCATTTTAAACTCTAAATATTTCGTTTGTAAGTCCTAGCTAATCAACAAATCATATAACTAAACTAGGCCGTGAGTCCTTTGGGAAGAACGATACTTGGTCTTACCAAGTTTATTACTTGAACGATTCGGTCATACTTGCCGATTGTGAAACAAGTTTGTGACATCATAATTTGGTGCTTACAAATTTGTCCATCAGTTACCGTATCGACAAAACCAATAATCATGCATTGAATGAGTTAAACAAAGCAAGCTTTGAGCAAGGAGGAAAAACCTCTAACTAATGATGAAAGAAAGCCTAAGTCTTAGATTAAGATGCAAGCACAAATTCCATATATGAGAGCTTCAAAAGATTACATTAATTCCCCAACAAACATACAAGGTTTAGTTCACCATATTCATGGTGAACCTAGATGAACAATAATGAAAGAATGAAGGATAAAACCCTAGAAAGGTGAAGAGGTAGCCTGAGCATCCAAGATTCTCCTTCAAAGGGGTGGAAGAGAGAGTGTTTGCTTCGTTTCTGCCAAAGATACAAACCCTAGGACGTCCTAAAGCTTATATACTATTCTAAAATTACAGAAAATCTAGGCCCAAGCACATAAGTGTGCCGCTCAGCGGCAAAGTACCGCTCAACGGTGAGTGCGTGAGTACTTTCTTCCCCTCAGCGGCCATTTTGGCCCTCAGCGGTTCCAACGTAAACTCCTGAGTGCCGCTCAGCGGTAAACTGCCACTGAGCGGCAGTTGCGGCTTTTCCTTTTGCACTTTTTGATGTCTTTTCTGATTCCATCTCTCTCCTTCTTCACTTCTTTCACTAAATTCACCTTAAAACCTGCACAAAAACACTGAAATCAAGCATAAACCTGTCCAGCTCTCTTATGTCTGAAAATATGACTAAAAGCATGATTTCAAGCTAGTTTCTAAGTATAAAGGTTGCTTTTAGTATCAATTTTAAGCATGAAAATAACAATTTTTCAACTGTTATCAGCTAGCTTTCCCAATCATTCCCTAACAATTGCTCTCCAAATTGAGGAGCAAAGTTAGGTATCATTCCAACCTTTCTCTCCATAAGGAGTCTCCTGTCTTGGACCACCTTGAAGTGCTTCTCATGTTTCCGAGTTAGGAACCTACTAGAATGGGGTTGTTCTGGTTCCTTTTCTTTTCTCTTGGTTGCCATGGTCTTCAATCTTATGCCTGAAGAGGATGTCATTCCTACAATCAAACACAGATACATAACCACAGAACATGATGTTAATCATTAGTAAAACACAGAACACTCCTTCTTTCGAAGCTAAACCACCGCTGAGGGTCAGAATTATCCCTCAGCGCCACCAGTGCAACAATCATGGTCATAATGCATCAAAAATTCCAGGTCTGGCAGAGTGCCGCTCAGCGGCAATTTACCCCTGAGCGGTGACTCTGCAGATTTTTGAAAAATCTCTTTTTAAGTTATCCTAACTCCACCCACATGCAATTTTCAGTTTTCCAGATCAAAATCATGCAGTTCAATCGGTTCAAACATCAATTATATCATCAAATCATGCATAGAAATCAAAACCCCTAAATATTCATGCTTTGACAATCACATTCAAACTCAAAAACCCTAGAATGAACAAAATGCTTTTCTTACTTGGGTGGAGATGCTAGATGCAGTGAGAATGTTTCCAAGCTAAGATGCTCTCTTCCAACCCCAAACTTAGATGGCACACTAGTGAGAAAGTGAGTGGAAGAGAGATTTTCTCAAGAGGGAAGAGGGAAAAGATGTGAAGAACCTTGGAAAAGGTATGTGGGAGTGTGTGTGCAGAGAAGAGTCCTGAAAATAAGAGCATATGTGCAGCTTAGGGTATAAAAATACCCTAAATGGCTCGGGTCCCGCTAAGGGGAAACCAAAGCCCAATCTGCGATAGTACCGCTCAGCGGTAAATTGCCGCTCAGCGGCACTTTCGTGATGTGCTCTTCTCCTTCTTTGCTTAACCTAAGTGCCTTCTAAACATGCTCCTCACTGGTTCCCTGCAATTCAATCCTCAGATTACTTATGCACAACCCTATTATACTACTACAATGAAACAAACAAAAACAATCAATCAACTGGGTTGCCTCCCAGGTAGCGCTTGTTTAACGTCACGAGCCTGACCCAAAATCCACCAGTACCCATCAGTAGGTGTTACGAACTTACCAACACCCATCAATAGGTGTTACAATCTTAGCATCCTTCAGTACATGCTATGTCCAACAAAATATTTACAAAATAATGTCCACAGATTAAAAATTACAAAACCAAAATAAAATCAAAAGTTCTTAAATCACTGGGTTGCCTCCCAGCAAGCGCTCTTTTAACGTCATTAGCTTGACCCAATAAAGTTCAAGTTCCTTCTTCATAGTTGATGTTCTCGTCCCACCAACTCCTCAGCTGTTTCCTGTGTACTGTTTTGATTCTTCTAGAATATGGAGACTCTATCTCTATCATCTCCTTCTCTTTATAGCCTTTCACAACCTACAACTTGTTTTTGCTTCTCACAGGTGTACCAAGTTGGGGTCTTCCTTTCTTCCAGTCATCAGGATCTTTTCTTCCTCTTCCAATCTTTTCTCCTTTATGCATGTGAAACAACAAACAATGTTTACCTGTAACCTTGGGCTTTTCATCTTGATGGCTAGTCATGTGTGCATCTTGAAATGCAGCTTTATGACTAGCTTCTTCCTCCTGTGTTTTCCTCTCATCTTTAAAGACTTCTACAACAACTCTCTCCTCTCGGTCTTGGAGCACCACTATACCTTCATTCACATCAATGATAGCTTTGGCCTTTTCCATAAACGGTCTTCCAAGAATGATAGGTATCTTTTCCGTCTCCATCTTCAACACCACAAAGTCTACCAAGAACTGGAGTTTGCCCACACAAACTATAATATCCTCTGCAATCCCACATGGTTCCTTTGAAGATCCATCGGCCATTACTAGGTTAACCTTTACAGGTTTCACATTAACATCACCGATATGCTCCAGTAACGAATAAGGTATCAAGTTAACACTTGAACCTAAATCAAGTAGAGCCTTTTTAACCTTTTTCTTCCCTATGGTACAAGGAATAGAAAAGCTTCCTGGATCTTGCGCTTTTGGAGGGAATGACTCCTTTTTAACAATTTTACACTTCTTTGCCTCATCATCTTTACATCTTTTCTTTGTAGAGACATCTTCATCAGATTTAGTGTAAACTGTAATTTGTTGTAGAATCTCCTCCCAAGGTGCATCATTATCCATCATCTTGAATAATTATGTGAAATCAAGTTGTTTCCCTTGATTTATTGGAAAAGGAAAAGTATTTTTACTCTCTATTTCTCTTTTCTCTTTTGTTTCTCCTTTTTCAAACTCAACTATCTCATCTTTAGTACTCTCTAACACTTTGCATTCTTCTCTGGGGTTAACCTCAGTATTAGCCCCAAAATTTCTATCTAGCCTCTCTTCCACCTGCTTAGTGATTTGCCCCATCTGAATCTCCAAATTTTTGATAGCAGCTTCAGTGCTCTTTTGGGTAGACTCAGTTTTCTGTATGAACTAGTTAAGAGTTTCTTCCATCCTCATGGACCTTTCATTAAGTATAGAAATCTGCTGCCATAAGGTTGGTTTCTGCTGTTGCTTGTTAAATTGGCCAGCTTGCCCAGTTTGCCCTTGACCAATGCTTGGGTGTGGTTTCCACCCTTGATTGTAGTTCTGTTGACGGTATTGGTTGGCCATGTAATTCACATCCTCTACGGCTTCTGCTGGAAAGGCACATTGACCATTGATATGGTCGCCCCCACATAATTCACACAACTGAGATTGTACCTGTGAGCAGTCTTCAACTCTTTAGGCAATTGTGCAAGTGTTTTAGTAAGAGTCTCCAGCTGTTGAGTTAGAATTTTATTTTGTGCTAGCAAGGCATCATTTGTTTGTAATTGTAGAACTCCTTTTTGTTGCATAGGAGCTCCTCTTTCACTATTTAGCTCGTTATCACTAGTAGCCATATTTTCAATGATTTCTGTTGCTTCCTCTGGAGTTTTCCATTTAATGTTTCCTCCTGCTGAGGTGTCAAGCATCATCTTGGTTTGTGAACCAAGACCTCCAAGGAAGGTTAGGACTGCTTCCACTTCATCGAATCCATGTGTGGGAGTTTTTCGTAGCAAGCTTTTATATCTATCCCATGCATGACCCAGTGATTCTTCCATGCCTTGCCTGAATGAAGAAATATCTTGCTTTCCTTTGTTCACCTTTGATTGTGGGAAGTATTTATTTAGAAACTTTGTTACCACTGCTTCCCACTCTGTGAAGCTTCCCTCTGGAAAAGAATTTAACCAAAGCTTAGCATTGCCTCCTAATGAGAAGGGAAACAAGCTAAGTTTGATCGCTTCATCTGGCACCCCATTTATTTTCACTATGTTGCAGATCTCATTAAATGTAGTGAGGTGCTCATATGGGCTTTCATGTGATAACCAATTGAATTGATTACTTTTCACCAGTTGGATCAATCCTGGTTTGACCTCCATGTTAGCTGCATTGACTCTAGGTCTAGCTATGCTGTTAAAGTGCTGAGGTCCAACTGTATTTGAGTAATCAGCAAGAGTTCTTATGATATTATTGTTCTCCATGATCTCAGTGCTATGGTCAGAACCTTGTGGTGATGGTTCCAATAGAGTTTCCGGAGGAGGGAAAAGTTCTCTAGATGTACGGATTCTTCTCCTCCGTCTACTCTCGTCTAAACTTTCAAGAAGAGGTTCTGCAGTTTTCTTGCTCCTAGTTCGAATTGCCTCCTGCATACACAAGAAAACAAAACCCTAGAAAATTGGTTAGCACAAAAAGATATAGGAGAAGATATAAGATTCAGAGAATAAAATAAAATAAAATAAAAACCGAAAAAATAAAAACAGAAAATAAAAAACAGAAATTTAAAATTCAAGTCAAAGATAATCAATAATCACACAAATTAACTAGTTCAACCACGAGTCCCCGGCAACGGCGCCAAAAACTTGATGACAAATTTATGAACACTGAAATACGGCGCCACAAACTTATTTTACAATCGGCAAGTGTGACCGAATCGTTTCAAGTAATAAAACTCGGTAAGACCAAGTATCGTTCTCCCAAAGGACTCACGGCCTAGTTTAGTTATTTAAGACTTAAGAACAAAATAATTGGAGTTTACTATGCAAAAGACAAAAAAATAAACATGTATGCATGAGATTGATCAATGGCTAAAACAAAATACAAACACTTCAATGGAATATAAGGATGAGTATGTTGTTGGGGTTATCAATTTATCTTATCCACTCTCATATATTTTAGGAATTCAACATTCCTTTCATCATTGTTAACGCCACTCTCTAAACCACCTTGCAAGAAGGCCTATCCTTAATTACGAGTTCATACAATTCCTAGCATTCCTAGTAATTAGTTCTTAAGTGCAGGAGCTTAACAGCAACCATTATACTATTGGGAGAAATTCCCTAGATCTAAATTTCCCCGTACGTTCCCGTATCGACAAAATCAATAATCATAGCATTGAATGAGTTAAACAAAGCAAGCATTAAGCAAAGAGGAAAAACCTTAACTAGTGATGAAAGAAAGCATAGGTCTTAAAATAAGATGTAAAAACAAATTCCATATATGAGAGTTTCACAAGACTACATTGATTCCCCAACAACAATACAAGGTTTAGTTCACCATACTCATGGTGAACCTAGATGAACAATAATGAAAGAATGAAGGATAAAACCCTAGAAAGGTGAAGAGGTAGCCTGAGCATCCAAGATTCTCCTTCAAAGGGGTGGAAGAGAGAGTGTTTGCTTCGTTTCAGCCATAGAGCGTTTCTCAGCGGTAATGTGCCGCTCAGCGGTAAGTGCGTGACTTGGTTTCTTCCCCTCAGCAGCCATTTTGCCCCTCAGCAGATTCACCGTGATCTCTTGAGTGCCGCTCAGCGGTAAACTGTCGCTGAACGGTAGTTGCAGCTTCTTCTTTTGCACTTTTTGATGTCTTTTCTGATTCCATCTCTCTCCTTCTTCACTTCTTTCACCAAATTCACCTTAAAACCTGCACAAAAATACTGAAATAAAGCATAAACCTGTCCAACTCTCTTATTTATGAAAATATGACAAAAAGCATGATTTCAAGCTAGTTTCTAAGTATTAAAGGTTGCTTTTAGTATCAACTTTAAGCATGAAAATAACAGTTTTTCAACTGTTATCAGTGGACTTGGTCCACGAAGTGGACGAAGTTGACGAAGCGAAGGAAGTTGACAAAGTTGACGAAGTAGACGAAATAGACCAAGTGGACGAACTCGATGATGTTGACGAAGTGGACGAAGATGATCAAGTGGATGAAGTTGACGGAGTGTATGAAGAAGAAGAAGGAACAAGTGGAAGAAGAAGAAGAAATGGTAGAAGTCGAAGAACTGGACGAAGTGGTCAAAGTGGAAGAAGTTGAGGAACTGGACGAAGTAGGACAACGTGGAGGAAGTGGATGAACTAACGAAGTGGACGACGTGGAAGAAGTGTACAAAGTGGACTAAGAGGAGGAAGTGGAAGAACTGGACGAAGAGGGCGAATTAGACGAAGTGGACTTGGTTGACGAAGAGGACGAAGTCGACGTAGAGAAAGAAGTTGACGAAGTGGACGAAGTGGACGAAGTGGACGTAGTTGACAAAGTTCAAAAGTGGAAGAAGTGGACGAAATGGAGGAAGTTGAGTAAGTGGACGAAGTGGAAGACGTGGACGAATCGACGAAGTGGACGAAGTTGACGAAGTGGACTTAGTTGACGAAGTAGGCCAAGTTGATGAAGAGGAGGAAGTTGACGAAGTAGACGAAATGGACGAAGTGGACGAAGTCGACGATATGGACGAAGAAGAAGAGGAGAAGAAGTGGAAGAAGAAGAAGAAGAAGAAGAAGTGGTAGAAGTGGACGAAGTTGTCAAAGTTGAAGAAGTGGACAAAGTTGACGAAGTGGACGAAGTGGAGAAAGTGGACGAAGTTGAGGAAGTGGACGACGTTGGAGAAGTGGACGAAGTCGACGAAGTGGAGAAACTGGAAGAAATGGACCAAGTGGACGAAGTGGACTGATGCACAAATTTATGATCACGAAAATATGATGTCACAAACTTCTTGAACAATCGGCAAGTATGACCAAATCGTTTCAAGTAATAAACTCAGTAAGACCAAGTATCGTTCTCCCAAAGGACTAACGGCCTAGTTTAGTTATTTGATTCGTTGATTAGCTAAGACTTGAGAACAAAATAATTGGATTTTTACTATGCAAAAGACATGTATGCATGAGGTTGATCAATGGCAAAACAAAATACAAGCACTTTCAATGAAATATATGGATGAATATGTTGTTGGGGGTCAATTTCATCTTATCCACTCTCATATATTTTAGGAATTCAACATTCAAGTCATCATTGTTAATGCCACTCTCTAAATTACCTTGTCAAGAAGGCCTATCCCCAATTACGAGTTCATACAATTCCTAGCATTCCTAGTAATTAGTTCTTTTGGCACAGGAGCTTAACGACAACCAATATAATATTGGGAGTAATTCCCCGGATCTAGACTTCCCCGTACGTTCCCGTATCGACAAAACCAATAATCATGCATTGAATGAGTTAAACAAAGCAAGCATTGAGCAAAGAGGAAAAACCCTAACTAATGATGAAAGAAAGCCTAGGTCTTAGATTAAGATGCAAGCACAAATTCCATACATGAGAGCTTCAAAAGATTACATTGATTCCACAACAAACATACAAGGTTTAGTTCACCATATTCATGGTGAACCTAGATGAAAAATAATGAAAGAATGAAGGATAAAACCCTAGAAAGGTGGAGAGGTAGCCTGAGCATCCAAGATCCTCCTTCAAAGGGCTGGAAGAGAGAGTGTTTGCTTCGTTTCTGCCAAAGATACAAACCCTAGGACGTCCTAAAGCTTATATACTATTCTAAAATTACAGAAAATTTAGGCCCAAGCCCAAAAGTGGGCCGCTCAGCGGTAAAGTACCGCTCAGCGGTGAGTGCGTGAGTAGTTTCTTCCCCTCAGCGGCCATTTCGCCCCTTAGCTGTTCCAACGTGAACTCCTGAGTGCCGCTGAACGGCAGTTGCGGCTTCTCCTTTTGCACTTTTCGATGTCTTTTCTGATTCCATCTCTCTCCTTCTTCATTTCTTTCACTAAATTCACCTTAAAACTTGCACAAAAACACTGAAATCAAGCATAAACCTGTCCAGCTCTCTTATTTATGAAAATATGAATAAAAGCATGATTTCAAGCTAATTTCTAAGTATAAAGGTTGCTTTTAGTATCAATTTTAAGCATAAAACACTAGTAAAAAAACAACTTTTGAAGGCGGCCAATACGCCTCGGTTGTCCAAAAACCGAAGCATATAAAAACGCGGTGGCTTTTTGGTAATTAACGGGAAGTTATATGCCTCGGTTGCTGGGGAACCGGTGCCTAAAACAGATACTACCTCGGTTCACTGCGCCACCCGATGCATAAACATCTCTGCCACTCAACCACCTCTGCAAGTAGTCAGACTGACTGCTTTTGGTGAAGAGGATATTGCCTCGGGTCTACACAGAACCGAGACCGAAAGGCCATATGACCTCGGTTACAGCAGTGAACCGAAGCGTAAACATGTGCGTTCAGACTTTTCATCTACCAAATGTCTGTGTTAATGCATTTTGTCCACATATATTGCTTCGGTTATCCTCGAACCGATGCCGAAACTCTAATTTAAGCTGTTTAGGCCTCGGTTATTCGTAAAACCGAGGCAGTATTGGTTACTTTTTTACTGTAAAACAGAAGGGTTTACGGTTTCTTCTTCAACGCTCCCTGTGCTTTCTCTTCTCCGTGACGACCACCGTTTCTGGGCGAGCCTCCACCACCAAGGCGCGATTGTTGTCTTCTCCATGCGTCCGCCGTCGTGTCGCCGTGCCTCCATTATCTCCGGCGAAGCGTTGTCCAAGTCGGGTGGCCATTTCTTTACGGTTTCTTCTTCAACACCTCCCTATGCTTTCTCTTCTCCGTGACGACCAGTGTTTCTGGGCGAGCCTCCACCACCAAGGCGCGATTATTTTCTTCTCCGTGCGTCCGCCGTCGTGCCGCCGTGCCTCCATTGTGTCCAAGCGCTGCTTCCGCCATCGTTCCCGCCACGGTAAGTTTTTAAAAGCGTTTTCATAGAGTTTGTCTGTGGCGATTGATATTCATTTGAACGAAGAAAGAAATGTCTGCTTGTTGCTTGCTTGTTGCTTTTTGCTTGGATTCCTTATAAGCTTCCCACTCTGAAACTGTTGTTATCTGCTGTAACAGTGTTGGAATGAATAGGAAACGATGATGTAAGTGTATGTTGTATCAATGTGTATGCGTGTGTGATCCGAGACAAACAAGAAAAGGTCCCAATGCACGAGTTAATTTGAAGAAAATCATGACTTTGGTAGCTTAGATTTTGCTCAAATTGTAAAAGGTGTTTAGTGGAATTGTAATGATTTGACATGATACCAGTTTAGTGGAATTCTAATGGAAAAAAATGTATACATTTTTTAGTCCATACTTGAGATTCAACTCATAACCCAAAATATCTTAACTATAATGGTTATTGAGTTAAAAAGTAAACATCTCTAAACTAAAAAGCTAACACGAAAATTGAAAACATCTAAAAAAACTTAATCTTGAGACAATAATAAATTGAAATAATAAATTTACTTATTTAATTCTTTAATTGAACAATAAAGTCCATTCTAAAAAATATTCTAAAAACCTATCAATTACTTTTGGAAGACTTAAAATAAAAAGATAGTAGAGAAACCCAAGTTTTTAGATTCACTTGACCTAGATGTCGGCCATAACTTGTGTTTTGAGCCATGAAGCACTTGACTTTAGGCCAACACGTATATATATATATATATCTATATATATATATATATATATATATATATATTTGATTGATATCTGTCTGTAGTGGTTTTAATGGTCCTTTGCTTCCTTTTACTTGATATATGTTGCATATGTAAATATTTGTTTGTTTGGATATATTATCGTTTTGAATTAGCCTTAGATTCCCGTTTGAGATTGAATACAAAAATTATTAACTATCTCCAGATTTTTCTGAACAAATGTACTTTTTAAAAATGAATAGAAAGGAGATAGTAATAATAATTTATAAGTATTGAATCTTGAATTGTCCGGTTGGACAGTTTAAGAAGAGTAATAACTTTTTCATAGTTTATTATAACATATCAATTTTAATATACATGTCTTAAATTTCATGAAATTTTGCAGTTGTGTTTTGTATTGATCTTCGGGTGCATATTTGATTGTGATTTATAATCACTTTCATTTCGTGTAACCTGAAGACCAATGCGAAATGCTGGCAAAATTTCGTGAAATTAAGATATGTTGTTTAAAATTGATATGTTTAATAAACTAAAAAAAGTGAATCTTCTTGAATGGGATAGGGTCACACCTTGAATACAAACACGATCAAAGTGATCATTCAAGATTATTGAAATTGTGTAAACAATTTCAGTAAACATGCGTACGGATAGAGGGTGGATTAATTTACCACGCATCAGCACTGAGTACGAGAGAGGGGTAGAAGACTTTATAGAGTTTGCGCAACGTAATGCGAGTACAAGTGGTGATGATGAAGTCAAGTTCAGATGTCCTTGTGTGAACTGTTTGAATGGGAGGAAGTTGAACGCAACTGATATTAGGGAACATCTTATCTGTGATGGTTTCATACGAAGTTATACAACATGGATATGGCACGGCGAATTAACAGACTTTCCAACTGTCTCTCCAACTGAAAATGTTTATGATTCCACAATGGATATGGAAGATCAAGCAGAAGAAGACAACTTAGAGGACATGATCCGCGATGTTGGCGCAGAAGCTTTTGCCCAAGCGCATGTGTATGAAACGATGTCCACTGATGCGGAGACTCCTTTGTATGCGGGTTCAACTAAGTTCACACGGTTGTCAGCGGTATTAAGGCTGATGAATTTAAAGGCGAGCAATGGATGGAGTGATAAGAGTTTTACAGAATTGTTGTCGTTGTTGAATGAAATGCTGCCAGATGGAAATACGTTACCCAATCGTAATTATGATGCCAAAAAAATTCTTTGTCCGATGGGTATGGAATATAAACGGATACATGCATGTCCGAATGATTGCATATTATATAGGAATGAGAATGAAGTTTTGATAAAGTGTCCAAAATGTGGGTTATCACGATACAAGTCGAAAAAACGGTGAAGAAGGTGGCATCACAGAAAAGAATGGTTCTGCTTTGAAAGTAGTTTGGTACCTTCCACTAGTTGCCAGACTTAAGCGTTTGTTTGCGAATCCAAAAGACGCTAAAAACCTAAGATGGCATGCAGATGAGAGAACAACTGATGGGATGCTTCGTCATCCGGCTGATTCAAAGCAATGGAAAATTATTGATCAAGAATTCCCCAATTTGGTGAAGAATGTAGAAATCTTAGGTTTGGCTTAGCTACTGATGGAATGAATCCATTTGGTAATTTAAGTACGAATCACAGTTGTTGGCCCGTTATACTGATAATTTACAACTTATCTCCTGGATTGTGCATGAAAAGAAAGTACATGATGTTGTCAATGTTGATATCTGGTCCAAAGCAGCCTGGAAATGACATCGATGTTTATCTAAGGCCACTAGTTGAAGACTTGAAGTTGTTGTGGGTTGATGGGGTTGAAATATTTGATGCCTTTGCTTCAGAAACTTTCATGATGCATGCCATGTTATTTTGCACCATTAATGACTTCCCAGCTTATGGTAATTTGTCGGGGTACAGTGTGAAGGGTCATAAAGCATGTCCTATATGTGAAGAAAACACTGCAGCTCAACAATTAAAACACGGAAGGAAGACAGTGTATATGCGTCATCGGCGATTTTTACAATCTAATCATCCATATCGAAGGTTAAAGAAAGCATTCAATGGAGAACAAGAGAAAGACAATGCACCCATTCCACTTACTGGACTTGAAGTTGCTGAGAAAGTTAATAAAGTACATCATATATTTGGGAAAACGTCGAAGAAGTCTTCTGTAGCGACCCCTTGGAAGAAGAAATCAATATTCTTTGATCTTCCATATTGGTCAAAGTTAGATGTTAGACATTGCATAGATGTCATGCATGTTGAGAAAAATGTTTGTGATAGCTTGATTGGTACACTACTAAACATCCAGGGAAAAACAAAAGATGGAGTGAATGCGCGTTTGGATTTGGTTGACATGAAGATCCGAGAAGAGTTGGCACCAAGAGAGATTGGTAAACGTACTTATTTGCCCCCTGCATGTTACACAATGTCCAAACAAGAGAAGATAAGTTTTTGTCTTTGTTTAAAGAGTATCAAGGTACCACAAGGATACTCTTCAAATATCAAGAGCTTAGTGTCAATGCAGGACTTAAAGCTTGTTGGACTGAAGTCTCACGATTGCCACGTCTTAATGCAACAGTTGTTACCAGTGGCAATTCGTGGAATTTTGCCCAAAAAAGTTAGGCTGACCATAACTCGATTGTGCTCATTTTTCTCGTCAATTTGTAGTAAAGTCATCGATCCTACAAAGTTAGATGAACTTCAAAGCGAAATTATCATCATCTTGTGTCAACTAGAAATGTTTTTCCCTCCATCCTTTTTTGACATCATGGTGCATTTACTTGTTCATTTGGTCAGAGAAATAAAGTTGTGTGGACCAGTATACTTAAGATGGATGTACCCTATTGAGCGTTATATGAAGATTTTGAAAGGGTACGTCAAAAATCAATATCGTCCAGAAGGTTCGATGATTGAAAGATATATTGCTGAAGAAAGTATTGAGTTTTGCTCTGAGTATATGACTAAAGCAAATCCGATAGGAGTCCCTCGGACATCATGGTTGAGTAGATATTCTACAAGTAAAAGCATCCGAGGTGTGAATGTGGTGACGAAAAGTCGTGAAGAATTGATGCAAGCACATCTATACATATTAAACAACACAGATGAAGTGATCCCATTTTTGGAAGCTCACAAAGCCGTTGTAAGGGACAAGTATCCACGACAATCAGAGAAATGGCAGTTGATGGAGCATAACAGAACATTCTTGTCCTGGTTCAAATCTGAAGTTTCGAAAGAATCACGGTCCTCTGAGACTTTGTTCTGGTTAGCAAATGGCTTGAAGTTTGATGTTGTATGTTGTACAGGATACGAAATTAATAATTGCACATTCTATACGAAAACTTTGGATGATAAAAGCACAGTACAAAATAGTGGCGTCAGTCTAGAAGCTGAGTCGCTACAGTTTTCCACATCCAAAGATCAAAATCCTATAGTTGGTTCCATGAGATACTATGGTAGAATTGAAGAGATATTTGAAGTTGATTACACTAAGTTTTCCGTTGCACTCTTCAAATGTAAGTGGATAGACAATAAGAGTGGTGTCAAAATAGATGAATCTGGTATGACACTTGTTGATTTTCGAAAGGTTGGTTATAGAGACGAACCGTTCATCATGGCATATCAAGCAAGTCAGGTTTTTTATGTAAAAGATCCTGCATCTGACCATTGGTATGTTGCTCTCCAAGGAAAAAGGCAAATTGAAGATAAAGAAGAGAATCTAAGTAATATTCATATCGCTGACAACCATCCATTTAAAACGACAATAAATTTGGATGACGACCCTCTAATTGATGATATACAAGCAATACGAGAAGATCACAATGAGGGAATATATATATGACCAATCCATATGATTATGTATGAATTTCATGTTTGTGTAAATATTTATGGCTTTTGTTAAATAATATATTGCACAATTTATAAGTGTTTTATTTATATTTCATCTTATTTATTGTGACAGATATATGGCTGAGTCACCTCATTCGTCGGGCGATGAAGTCCCCACCACTTCTAGACGGACGAGAGGAGCAACGAGGTTACGACAACTTATACTTAGAAGAAATGCAGGTGAGAGGACACCTGTCATTATTGACGTGGTCACTGGAGTTGCATCTGGCCCAAATGCAGATGTATTTAGGTCTTACCTTGGAGTATTGGCACGTGATCGTATCTCTATACTTACTCCATCGTTTGACCATGTTTCTGAGGCTGATCGGAATCTCATCTGGCAAGATCTATTGGTAAGTTAAGCAATATTGCTCAATCTTCTATATTCATTATATTGATAAATCTGTATTTATATGAGGTTATTACTTTCTTTGTTGCAGATAACATTTGATATGCCAAACGTCGAGAGCTTAAGGAATAGGTGTTTATCTGCAATTGCAGAACGATTTCGAGGGTTTAAGACAAAATTGACGTCTAGATATATATTTGGACCAAAAAGTGATGAAAATCCATGTTCCAAATATTCAGCAATTGACGAAGAAACATGGCGTCAGTTTGTAGAGCTTCGTTCTTCTGAGGCGTGGCAGGTAAGTGTAGTAAAATCATTCAATTCATCCTTCATAATTATTTACCATGACAATTGTTTAATTTTGTCACAGGAAAAAAGGTCAAAAGCACAGGGAATAAGCGCTCAGAATAAAAATCCACACCTCCTGTCTCGTGGTGGATATAGGAAGCTTGAAGAGAAAATAATGAAGCAGAAGTCAGATAGTAGACTTCCACTTTCTGAGGGTGATGACCCTCTTCCTCCTCCTTCACCACCATCTCGGCACGACAAGTGGAAGTTAGCCCGTATGAGACCATCGGGCTCCTACACTTCCGAGTCTGCCAGAGAAATATCTGAAAGAATTGTAAGATGTCATTTCTTATTATATTACATTAATTTTGTTATATATCTAACATGTATATTAAAAATCCTTTGAACTTTTGTTATGTGACAGGACTCCTTGGTTGAGCAGAGCTCCCAAGGTCAATTCACACAAGAAGGTCGTCAAGATATTCTTGCCACAGCTATTGGACGACCTGAGCACCCAGGACGGGTGCGTGCTGCTGGGACTGGCATAGGCATACGACATTTTTTTGGGTCTTCCTCGCGTCCATATTCATATGAAAAGATGAAGGACGAAATAAGAAAAGAGATGACGCAGGAGATCACAAAGAAGGTTCGAGCAGAGTTATATGATGAAGTTGCTGAAATGGTTGCGCGCCAGTTCCAGCAGCATTATGAGGATTATGGCAATCGTCCTCCACCATCTCCTGTAGCGGAACATGCTGTGCCCCCTACAGGTAAGGTTATTTATTTTTGCTTACTAATTTACTTTTTGCATAAACTAACATTTAATTTGACAGGTAGAAGCGGTAAAGGAAGTTGCTCAGCTGCCGGTGCCCCAGGAGACGACATGGATGACACTCGTCCATGTGAGTTATATATTCTCTCTGATACTGGGACCATGCTAGTGGCTCGTGGTACAGTGTATGAGACAGCCACTGTAGTGCATGGGGTACAGCTTGCAGAAGATGAGGTCAAGGTCACGGTCGATGAAGTTGTCATAGCGGATGCCGTTCTTCCTGTGCCTACAGATGAGTTCTTCACTGTGGAAGAAGCATTTAGGTCCTTTGTCGCCTGGCCTAGACATTTGGTTGGTCATGTATCTAATCCCCCGGTAAACACTCGTACTATATACTTCTCAATTTTAATATTTACTTCTAATTGACGTTATAACAACCATTTTTGCATTTAACAGCAGATAGGTCAAGAGGGAAGTCCTAGACCGAAGAAGACTCATTTATCTGAGGATGACCCTCTTGGTGCGTTAGACGACCTTGCTAAACTCATTTCAGAGGTGCCGATGAATGTACATTGGGATTCTACTACATTTGGAAGAGAAGCTCTTATCCCATTGTACTTGCATCAGCAAGATGTTAGGGAGCTTGCGTCGGGGAGAGATGAAATTAATATTACACTCATTCAGCTGTGGATGATGTAAGTTTATGAAAACTTTTATATATACATGTATTTTATCAACTTACTTATATCATATTATTTCTTCATTTTAGGTATCTGTTTGATGTTAGTAACAAGAAGGGGTTCAACGATGTATATGGGTTCATTGACCCTTCTATGACTCATGAGAGAAATAAATTTGATGATATCCAGACATACATCACCACCTGCTTTGGAACGGGGAAGGAGATATATTTTCTCCCTTATATACATGGGTAAGTGAAGTTTGTTAACTTCAACACATTCATTTATTAATTTTGGTATATCATTCATAAGTTATTACCAATTTCAGGTGTCATTGGCAGCTACTTGTGATCTCCATACCGGAGAACACGGCTGTTTGGTTTTGTTCATTGCATAAGTCTCCTCCCAGCCCTCTTAGACATGCAGTAGATTGGTAAGAATCTCAATGTGTGGTCCTTTTTTTTATATAAATGTATGCTAAAAGAATTTTTTTTAATAGTTCCCTTGCAGCACATATGATGTTATCTGGGAGATCTACTGCTACAGCTAAAAAGCTTGCATGGGTTTCTCTTAAGGTTTGGTATTTTAGTCCATACTTTGTTACATTTGCTTCCATTCAAATGATGTTACTTAACATTTTATAATTATGATGATATATTGTAGTGTAATAGACAAATGGGGTCATACGAATGTGGTTACTACGTTATGTTTTGGATGATGACCATCATCCGTGCACATTACACCAGTGGATGGGAAACGGTAATATTTAGGTTTGAATTTTATGTTCTCTATATTTGAATTTCATATACACTAATTGAAATCATTGTACTTTATGCAGAGATTTAATAGGACTGCTTCAATTCCAGAGAAGTCAATCCAACTTGTGAGGAAAACACTTGCTAAATATGTAATTCATTTATATAATAGTATGTAGTAGATTTTAGGATATACTAAGTTTTAAGTTTATGTTTCTAAGTTGTTTTATGCTTTTCTACATTACTATATATTCAACATGTACATTGCATGATTTATGCTTGGTCCCTTGATTTATGATTGCATTGGATTGATTTATGCTTCTAAGAATTTGATTTATGATTTCATTCAATATATTTATGTTTTAATATAGATTTCATTTAAAATATATGTTTCTGCAACATTCTGGACTGTTCTGGTTATAAAAAATATGCAGGTCTGTTTTTGTGGTTGGGAATGTTGCAGAAACAGACACCATTTTAAAAAAAAACGTACTTATATGCCTCGGTTCTGGTCAAAACCGATGTCGAAAGACCCCTTACGGCCTCGGTTATGGTCAAACCCGAAGCAGAATGTGTAGCGGAGGAGAAAAAAAAATGAATCTACTGCCTCGGTTCGGGCCACAACCGAGGCAGTAAAGTGGTACTTTATGCCTCGGTTAGAAGAACCGAGGCCTAATGTGCTACGAAAAAATAAATTAAAAAAACGTAAAACTTTTATGCTTCGGTTAGAGGTGAACCGAGGCAGTAGGGTTGGAGTTTATGCCTCGGTTCACAACCGAGACCAAAAGTGTTAGACTTTTTACCTCGCCTGAATATGCCTCGGTTCGGAAACCGCTGCCTATATACAAAAATAACCGCTGTCATTTCCCCTGACTGTACTAGTGA